>JAGFNQ010003988.1:133353-145959 GCA_024364735.1 Boesenbergia rotunda | reverse complement strand
GGCCACAGGCCAGGCTCAGGCCTGTTTACTATTATACAGGCCTGGCCTGTTAAGGTGAAAGCCTGGCCTGGCCTGGCCTGTTTCCATCCCTATACCCAAGGCCTATCGTCGGATTATTACTCGAAGCCTCTAGCCAGAGCATCACATGATCAGAGTATGAATATCTCAGATACATGAGAGTAATTAGAATCCGTTAGACGAGAAAAACATTGCTTGGGCTAGGTGTGACGTAGTCAGCCTAGTGGGGACTGACACACATAGACCATGTCCTGAACCAAGTGGGTATAAGATGGTGAAGGGAATGAGGCACGATTCATTAGAGCTGCTGAAGGGTTTCAGAATAATTTCTGAGGTCAACCGTTGATCTTTCGATTAATTGGGGATCATGATGTACTTCTAGGTGTCACTCATGATCGTTCTATAATTGGTTAATTATAGACGGCCAACATAAATCGAAAGCCTATTTAGTCACACGCACTACGAGTAATCCAAGGGATTTAAAACGAGTTGAAAATTAAATTTTCTGATCAAGAGAGATAAGTCAAATCTGAATTTTTCAGAGACGCATCGGAAGCATAAAATGGCTAAGTCTTTTGAAGACTTATTGGACGAATTAAATGAGTTTAATTTGTATAGTTTTAGCTTGGATTTGGCCGGCCAAAGAGGGTCCCCACCCTCTTTGTTTGGCCGGCCACAACAAAAGGGGAAAACCAAATTTTTGGTTCAAATTATAAAATAAACCGAGTGTGGTTTGTTTTATAAAATTATGGATAAAGAAATTTATATAAAGAAATTTGTATAAAGAGATTTATTTTTCATGGAAATTAAAATGAACCATGGATTGGTTTATTTTATTTTATAAAATCAATAATAGATTGATTTACCATGATAAAGAAATTTATATAAAAAAAATTTTATAAAGAAATTTCTTTTCATAAGAAAAGGGAGACATGGTTATTTTTATCATAAATTAAATTATGATAAGAACTTGGCATGATGGAATAATTCATAGAAAAATTTATATGATAAATTTCTTATGAAAATTTATTCCATAAAAAGGAGACTTGGCGATTGAGAGGCTACTATATAAAGGAACTAAGGCAAGACTTGGAGATTAATCAAAGAGATCTAGAAATAAGCCCTCTCTCTCTCTCCTTCTCTCCCTCTCCCTCCTCTAGTGCCGTCGGCCCTAAAAGGAGGACCCCTTTATTGCCGTGAGCTTCATCCACCAAGCAGTTGCCGAAGAAGAAGAAGAAGCGGGCGCAACTTCTTCCTTCCTCCCGGAATCTTGATTTCGTTCTTCGTTTGGTGGTTAGTCTTCCCATCTCTCTCTTGGTATTCTTGTCATGCCTTTGGAGAATCTAGTAGTTCTTGTCGGCACGAAACTCGTGGCTTTGCGAAGTCATCCCGAAGAAAACTCGGCGTGGACGCGAATAGAGGCGGAGCTTCCAAGGGACGCTTACGGTTGGATCTCATCCCTTCCTTCGAGTTACGTGAGGTATTAAGTAAATTAGTTTACTTTCTGTAAAATTTTAATATATGATCATGTCTACACAATATAAGGTTGCATGCTTAAATGTGCGGTTAAATAATTTGGGAAATTATTTATGCTAAATCTTCCGCTGCACGTAATAAATTTTAAAATTACGAACCCGCATCCATGTCAACATGCACCCGGTCCCAACAGAACCTTCTACCTTGGACGGCAGCAGCTTGGTGGGCTTTCTCCTTGGCCGGCAGTAGAGCATGGAGGTCATCCTCTCCATGGCCGACGGTGGCAATCAAGGAGCACCTTCTTCCTTGGCCGGCAGCAGCTTGGTGGACTTTCTCCTTGGCCAGCGGCAGAGCATGGAGGTCATCTTCTCCTTGGTCGGCGGCAGCTTGGAGAATATTTCATCATGGCCAGTCTGTGGGAATTAGTGGAGGAGAAGGAGGTGTTGGCTAGGTCAAGCAAGAAGGGAGATTTCTCTCTTCCTTGTTAGGCATGCAACACCGTGGCTGGAGGTTCGGGTTGTGCAAACAAGGAGATACTTCTTCTTGTGGGTGGCACAAGCAAGAGTGAGAAGAAAGGTGCTCTTGGTGACTTCGATTTTGGTAGATCGTCGCCCACACGACGTCTAAGAGGGAAGAGTCATACAATAGAAGATCGTGAGGTAATGAGAGGTATAAACCTTCTCTTACGACTCTTTGATTTCTATCATTTTATGCGTGGTTGATTAATTATCTTTGTGTTAATGATTTGATAATTAATTGTGATAATTAATCATGTTGGACCTTGATGATAAACATAAAAATCGGTGATCCGCTCGTCGTCTTTTCTGTGACTTATTGGTTAGGCTGTTAGTGATATGAGAGAAGTGTCCTAAGGCAATCGCCTTATGATGTAAACATTTATTTTAATAAATGATAATTCACTATTTGAGTATACATGTTTTGTGTATTTGATTGGGATCTTAAACTCATCTACTGAATGTCCGCAATACAACTCACAGCATAAGAGAATTTGTGATGGGATCACAACTAGTGATTATCTCTAATGTGCAATTGTGAAGTATTGAAATTATCCCTAGTCGATGAATTGATAAAAATGGACACTATCAATTCTGTTGAGACTAGCATGGGTTATTCTCTAATCAGCTGATTCTCACTAGCTGGTGACATTGGGATGTCCGGAGATAAACATGGATGCTAGTTAAGGGAACTAGTTCATTGGAGTGACTGGCTGTAAGACTTCATATGGGAATCTACATGTAGATATGTCAATGAAGATCTTACTGCGGCTTAAGTGCGATGTTCCTTTGACTTGCGGTGTTCAAGTCATCTTGGTCATGGAGACTTATACTTTAACATCTTAAGCAAGCATCTCCAAGGAGGTGTGGACCCGGGATGGTTGGGTATAAGCCGAAGTGCCCGAAGATGTTTGAACAGCCTACAAAGGATTCACCACTCCTTGCGAGGAGATGTATACCCAGGCCTATCGTCGGATTGTTACTCAAAGCCTCTGGCCAGAGCATATCATGTTTAGAGTGAGAGTCTCTAAAATACATGAGAGTAATTAGAAATCCAAAGGACGAGTAAGACATATACTTGGGCTAGGTGTGACGTAGTCAGCCTAGTGGGGACTGACACCATAGACCGTGTCCTGAACCAAGTGGGTATAAGGTGGTGAAGGGAATGAGGCACGATTCATTAGAGCTGCTGAAGGGTTTCAGAATAATTTCTTCTGGGGTCAAACCGTTGATCTTTCGATTAATTGGGGATCATGATGTACTACTAGGTGCCACTCATGATCGTTCTATAATTAATGGGTTAATTATAGACGGCCAACATAAATCGAAAGCCTATTTAGTCACACGCAATACGAGTAATCCGAGGGATTTAAAACGAGTTGAAAATTAGATTTTCCGATCAAGAGAAACGAGTCGAATCTGAGTTAATCAGAGGCGCAATGGAAGCTAAAATGGCTAAGTCTTTTGAAGGCTTTTTGGGCGAATTAAATGAGTTTAATTCGCGACCGGTTCGGGTTGGTTTGGCCGGCCAAAGGAGGTGCTAACCCTCCTTGTGGTGGCCGGCCATTAAAGGAGATTAAACCAATTTAATTGGTTTAATTAATAAAATAAACCTAGCGCGGTTTGTTTTATAAATTATGGATAAATAAATTTGTATAAAGAAAATTTATATAAATAAATTTGTAGAAATTTATTCTTTTTATGGAAGTTAAAATAATCCATGAATTGGTTTATTTTAATTTTATAAAATCAATTATGAATGATTTTATCATAATAAGAAAGTTTATAAATTTCTTATAAAATTTATTCCATAATTTAAAGAGAGAAAAGAATAAGTTTTATTATAAATTAGTTTATAATAAAACTTGGTTTAAACGGAATAATTAGTTAAGGAAATTTATAGGATAAATTTCTTATAACTAATTCCGTTTAGAGAGAGACTTAGCAAAGAGTTGCTACTATATAAAGGACCCAAAGGCTAGCCCTTTAAAATCATCAATTAATCAAGAGATTAATTATTCTCTCCCTCTCTCTCTTCTCTTCTCCTCTTCTCCTTCCCATTAGGGCCGGCGCCCTTCCTCTAGAATTAGGGCCGGCGCACCAAGCCTTCCTCCAAGGGTGAAGTTGGCGTGAGCTTTCAAGGAGAAGGAGAACCCGAACACGAAGAAGAAGAAGCGGATAGCGACTCCTCTCTTCTCGGAATTCGATTCCGTTACTTCGTTGGTTAGTTTTCCTAATTTTTCTCTTGTCTTTCTAGTTGTGCCTTCCGAGAATCTAGTAGTTCTCGTCGGCACAAAACTCGTGACTTTGCGAAGTCATCCCGAAGAGAACTCGGCGTGGACGCGAATAGAGGCGGAGCTTCCAAGGGACGCTACGGTTGGATCTCGTCCCTTACTTCGAGTTACGAGAGGTACTTGGTAAATTTGTTTACTATTCCGCATTGTTTTATTTTATGATTATATCAACACACCATAAGAATGCATGCTAGATACGAAGTTAAAATAATTTAAGAAATTATTTTATGCAAACTCTTCCGCTGCACGTAAAAATTTTAAATTTTACGAACTCGTATCCTTGTCGACATGCACCCGGTCCCAACATAGGCGAGTTACAAGGCTTGAACATCAAGTTTAGCCAAGTTGTAACTCGGATCAATTAGTATGGCGATGAGACGGTCATTTGGGAGATAGGTCTCCAGTCGGATTAAATTTTTAATCCATGGACATGGAGAGGTCTCTCATGGACGACCCGGTATTCGCTTAGGAAACCCGCCAAGCTATCCAACACTAAGTACCCTCCAATATTTTGGGACACTATTTGCTTGCCGAAAGAAAATGGTGGATATGGACTTAGAGATCTATGCGCATGGAATGAGGCATTGCTTGCCAAAGTGTTATGCTAAATCCAATCAAGAGCGGACTCCTTATGGATTAAGTGGGTACATCACCATTACATCAAGGGGGCTGATTTTTGTTGCTGGGAGACAAAACCTTCAGATTCTCCGTTGATGAAAAGATTGGTTGAAATCAGGAATCAAATCAAGGGAGGCGTAAATGGAATAGGTGAGGCAAATATGAACTTAATTGAGTGGTTTGCAATGGAAAAGAAAGGAGTTGGCAATGCTTACACTACAACAAATAAGACTTTCTGCAGCGCATCATTGACGGCGTGCAATTAAAGCGCGTCGTTAATAATAGCTTTTACAGCGAGCCCAATTATGTGCGCTGCGGATAATATAATTTTTAAATAAACGACGACGCGCAGAAAAAGTACGTTGTTAATAAACATATCTGCAACATACAAAATGTGTTGTTAAAACTTAATATTAATGGCATACATAGCGCGCTGTCAATACTTATTAAAAATGGTGCACAAAAAATATACATTGTTAATAAAAATTATAAAATAATAACAGCGCATAACATGAGTTGTTAATAATCTTACATCTTGAAAAATATTGTGTCAAAATTATTAAGAAAATTAAATATCAAACCTTAACCGTTAGACCCTTAACATATTTTTTAAACCCTTATAACTTCTCCACATCCCCATCTCCTCACGCCCGCCGACGCCGAGCCCTAAAAAATCGGTCGATCACACTGCCCCCTCTCCTCCCGATCTTCTCACGCCGGCGAGCCCTAGAAATCTCCCGATCACACTGTGCCTCCTCTCCTCCCGATCTCCTCACAGGCGCGATCTCGCGATCCCCTCATGCTCGCGATCTCCTCACGCGAGTGATCTCCTCATGCAAGCCTTCATCTCCTTGAGATCTCCTCACGTGAGCCTTAGTCTCTTCCGCCTTCATCTCCTCCAAGTCGATCTCCTCACGCCGACTTCATCTCTGTCGTGCGCCAACCATACAAAGTTTTCTTCAACGAAGTCCTCTCCACCGGATATCCCTCTCCTCTCTGGTAAGCCCTATCTGGTGAAGTCCTTCTGAGATTTCATCTCTGAAATTTCTGAATTTTATGGAATATCATCTTTGAAATTTCTAAAATTTGTGGAATATCATCTCTGAAATTTCTAAAATTTCAGAAATTTCAGAAATTTCTGAAATTTCATCTCTGAAATTGTGCAGAAATTGTACATAACAATTTCATCAGTATTGGATTGTAACTTGTATGTTAGGGTTTTGATTATTTACAAAATGGATAAGGAATGGATGTTTCTGCCTTCAAGGCTTATACCCGAGTATGAAGAAGGGGTTCAAAAATTTCTTACTCAAGCTAGGAACTTTGCCAAAACACGTGAAGTAATATTATGCCCTTGCAAGCATTGTAAAAATAAGAAGTATATGAAATTTGACCAAATGTATGAGCACTTAATTATTAAGGGCATCGATCCTTCTTATACTAGTTGGGTCATCCATGGTGAAAGTTATACCTCACAATTTCAAGGCGAAGGTAGTTTGAGAGGAGTTCAAGCAATGGATGATAAAAGTAGAGAGGAATATCATTTATATACGAATGTTTCTTTGCCAGAAGAAAGGGTTGGGCACACTGAATCAAAGGCAAGAGATAGTGAGTTTGCTGATTTATTAGAAGATGCATAAACTCCTCTCTTCCCTGGTTGTACAACTTACACAAAGTTATCGGCAACCATCACATTATACAATTACAAGTCTACTAATGGTCACACTGACAATAGTTTCAATGAGCTCCTTAAGATCTTACGTGGCATGCTTCCTGAAAAAAACACACTTCCAGAAACTGTTTATTCAATGAGAAAGCTACTGAAACCATTTGATTTAGGATACGAAAAGATTCATGCTTTCCCAAATGATTGTTGTCTATTTAGAAAGGAGTTTAAAGATTTGGGGTCATGTCCAAAGTGTGGTTCCCTAAGATGGAAGGTAGACAAAATCACCACCAAGGTTCGTAAAGGAGTTCCTGAAAAGGTACTACGGTATTTTCCCGTGAGGCCAAGATTGAAAAAGATGTTTACACTAGAAGAAAAGGCTGAAGACTTGATTTGGCACTTCAACCATAAAAGTCAAGATCATATGATGCGTCATCCAGTTGATTCAGTAGCTTGGGATACAATAAATCATAAGTGGCCAGCTTTTGCATCAGATCCTAGAAATCTCCATCTTGGTCTTGCTACAGATGGATTCAACTCTTTTGGTGACCTTAGTTCCAGATATAGTTGCTGGCCGATTATTTTGGTAAATTACAACCTTTCTCCATTAATGTGCATGGCTAAGGAAAATCTTATGCTGACATTACTGATTCCAGGCCCAAAGCAACCAGGAAATGATATAGATGTATACTTGGAACCCCTTGTGGAGGATTTGAAAGAGTTATGGGACACAAGTGTAGAGGCTTATGATGCATTCACCAAATCAATGTTCAATTTGAAGGCTATTTTGATGTGGACGATTAATAATCTTCCAGCTTATGAAAATCTAGCTGGATGTGCCACAAAAGGGAAAGTTGGTTGCCCAATATGTGCGGAAGACCTATGTTCAACATGGCTTAAGTATAGTAGAAAGTTTGCATACTTAGGCCACAGGAGATTTCTTGCTCCTGATCATCCGTTTCGTCAGAAAAAAAAGTGGTTTAATGGGAAAAAAGAGAGAAAGGGAAAACCTAGACCTTTGACCGGGTTACAAATTATCAATGCAGTGAAAGACATTAAAAATGATTGGGGTAAAAAACAAAAAAAGTCAGACTATCAGTACTTATCAGAAAAAGAGGAAGACACAGGATAGTTCAAAAAAAGTACAAAAACCAGTTCAAATGTGGAAGAAAAGTCAATTTTTTCGATTTACCATACTGGAGTGTAAGTTATTTGGATTTCTATTTATTTATTTTTAATTATTTGTTTTATTCCTTAACTAATACTATGAAATGCCTTTATGTGTTTAACTTATAGGGGCTTCTGTTACATCATAACTAAGATGTCATGCATGTTGAAAAGAATGTCTGCGAGAATATCATAGGCACATTGTTAAATGTGAAGAAAAAATCCAAAGATGGTGTTAATGCTTGTAAAGATTTGATGGACTTAAAAATTAGAGATGAATTGCATCCTCAAGAAAAAGGAGAAAACATGTATTACTTACCTGTTGCACCTTACACATTGTCTAAAAAAGAAATGGATGTATTTTGCTCTAGGTTGAAGAAAATAAAGTTACCTGATGGCTACAACTCAAATATTGGTAATTGTATTTCTTTAGAAGAGCGCAAACTTATTGGGTTGAAATCTCATGATTGCCATGTTCTAATGCAACAATTGCTATCAGTTGCATTGAGAAATCTCTTACCGAAAGGTCTACTCAATGCTCTATTTTTGTTGTGTGCATTTTACAATGAATTATGTCAAAGAGTATTAGACAGGAACCGTTTAGAACAACTTGAGGAGAATATTGTTGAAACTCTATGTATGTTGGAAAGGTATTTTCCACCCCCTTTTTTACCATTTCAGTACATTTAACAATTCATTTAGCTAGAGAAGCTCGCTTGTGTGGACCAGTCCAATTCTGCTGGATGTATCCATTTGAGAGGTAATAAATATTATACAACGAATCACATTTTGTTATCAACACTTCTTTCATCTCATTTTATTTTGTTATTTAGATTTATGAAAACACTTAAAGGTTATGTGAAGAATCAAGCAAGGCCAGTATCTAAGTGTTACATCGCAGAAGAAAGAATGCGATTTTGTAGTGCTTATATAAAAAAGTCTACTAGTATTGGTGCCTATTCTTATCGGAATGCAGATTTAGAGAATGAATTGAATGTGGAAGGTTGCCCAATTTACCAAGGAAAAGAAAAGATTTTAGAAGACCATGTGTTGCAAGCCGCACATCAATATGTGTTGTTCAATACTGTAGAAATTAAACCTTACTTACAGTGAGTATAATTAATTGCAAACCCTATTAGCTAATCTTGGTGTAGTATATAATTTGTATATTCTAATAATCGCCCTTCAATGATTTTAAATAGGATGCACATTGAGGAGCTTAAACAAGTAGATCGTCATTATATAAGGAATGAAATGTTGTTACAAAAACGACATATGGAAATATTTGCTCAATGGTTATCAAAACATATTCTTGATAACTCTTCAGGCCGAACCCAATGGCTAGCACATGGTCCAAGAAAGCAGGTTATATCTTATACAGATTATATTATAAATGGACATCGATTCCACACAACTGATGTTGGAAGGTCAACTCAAGATAGTGGTGTTTCAATTGAAGTTGATACTGTTTGTCAATCTAGTACTGATGATTATTCACATACAGTTGGAAGACTATCATATTATGGGATTATATGAAATATCATTTTACTATATTACTATTCTTTCAAAGTGCCTGTCTTTAGGTGTGGTTGGGCCAATCATGTAACTGGTATTAAAATGGAAGATGGTTTTACCCTGGTTAACTTACATCAAGGACTAAAAACTTTTGAAAGTGATCCTTTCATTTTAGCAAAGCAAGTGTTCTATTCTAGGGGCAATGATGAATCAAATTGGTATGTGTTGCTAAAAGCACTGTCTCGTCATATCCATGACATGAATTTGATTGAATAGGATGCCTATATATCATCAACACCTCTAGATGTCTCCAGACTTGAGATTAACATTACAGACAATGAACCAAATGCTAGGAATGAGTGTGAGGGAATTGATGTGATTGATCAATAACTTAAATTTAAAGGTAAATATTTTATAATTATTTACTTCATCAAATAAATATACTTCATCATTGATAATGTCATATTGTAAATGAGCGGGTCATTCAAAAGATGAGAAAAATTTGCAAAAAAATGCAGCAAAGCAGTCGTAGATGAAATTCAGGTAATATTGTTTTTAAGCCTTTAAATTTTGGCTTATTGTAATAAAGTGCACTCATGCATTCCAATATTGTTATGCTATTTTGCAGGAAAATATAGCTTCTAATAGTCAACATTATCCATCACAAGATTTGTGCGGTAAGGAGGTAATTGATGATGAAAAAACTGATAAGAAAAAGGGGCAAGGTTTATCAAAGTTGAATGTGGTTAGTGGACAACAAAACCCTAAAGAGCTACAGCGTAATGAGTTTGGACAACCCATTCGAGATAATTCGGTGAAGTACGCTTCTTTTCTGGGTTGCATGATAAAGGAATTTGTGACATACACATTAGATGGATGGAATGACGTAGGCGAAGAAGTGAAGAATAGAATGTGGAGTTGTCTTCAGGTAAAGATAGAACCTTTAGACTTAGATTATTTGCTTTGATTATTTATTGGTTTGTATTTGTTACATCTTCTTTTTTCATTGTAAACATATTTGTGCTTTTTAATATGCAGATGAATTATAATGTTGAGGAGTGGGAGAAGAAATCAATTTTCCAAAAGTTGACTAAATTGTTGCGTATTAGAAAATCAAAACTACAAATACTTATACGAGAAGCAAATGTTGGTCCAGTGTCTTCACGAAATCTTAGTCTTTTGAAGCCTGAATTTATGGATCAAAATCAATGGGGATTGTTTGTGAAGAAGACACTATCACCTGCCTTTCAAGTAAGTATTAATTAACAAATCTTATTTTTAATGTTTAAAGTTTCTGATAATGGTTAAAGTTTCGATGGTGTTTAGTTTTGTTTTTTACTAGTTAATTATAAAGTATATTAATACAATGGAAACTAGAATGAATGATAGCACAGTTGTATGATCATGAATTAAGCTAGATCAAGCAATGATTAAAAAAACTCTTTAATGATTCATTATTTTAACATTCATGAATGATAGCACAGTTGTATGATTGAGAATCAATTAGCATGAATTGAATGTATTGATCATAAATTCAAATGCATGATCATTAGTTGTTCTCTGTATTTCCTGCTAACAAATACTGGACTTGGTTGCTATGGCTTTTCATATTCATATTTTAACAAATACTGGACTTCTCTGTATTTCCTGCTAACTAATACAAATTTCCTGCTTTTCATATAACACTAATTTCCTGCTAACAATAATTTCACAATACTCATGCTGTAGACATGATGATTTCCATGGGTTTCACAATATTGATAACTGTAGACAATATCAATGGGGTTGCATATCATTACCAACATGTTTTCTGATGGATCGATCTGGAGTGCTAGAGGGGGGTGAATAACACTTTTTCGTTTGGATCTCTACAATGTCGTTAGCGCAGCGGAAACAATAATATGTAAAGTAAAATATGAACAATGCTAACACAAACGTTTACTTGGTATCCACCCAGATGGGTGACTAATCCAAGGATCCGCGTCGTACACCACTGTTGGTGCAGACAGCACCCAAGTCGAACCTTGGTTTTGATAATGGCAAAGGATTCAAAAGTTAAGATGTTATGTTTATCTAACATGTTACTTAAGTGTGCAGATTGAAGTCCTAGCGAAGGACTGCTAGGCAACTAGCGAAGGATTGCTAGGCATCGAAACCTTAAGACCTGGCGAAGGGTTGCTGGGCACCTAGCGAAGGACTGTTAGGAGACTAAGACCTGGCGAAGGATTGCTGGGCACCTAGCGAAGGGCTGCTAGGAGTTGAAGACCTAGAAAAGGACTGCTAGGCACCAGGCAAAGGACTGCTTGGTACGGAAGACCTGGCGAAGGATTGCTGGGCACCAGGCGAAGGACTGCTTGGTACTGAAGACCTGGCAAAGGACTGCTAGGTACCTGGCGAAGGACTGCAGGGCAAAAGTCCAACCGAAGGAGCCGGTTGGCAATAGGTAAATTCTCCCGAGAGGAGTAGGTGAGGACGCGTTCCCCGTCGAGGGAACAGTAGGCGTCGGTTCGACCTAGGGTTCCATTTTGGAGACCCAAAGTCAGAACCAAGATAACTACGGCTGTAAAATTCACTAACATGCTTGCTGTGTTTTGTTTGGTACTAACCCTGGATGCAGGACCGAAGGAACGAGTTTCTACAGCTCAAAACGCCCCAAAGGAGAGGGGCAGCAGTTGGGTTGGGCGCCCGGGAGGTCCCAGGCGCCCTAAGTCAATGCCAAACAAGAGTTGAGCAAGAAAACGCTTCGGAAGCTCACTGGGCCAGGCGCCCCCATGCTCCCGGGCACCCCCATGCTCTCGGATGCCTCGGGCGCCCTGGGTCCAAGCCAACGAAGCAGATAGAGTTCAAGTCAGCGAGAAGCCAACAGACTGAGTCAACCCGGGCGCCCCCTGCTTCCCGGGCGCCCCCGTCAAACCTCGAGCCCGATCCTGGAGGGATAAAGGCTGACCGAGAGGTTTGCGGATCAAGTGACACGTGGAGGGCGCCCCCAGCGTCCCGGGCGCCCCAGGTGCACTATATAAGGGGCTCGATCCCCAAGGCTTCGAAATACATTATTCCAATGCCAATACGCTCTTCGACTCAAGCGCTCTGCTCCGGAAACCTCCCATCTCGAGATTCAAGCGCCGACAACGACCGTATGCTCCGATGTACGATCCACATCGAGCGTCGAAAACGAAGAGTCTAATTTTTAGTTTACTGTACTACAATTGTAATATTTTTCTGTAAACATTTGCGCACATATAGAATTGCCCGCAGTAAACGGTCAATGACCGTGGGCCTTGGAGGAGCCGACTGCGACTCCGAATCAAAGTAAAATCGCTTGAGTTCTTGTACCGTG
>JAGFNQ010003988.1:118419-133279 GCA_024364735.1 Boesenbergia rotunda | reverse complement strand
TCCCGCACTACTAATCCCAAGACCAAGTCTTGGGACGTTTTTTTTTTCTCTCTCTCTTTTTCAGTAATCCTAAATGGCCATGCAAGATGGCTTCAGTACCGCAAGACCACCGCTCTTCAGTGGGGAAGATTTGTCCTACTGGAAGAGTAGGATGGAAGTCCACCTGAAAACTCAGGTGGACATATGGATAATAATCGAGTCTAGACTGGAAATTCCGAAGAATGCTGCCGGAGTACAACAATCCTACACTGAATGGGATACCGCCCTAAAAAGGAAAATTGAAGCCGATGCCAAAGCAACTCAAACACTTCAATGCGGTCTAACCAAAGAAGAGCTGAACCGGGTGGGTCCATTCAACAGCGCAAAGGAACTCTGGGGTAAGCTAATTGAATTACACGAAGGAACCTCCGACACCCGAATCAGCAAGAGGGACCTACTACTGAACAAGCTGTATACCATCAAGATGAACGACAGCGAATCTGCAGCTCAGCTCCACGCCAGAATTCAGGAGCTGATGAACGACCTACACACCATCGGTCACAAGGTAGAGAACCGTGACCTGATCAGGTATGCTCTTAATGCCTTCCCTAGAAATACTTTGTGGGCATCTATGGTAGATGCGTACAAAGTTTCAAGGGATCTTTCTAAAATCAAGTTAGATGAACTGTTTTCTGAACTAGAATTGCATGAGCAGACTAACTACACCCTGGTCGAGAAAGGCATTGCTTTTGTTGCAGGTAAAATTGGAAAAATAACCAAGAAGAAGCCCCAACCTGCACCAGAGTCTGATTTAGATTCAGACTCAGAAGACGGTGAAGGAAATCGACCTAAGCTGGTTCGACTAGCTAGGGACTACTACAAAGAACTAAAAAACCAGACCAACAGAAGGAAAGCCAACCGAAGAAAGGAAGAACCAGCTGAACCCTCAAATGAAAAGAACAAACCAAATGTGACCTATTACGAATGCAAAAAGAAGGGTCACTACAAGACAGAATGCCCTAATCTGAAGAAAACAAAGAAGACGAGAAAGAAGAAGGCACTTCAGGCAACGTGGGACGAGTCCTCCTCCTCTGAAGAAAAAGAGGTCCCACAGTCGAACCTGCTCGTACTAACCGCCTCAGAAGAAATCGAGACCGAGTCAGAATCAGAGCCGGACGACGGCAAACTCACATTTTCAGAGGATGGCGAAATCACTGTAAGTGGTTTTTCTAGAAATCAGTTAAACGAATTAATTGCCTATCTTTCTCGAGATTTTGCGAAAGCCAAACTCTGAGTCGAATCTCTCCGACAGGAAGTAAAACTCCTGAAAGAGGGAGGTGACTCTGGATCCTTAACTGAGAATGTTCAAGAAGGAACCTCTACTCAAGTTGAAATACTTAAGAAAGAGAACTCCTCCTTGAAAACTCAAGTCAAGGACCTCAGAACAGCCTTAGAACGATTCACTTCTGGTTCCAAGGGACTTGATATGATACTTGGAAAACAGAAGTCGATTTTAAATCGATCCGGGTTAGGTTATAGAACCAAGTCTAGACAAAGGACATACTATGCTGTACTGAATCAGTCCAGATCAAAAGTTCAGGCATGGGTACCCAAACTATGTCTGAACAAACAAACTGGATCAAATCATTATTGGATCCCCAAGGACAAGATTCACATCTTGCCGAACCATTATCATGGCTTTAGTCCAGGGGAAGCCAAATTAAAAACAATATTCATAGTTAGATAAATTTCTATTCTTGTTTTTAAATTGCATGATTGCTTATTTATTTAATTTCTGCAATTTACCATGCTTAGACTTAGGACTGGTTAGTTTAAGGACTGAACCAATTAACTGAAATTTGAACAACTTAGTATTGGGTGGTGGTGAGATGATAGTACGTTAGGGAAGCCTCTTCTAATAAGGTCAAGTGTACTCTACTTGGTCTCTTTAGACTCGTGAAACTAGCCGAAGCTACAGATCCAAGACTCAAACTAGTTAGACCAGAATTTTTCAAGAAATAATCTTGAAAATGAAATTTCATCAAAAGACTTTGTCAAGGAAAGGGTTGATGATCTAATAAGGCTTCAGCCAAAGAAGGCCTAGTGCTTCGCCAAGACCTGGAAGCCAAATTTTGAAATTCAAATTCAAATTATTCTTTTTCAAATTCGAATCTAACACAAATTTTTAGTTAATTATAGACTCAAACATCTTTTTAAAACAAACTCAAAATCAACTATTTTCAAAATTAATTTAAGGTTTTCAAAATAAATCATAATTTTTCAAAATAATTCTATCTACTAAAATCTGTCTCACAAAACCCATAAGGCAAACGTGATTAACAACTCTAGAATGGATGAGAGGGTAAAAGTTAACTTAAATAAAATTAATTTTATCATTGTACTGTTGTTTAGTACAAACATTAAATTCTATAGCTTGGAACGGACTTGAGTATTGCTTGATTTAAATAATAGTCAAACCATGGTAAAAGCAGTCAAACCATAGTCAAACTAGTCAAACCATGGTCAGAGTAGTCAAACCATGATCAAAGCAGTCATACCATGGTCAAAATAATTAATCCATGGTCAAATGGTCAAACTGGCCAACAAAACAACAAAGTTGTCAATTTCCACCTAACCCGGGCACCCGTGACTCCTCGGGCGCCCCCACATCACTTTCACTTCATTCAAGGCAGAAAAATTGTCATGTCTCCCTAACTAGGGTGCCCCGGCCCTTGCGGGCGCCCCCAGTACCTGTCAAAAGCAGCAAAGCTGCTATCCTTTCTGACCAGGGCGCCCGAGCCATCATAGGCACCCACGTCCAGTAGTAGGCCACTGCCAAACGAAGTAGACACCTATCCTGGGAGCCCGGGACCTCCTGGGCGCCCAAGCCAATACCTCTATATAAGCCACCCGAATTCCATTCACTTGCTACATCCAAAACCCTTCTCCTCTCCAATTCATTTCCTTCCAAGGCGACCTAGTGACCCTCTTGCTTCCTCAACCTCAACCATGCCTCCCTGAACGGCTACTCGGTATAATTTTTGTTTCATTCTTTTTTTGCATTTAAAATTACTTTTCTTAATGCCTTTCTTTTAAACGCATGATTCTCATCTTAGAAAACACCGAGCAAACCAATCAAACCCCGGTACCGAACCTAGTCCCGATCCTAGGTTCCCAATCTTAGAACTTTACAATAGATTTGCTCGAACAACATATAAGCCTATTAAGACGAGTTACCTAAATAGGCAATTCTTCGCTCAATCTTGTCCATTGGCCATGAATGTTATCAACTTTTACCAACTAGACAACCTTATATTCTGCACTCATCCAATTAACACATCCATATGTGCAGAATTCTACAATAACATAGTTAGACAGAATGATCTTATGTTTGTTACTACAGTTAAAGGGATGCCCTTCACAATTACACCCTCGCTGCTCAACCGATTTCTTGGACTACAACTCTCTTAGTCCACCTTTTGTTGTTATCCTCCTAGGGATCCTCCCTTTGATGCTCCCTACTCTCACATTACCCTAGATACTCTATACTCCTACTTTTATAGGGATGCTAGAAACCCCTTGGCCAGACGATTTCAGTCTGTTGACCTTCAGGTCCAGGACTATGCACTTTATAGAGTACTAGTCCGCTGCATTCTACCTTTATCCACTAGAGACGTCGCTACCATGCGACCATTTCACACCTTCCTCCTATACGCATTGATCCATCATCTTGATATCGACATTGGACTCCACATGTTCCACACTATTCTACATGTAACGACCCGGAAAATTCTCTTAATATTTTCTTAAAATATTGAACATGTCTAGATAATTTTCCGAGGGGCCCAGAAATAATTATGTAAAAATTGGGCCTAGAAATCCATGTTTCTCATTTAAATTGAGGAAAAAACTAGGTACTAATGAGCTTTAAAAGGGCTCCAAAAATAGGTATTAATTAGGTAAAATTAATATAAATATAAAAGAATTTTATTTAGGAATATTGGCATAATTATGGGTGATTTTAGGGGGATTTTCGGAATTTAAGAAATAAAAATAATAAAATAAATGAAATGAAAATAAAATAAAAATAAAGGTGCATGAACCAAGGATTGAACCTTGGACCTCTTGTACAACCATGTAAGCCTTAACAAACTCACCTAGCAAGGAATTCTTATGAGTAATTGAAGTGGAGGATAGTTAAGAGGTAAAAGGAGGTGAAGAGTCATGGAGAGGCTCTTCATTTGCCTCCTTGATGGGTTATAATGAGAGGAGTTTTGGGAGTTACTTATTCTCTCAATCAAGTGCATTACCTCTCCTCTTCATTCCCCATTCTTGCCGAGCACCAAAGGGAGGAGTGCCTTGGAGAAAACTTCACAAGAGGTCTCATCTCTCAAGATCTCAAGTTCCTACAAGGTGACAAGGATTAGTTGTGGTCAAGAGATACCAAGTCCTCTTCCTTCTCCTCTTTCAAGGTTCAAAAAATCAAGAAAACTAAGGTAAGACTCCCTCACCTGTGGTATAATAGTTACCTATGATTTCCATGATTTTTGGCATGATATATGGGTTAGTTTCGGATTTAATGTTGAAGGGAAACAAAATCAAGGTTCCTATGTTCAAAGGTTTCGGCCAGCATGTTTTAAAGGTCCATATTTGTGTCAAAAATCATGATAATGTTATTTGGTGTTCCCTGATGATTTTTAGAAGTTAAGTGAAATTTTTGGGGATTTTTGGAGTACCCTAGGACACCCTAGGGTCTCGGCCAACATGAAAGAAGCAAAACCCAGAACCTTAAGTTCAAGGGTTTCGGCCACCATGTTTTAAATGTCTAGAATTATTTTAAAAATCATGATAATGTTATTTGATGTTCCCTTATGATGTTTAGAAGTTAAGTGTAATTTTTGGGGATTTTTGGAGTAACCTAAGACACCCTAGGGTCTCGGCCAACATGAAAGAAGCAAAACCCAGAACCTTAAGTTCAAGGGTTTTGGCCACCATGTTTTAAATGTCTAGAAATATGTTAAAAATCAGGATAATATTATTTGATGTTCCCTTATGATGTTTAGAAGTTATTTGTAATTTTTGGGGATTTTTGGAGTACCCTAGGACACCCTAGGGTCTCGGCCAACATGAAAGAAGCAAAACCCAGAACCTTAAGTTCAAGGGTTTTGGCCACCATGTTTAAAATGTCTAGAAATACGTTAAAAATCATGATAATGTTATTTTATGTTCCATTATGATGTTTAGAAGTTAATTGTAATTTTTGGGAATTTTTGGAGGACCCTAGGACACTCTAGGGTTTCGGCCAACATGAAAGGGACAAAACCAAGGTCCCTATGTTTATGGGTTTCGGCCACCATGATTTAAATGTCTATAAACATGTTAAAAATCATGATAATGTTATTTAATGCTCCCTGATGATGTTTATAAGTTAAGTATAAATTTTGGGAATTTTTGGAGCACCCTTGAGGCCCATATGGTTCGGCCAACCCCAAGAACCCAAGGGTTAGGGTTGAGTCTTTAACTTCAAGCATATGTTTATGTGTGTTGCCATGATATAAGGATGAAGGATGGTGATTGTGTGAATTATCACATGGCCTTGGGACTCCATAAGTTTCGGCCAATAAGGGTTAATAGGATAAGAGTTAAGATTTATTCCAAGTAAGGGTCCCAATGACCCTATGGTAAGATGTGATTTATATTTTTGAATGATATGCCATGCTTACGAATGATATGCCATGTTTATGAATGATATGCCATGTTTATGAATGATATGCCATGGTTATACATGATATGCTATGCTTATGAATGATATGCCATGTTACGAATGATATGCCATGTTTATGAATGATATGCCATGTTTAAGAATGATATGCCATGTTTACGAATGATATGCCATGTTTATGAATGATACGCCATGGTTATGAATGATATGCTATGTTTAAGAATGATATGCCATGTTTACGAATGATATGCCATGGTTATGAATGATATGCCATGTTTACGAATGATATGTCATGTTTATGAATGATATGCCATGTTTATGAATGATATGCCATATTTATGGATGAAAATGATGAATGAAGTTTAAGTATGATGAATGAATGAAAGATGAGGATGCCATGAATGGCTTATGAATGATGAAGCATGAAAAGTATTTTTACTTTATGTATGGGCTTGTACCGGACCGAAGTATGGGTCCAAGGGATGGGTACCTTAAGAACGCCCCGATTTTGGACTACCGAAGCTGTCCACGGTTCTGGCACTACCGGAGCTGTGCAACAGGGATGGGCTCCTTGAGAACGCCTCGGTTCGGGGACTACCGACTATGCTGTCCTTACCCTAGTAGGTTGGGGCTCGCGACCTCGGACTTGCTAGGGATGCGCGCTATGATGTATGTATGTGGTACAAGCCGGGGACCCCAAATGATGTTATGATGATTATGTTTAAGAAATGAAAAGTATGTTTTTAAAGATTAAGCATCCTTATGATATATATGCATTGCCCATGCATTCGTTATGAAAAAGTATGTTTATGAAAAGTATGTTCATGAAAAGTATGATTTTAAACTAAGCATCCATATATGTATATGCATTCCACTCAAGCCTCCATTCATGTTATGCATTATACTATGATGATAAGATTTTATGCTTACGTTTCATGTTAAGAATGTATGCATGAGAATGAATGATCTATGCCATGATTATGTTAGGAAGATGTTCATATGCTATGATAGGTATTATGCCATGTTACTATGTTTATGAGTTATGCCATGAAAGATGTCATGCTACTATGTTTATGATTTATGCCATGAAAGATGCCATGCTACTATGTTTATGATTTATGCCATGAAAGATGCCATGCTACTATGTTTATGATTTATGCCATGAAAGATGCCATGCTAATATGTTTATGATGTATGCCATGAATTATGCCATGCTTAGAATGTTTACCATGTTTATGTGCATGCCATGCTAAAGTGATTTAAGATGTTATGTTTTAAGTAGAGCACCCAGTATGTTAAAGTTCATGTGCTCATTATGAGATGATGAACGATGAATGGTTTTTGTGAGTAGGAAAGAGTCTTACTAAGCCTGTGTGCTTATAGTCTTCTTTCCTTATACCGCAGATCATGCAAGGGGATAACGAGGAAGCAGCAGGAGGGCCCGAAATATGTGTGTGATGGTGACTTGGCCCATGAAATCGAATGTGTTAACCGTTTATGCTAAGAACTTTATTTTTGCTACCTATATGCTCGAATAGTGACTTATGGAACTTTATGATAAGATGTCAAGTATGATATGATATGAACCTTATGGTATGATGTTAAGCATGTTATGATATGATGTTAAGCATGACGTTCATATGTTAAGTTCCATGTCATTATATTAGGGATGGTAGTAGGGGCATGTATATGTAAGGTTTAAGTTATTCCGCTGCAGTATGATGTTACATGCCTTAAGTATGTTAGCGTAACGCCGCTTTAGGAAAAAAAAAGAAAGCGGGCGTTATACTACATGCGTCCAGTGTTACCACTCAGGGGCGGGTACACACCCCCTATTGCCACATCATCACTTCCATTTTTCATCATCACGGTCGTAACATCACCGATGGAGAGATGACCGTGATGACTGACTTCGATGAGATAGGTTTTAGGAACTTTTCCCTAGCTGGTGTAGAGGTTTCGGGTACCAGGGTTTTATCGTAGAGGCGTCAGAGAGCCGGACCCCAGATCGACTCTGATAAGGACGTTGAGGTCGATGTTGCAGATCTAGCAGCCGAGGTTCAAGAACACATAGATGAGCCACCACCACCGACACTCTATGAGAGAGTGACGCGACTTGAGACACAGGTCCAGAGCCTCCGGGAGGAAGTGGAGGCAAATCATGCTGAAGAAATGGAGGCAAATCAGGCCCATTACACTAAATATATGAATGCCCTCAGAGCCGATAGGGATACTAGCGACGCACGGTATCACGAGATGATGGCGCTATTTCGATCTTGGCAGTCGGGCTCTTCTGATCATCCCGGTCCCTCCTCCTAGATTAAATTGGCATTGTACTAGTGACTGTTTGACTGCCCCTACTCAGTAGGGTTGACTTATATTTGACTTGTATAACTGTGCTGGTTCTCTCTTTTACCAGCTGACTTATTGAGTTAGATTATTTGCTTTTCTTGATTATCTGATCATTATCAGGATTATGCTTGGTAGAATAGGCTTACTTTACTTCTGTTTTTCTTACTACTTTACTCAATTTTAAAATCAGCTCTTAAAATAATTTTAAAACTGCTTTACTTGATTTTCAAAATCATTTTGGCATGTCTTTTTAAAATAATTTTTCGACTTAGTTTTTATTTTCAAAAACTACCCCCTTCAAAACTAGGTTTTTTTTTTTGAAAATGGACTTAGTCTAGGCCCTAACCCTAGAACTGCATGCACCTATAGATCTAGAAGCTAGCATCTCACAAGCACCTTAGTGTACTTTTGACTGATAACCTAGAATGGGTTGAGATGCTTAGGTCTTTGCCTTAATTCAAGATGCTTTAAGTCAGTGCATCTGCAGTAATTGGGGCACTAAATACAAATTAAACAGTAATCAGGTTAAGTGTCAAATTTAGAAAATCTAACTTGAATAGAACACTTAACTTGACTAACCCTAGCGAAAACTACTGTTTATAAAAGTTAGTAAGTAGCTAATTGGGTTAGACAGGACCCGACAGAGATATATCAAATTGATTTGGTCTAGTTTATATCTTGAATTGGTTCAGTACAGCACATTATTCCTTTACTATATCCTTGTGCAATTTAGTTTTTCTATATTGCTTTGTTTTTTTTTTTGATATATGGCAAAGGGGGAGAGAGTGAAAAGGAGAGAAAATTTAAAATTTTTCCAAAACTTTAAAATTTATTCTTTATCCTCTCTTTAAAAAGTACTTAATCTAAGTTGCCTTTAAAATTATTTTTAAAAAATTCCAAGTACTTGACTTAAAATTGGTTTCAAAAATTTCCAAGTACTTGACTTAAACTTGGTTTCAAAAATTTCCAAATACTTGACTTAAACTTGGTTTCAAAAATTTCCAAGTACTTGACTTAAAATTGTTTTCAAAAATTTTCAAGTACTTGACTTAAACTTGGTTTCAAAAATTTTCAAGTACTTGACTTAAGCTTGGTTTCATAAATTTCCAAGTACTTGACTTAAACTTGGTTTCAAAAATTTCCATGTACTTGACTTAAATTATTTTCAAAAAATTCCATGTACCTGACTTAAACCATTTTCAAAATTGTGTCTAAGTACTTGACCTAAGATGTGTGTTATCTCTAAGTACTTATGTTCAAACATCTCAAATAAGAAAAGTTTCTAAGTATAAACTATCTAAAGTACTAAAGAGAGTGAAAGTTTGGTAAATTAAATTTCTTTAAAACTTCAGAAGATGTTTAGAAAAATTTTCTGCTAAGATATTGACTTGAAAATTTTTCTAGAAGTATAAAATTTCTAAGTATAAATTTTCCAAGTGTCCAACCATAATTTTTTGAAAATGTTTTCTAAAACTTCATTTGAAAAATGTTCTAAGTGTTGAATAATTAATTCCATCTTTAGACTTAGAAATTTTTCAAACCTCACGAACCTTTGAAAAACCTAGGAGGAGATTCCTTCTAGGGGGAGGAAACTAAACTAGTATTTTACCTATTTTGATTAACTTAACTTTTTTGAATCAGGTTGTCATAAATCAAAAAGGGGGAGATTGTTGGTGCAGACAGCACCCAAGTCGAACCTGGGTTTTGATAATGGCAAAGGATTCAAAAGTTAAGAAGTTATGTTTATCTAGCATGTTACTTGAGTGTGCAGACTGAAGTCCTAGCGAAAGACTGCTAGGCACCTAGCGAAGGACTGCTAGGCATCGAAACCATAAGACCTGGCGAAGGGCTGCTGGGCACCTAGCGAAGGGCTGTTAGGAGTCTAAGACCTAGCGAAGGACTGCTAGCCACCAGGCGAAGGACTGCTTGGTACCGAAGACCTAGCGAAGGACTGGTAGGCACCAGGCGAAGGATTGCTTGGTAACGAAGACCTGGCAAAGGACTGCTAGGCACCTGGCGAAGGACTGCCGGGAAAAAGTCCAACTGGAGGAGTCGATTGGCAACAGGTAAATTCTCCTGAGAGGAGTAGGTGAGGACACGTTCCCTGTGGAGGGAACAGTAGGCGTCGGTTCGACCTAGGGCTCCATTTCGGAGTCCCAAAGTCAGAACCAAGACAACTATTGCTGTAAAATTCACTAACATACTTGCTTTATCATGTTTGGTACTAACCCTGGATACAGGACCGAAGGAACGAGTTTTTGCAGCTCAGAACGCTCCAAAGGAGAGGGGCAACAGCTAGGTTGGGCACCCGGGAGGTCCCGGGCGCCCAAGGTGAAAGCCAAACAAGAGTTGTGCAAGAAAACGCTTCGGAAGCTCACTGGGGCATACGCCCCCTTGCTCCCGGGCGCCGCGGATGCCTCAGGCGCCCTGGGTCTAAGCCAACGAAGCAGATAGAGTTCAAGTCAGCGAGAAGCCAGCAGACTAAGTCAACCCGGGCGCCCCCTGCTTCCCGGGCACCCACGTCAAACCTCGAGCCCGATCCTGGAGGGATAAGGGCTGACCGAGTTGCGGATGAGGGTTTGCGGATCGGAAGACACGTGGAGGGCACCCCCAACATCCCGGGCGCCCCCAGGTGCACTATATAAGGGGCTCGACCCCCAAGGCTTCGAAACAACACTTCCAACGCCAATATGCTCTTCGACTCAAGCGCTCTGCTCCGGAAACCTCCCATCTCGAGACTCAAGCACCAACGACGACCCTCTGCTCCGAAGCACGATCCACACCGGGCGTCAATAACGAAGAGTTTAATTTTTAGTTTACTATACTACAACTGTAATATTTTTCTGTAAACATTTACGCACATATAGAATTGCCCACAGAAAACGGTCAACGACCGTGGGCCTTGGAGTAGGAGCCGACCGCGACTCCGAACCAAGTATAATCGCTTGAGTTCTTGTGCTGTGTTTTCAATTCCGCTGCGTATTCTCTTATTCTCGAATCCAAAAAGTTTTTTACGATATTCACACCCTCTCTATCGTATTCTCTCGATCCAACACTAGCTCCTAGACATGGTTAGAATCCATAGATTATATCTTGGAGTTCATTGCCCTTTACCAAGAATCTACATCCTTATCTTGGAGGTCCTCGTCATTGGTCTAGGGATCCGGTTCATTTTTACCAGGGACCAAGTCCGAAAATTCTCCTAAAAACATGAATCTTTCAGGCCGTCTGACAACTCTCCCATTGTGACGAGGTACTTCCTGTGTATCCTCAGTGACACGCGGTGCTGTGACTTGTGGTGTATCCTCTTGTACAATTGGTGCTAAATTCGGAACGTCCCCCTTTAACTCTTCAAGAACTAGTCTACTCTTGGGTTTTTGGTTCATCACATAGTTCTCTTCTAAGAATCTGGCATTCGTGCTTACGATCACCTTCTGATCCTTAGGACTATAGAACATACCACCCTTTGTTCTCTTAGGATAGCCTACAAACAAGCGTACTTCTGTCTGAGATTCCAACTTATCAGTATCTCCCTTCAGCACAGGTGCTGGACTACCCCAAATCTGAATATGTCCTAGACTAGGCTTTCGCCCATTCCACAATTCTATTGGAGTAGAAGGGACTAACTTAGATGGTACCATATTCAGAATATTCGCAGCCGTATCTAGAGCATATCCCTAGAATGAATCAGGTAAGTCGGAATAGCTTATCATTGACCTAACCATTTCCATAAGAGTCCTATTCCTTCTCTCTACAACACCATTCTGTTGGGGTGTACAGGGTGCAGTCAGCTGGGATTGAATCCCAGCTTCTGATAGGAAGGTCCTAAACTCTCCAAAGAGGTATTCGCCACCACGATCCAATCGTAGTGTCTTTATACCTTTACCTTGACGCTTCTCCACATCAGCCTTGAACTCTTTGAACTTATCAAAGCATTCAAACTTGCGGCGCATCAGGTAAATGTATCCATACCTTGAATAATCGTCAATGAAGATGACGAAGTATTCAAAGCCACCTCTACCCTGGATTGACATAGGACCACACAGATCAGAATGAATCAGTTCTAACACATCTTTGGCCCTATACCCCTTAGCCTTGAAAGGCCTCTTGATCATTTTACCTTCCAAGCAAGACTCACAGGTCGGGAGATCCTCCACCACCAATGAACCTAGGGGCCCATCAGTTATCAACCATTGAATCCTACTAAGGTTAATATGGCCAAGCCTAAGGTACCAAAGATATGCCTGATTTATCTTAGAAGACTCTTTTCTCTTATTCGAGTTAGATGATGAGCTATTTATTTCAGTATGCATCGTGGGAGGTTTTGGTTCTAGAGTATACAGATTACCGACCATTGTACCCGAACAGATAATCTCTCTATTTCTTTTAATAACAACTTTATTATCAAAAGTAATAGAATATCCATCCTTAAACAAATTAGAAACTGAGATTAAATTCTTTCTAAATGAAGGTACATAAAGGCAATGTCTCAGAACTAACACTTTGTTTCTCTCAAAAGACAAATAAAATACTCCCACTACAACCACTGCCACTGTTGTAGCATCACCCATGTAGACCATGATTTCTTCATTAGCTAGTCATCGGGTTTCCTGGAACCCCTGCAGAGTATTGCAGACATGGTCAGTGGCTCCTGTATCTACGCACCAGGTACTGGTAGATAGCACCGCTAAACATGTTTCAATGACTAAGGTTGAAGAAATACCTTTGTTTTGTCAACGGGGACAGTCCGCCTTCCAGTGCCCAGTTTGCTTGCACGTGAAGCACTTGCCTTTCGGCTTCTTCACGCCAGTCCGGGGTCCTTGCAATGTTGCTGCCTTCTTGAACCCTCCTTGTTTCTTCTTCTTCCGGCCATTCGGCATAGAAGTAGAAATCTTTTGAGTAACTAAGGCCTGTGAGTTCTGACGAAAGAGGCCCTCTGCCGCCTGGAGTTCTCCCAGAAGTTGCCCCAACGTATACTCATGCTTGTTCATGTTATAGTTGAGCCGGAACTGCTCAAAACTCCTAGGCAGAGATTGGAGTATTATATCAACTTGGGATTCCCCGTCGATAGCTCCTCCAAGTACCTCAATCTCATTGAGGTGGGCCATCATTTTTAGGACATGCTCCCTAATAGGTGTCCCTTCGACCATAGTGGTCGTCATTAGATTTTTCATTGCCAGCTGCCTAGCTGCCCGATTCTGGTGTCCGAAGAGCTCCTTAAGGTTCAACATTATGTCACCAGCAGTGGGCATGGCCTAATGCTGATGTTGCAACACATTCAACATAGATGGCAGAATGTAGCACCGCGCCATCTCATCTGCCTTGACTCACTTCTGGTAACGCTCCTTATGCCCTTCACTAGAATCGTCTCTAGGCTTTTCCGGACATTCCTCGAAGAGTACAAATTTGTACTTTTCAGCAGTGAGGACAATGCCAAGGTTCCTCTTCCAATTTATGTAGTTTGGACCAATAAGTTTGTTGTCCTTAAGAATTATTGCTAGTGGAGTAAAAGCCATTATGAAAATCCTGAGAATCACAATACACTACTTTAGAAATCAAAAATAAATTGATTCTTCAAAATAATTAATTTTCGAAATCAACCAACATCTCAAACACTGAGAATTTGCATGCCACATTAGTGTGGACGTATACAAACTCTACATTCGTTAGAGAAGGTTTTACCCATCAGTTTTACTATCTTGTCAACCTAACTTTTTGACAAGTAAGAGTAATAGTTGGTCACCGTTGGCCCTACAATTTATTAGCAGTGACTCAGTTGGGGAGGATGCTAATAATTGTATCTAAGTGTTTACCATTGCACGACACTAAGGGAACTATTTAGGATTATGTGCCATCCGTTGGGGAAGTCCACACGCTCTTCAATAATCCCCTATAATCTTTTCTGAACTTGTGATCCGCAGAACAAGCCTATCCATTATGGAGGAAGGCACTCAGAGCCAATGCGCAGGCTTGTTCGCATCACATATCAGATTGCAATGGAGGTCGTGGGACCCTTAGGGTCCCTCTCCCACTTAGTAATTTATCTTGAGGAATTTTCTAGCACTACCACACAACCAAGCACATAACCAATCAACATGAAAAAAACATAGAGAAAATCCTAGATTTTCCAACTTTCATGGCCCTTGGTCTTCAATGCGCCTCAAGTCGTGTCGTCACTTCATCTGCTCCTCCCTTCCTTCTGCCCAAGCTACCTCGAGGGATTTGCATGCCGAAATGACTAGCTAATTATTTACATCATCGATCCTATACTCTTCGAGGGAGTGTACATGAGATCTAGATCAATTGTAAATAAATAACTCGGCTAAACATGTGCCGTATTTAATTACAAAAAATTAAATACCCAGCCTCGTCAAACCTGAGGATTAATTAATTACAAAAATATGCAAACCAATCACACAACATAATTTTAGCTATGAAGTTGAAATCTCGTGCTTGCAACACAAAGTTAGCCTATGCACATCCATGCATCATCTAGCAAAATAGAATGTATGAATTGCAAAAATTAACCAATCCTAAACACACAAAGCCGGAAATCTTCGCTCTGATATCAATTGTTGGGTATGGCTTGGCGGGTTTCCCTTGCGAATACATGGTCGATCCAAGAAACCTCTCCGTGCCTACGGATTACGAATTTAATCCGAATGGAGAGCCGTCTCCCATCGACCATCTCGTGCCGTATCGAATGGTCCAAATTACAACTTAGCTAATTATCAAAACTGGCGTCGTAATTTGCTCGACCGTTCGACCACGAAAAAGGCAACGAGTTGATCACCGGATTTTGTGTTT
>JAGFNQ010003988.1:90917-117984 GCA_024364735.1 Boesenbergia rotunda | reverse complement strand
GCCTTTGTTGTTGCCGCTCGCTGGAGAAGGTCTTCAATGACTCCTCCGAGCACAACAACCGGCTCATAGACGCATAGTTGGAGGCAACCTACGAGGCAGAACAAGGAAGGTCAGGGAAAAACAACAAACAAAGAGGAAGAGCTCAAGCACAATTACTATTAGTAGGGACTGGTGTAGCATGCCCAAGGATCGGGCTGAGTCAGCTAACCATCCCAACTGAACAGGTGGAGAGAGAATTTCCTCAGTAGGGCGTCCTGACTGGCTGGGGATGTCTCTCGGATCGGGGACGTCCTCTTCCATGCTAGACGCTATCTGCAAGCCATCTGAGGGGGTCCCCTTTATTCGGATGGATTGGGAGCCCCTTGTCTCCATTCTCTTCACCACAAGGACCTTCCAGCGGGAGCTGGGTACGCCGAGTGAAACCTCCTTGCTGTGGTGAGTAGCAGGAGAGTCGGTCGGAGTGGCCAAGTCATGAGCAATAGGAACGGTGGTCGCCCCAGCAGGAGAAGAAAGTTCTTCTCGAACTCTCTAGGACAGGGGCACCGTGTCCTCTTCATCAATGGACGGCGGAAGCTTTGAGGCTGGGCTCTTCTTCAACCTCTTCAGGGGGCAGGGCTTCGGGACCAACCGTTTCCGGCGTCTCATCTCGGTAACCTGGGTCTCTGGTTGTTGGGCATGATGGGTATGGCTTGGCGGGTTTCCCTAGCGAATACTTGGTCGATCTGAGAAACCTCTCTATGCCTACGGATTAAAAATTTAATCCAAATGGAGAGCCGTCTCCCATCGACCATCTTGTGCCATATCAAATGGTCCAAATTACAACTTAGCCAATTACCAAAGCTGGCCTTGTAATTTGCTCGACCGTTCGACCGTGGAAAAGGCGACGAGTTGATCGCCGACTTTTATGTTTATGGTCGGGGTCCAGTTAATAATTTATTCACCAAATTTGGAATCAAAATAATAAACTATTAAACATGAAATGATGAGATGAATCAACAAGACACATAATTGACATGCAATTAATCTTTCAGGCTGAATCATTCAAACGAATCAACAAAACATGAAATTTGGAGTGCCTCGTCATAGGTCCAGGGATCCAGTTCATTTTTACCAGGGACCAAGTCCGAAGACTCTCCTAAAAACATGAACCTTTCAGGCTGTCTGACAACCCTCCCACTGTGACGAGGTACTTCCTGTGTATCCTCAGTGACACGCGGTGCAGTGACTTGTGGTGTATCCTCTTGTATAACTGGTCCTAAAGTCGGAACATCCCCCTTTAACTCTTCAAGCACTAGTCTACTCTTGGGTTTATGGTTCATCACATAGTCCTCTTCTAAGAATCTGGCATTCATGCTTACGATCACCTTCTGATCCTTAGGAATATAGAACAGACCACCCTTCGTTCCCTTAGGAATCTGGCATTCATGCAAACAAGCGTACTTCTATCCGAGATTCTAACTTATCAGTATCTCCCTTCAGCACATGTGCTGGACTACCCCAAATCTGAATATGTCTTAGACTAGGCTTTCACCCAGTCCACAATTCTATTGGAGTAGAAGGGACTGACTTAGATGGTACCATATTCAGAATATACGCAGTCGTATCTAGAGCATATCCCCAGAATGAATCAGGTAAGTCAGAATAGCTCATCATTGACCTAACCATTTCCAAAAGAGTCTTATTCCTTCACTCTGCAACACCGTTCTGTTGGGGTGTACTGGGTGCAGACAGTTGGGACTGAATCCCAACTGCTGATAGGAAGGTCCTAAACTCTCCAAAAAGGTACTCGCCACCACGATCCGATCGTAGTGTCTTGATACTTTTACCTTTACGCTTCTCCACATCAGCCTTGAACTCTTTGAACTTATCAAAGTATTCTGACTTGCGACACATCAACTAAATGTATTCATACCTTGAATAATCGTCAATGAAGGTGACGAAGTATTCAAAGTTACCTCTAGCCTCGATTGACATAGGACCACAAGATCAGAATGAATCAGTTCTAACACATCTTTGGCCCTATACCCCTTAGCCTTGAAAGGCCTCTTAGTCATTTTACCTTCCAAGAAAGATTTACAGGTCGGGAGATCCTCCACCACCAATGAACCCAGGGGCCCATCTTAGAAAGCTCTTTTCTCTTATTCGAGTTAGATGATGAGCTATTTATTTCAGTATGTATCGTGGGAGGTTTTGGTTCTAGAGTATACAGATTGCCGACCATTGTACCCAAACAAATAATCTCTCTATTTCTTTTAATAACAACTTTATTATCAAAAGTAACAGAATATCCACCCTCAAACAACTTAGAAACTAAAATTAAATTCTTTCTAAATAAAGGTACATAAAGGCAATCTCTCAGAACTAACACTTTATTTCTCTCAAAAGACAAATAAAAAACTCTCACTGCAACCGCTGCCACTCTTGTAGCATCACCCATGTAGACCACGATTTCTTCATTAGCTAGCCGTCGGGTTTCCTGGAACCCCTGCAGAGTATTGCAGACATGGTCAGTGGCTCCTGTATCTACGCACCATGTACTGGTAGATAGCACTGCTAAACATGTTTCAATGACTAAGGCTGAAGAAATACCTTTGTTTTGTCGACGGGGGTAGTCCGCCTTCCAGTGCCTAGTTTGCTTGCACGTGAAGTAATTGCCTTTCGGCTTCTTCATGCCAGTCCGGGGTCCTTGCAATGTTGCTGCCTTCTTGAACCCACCTTGTTTCTTCTTCTTCTGGCCTTTCGGCATAGAAGTAGAAACCTTTTGAGTAACTAAGGCCTGTGAGTTCTGACGAAAGAGGCCCTCTGCTGCTTGGAGTTCTCCCTGAAGTTCCCCCAACGTATACTCATGCTTGTTCATGTTATATTTGAGCCGGAACTGCTCAAAACTCCTAGGCAGAGATTGGAGTATTATATCGACCTGGGATTCCCCGTCGATAGCTCCTCCAAGTACCTCAATCTCATTGAGGTGGGCCATCATTTTCAGGACATGCTCCCTAACAGGTGTCCCTTCGACCATAGTGGTCGTCATCAGATTTTTCATTGCCAGCTGCCTAGCTGCCCGATTCTGGTGTCCGAAGAGCTTCTTAAGGTTCAGCATTATGTCACCAGCAGTGGGCATGGTCTGATGCTGATGTTGCAGCACATTTGACATAGATGCCAGAATGTAGCACCGCGCTATCTCATCTGCCTTGACCCACTTCTTGTAACGCTCCTTATGCCCTTCACTAGAATCGTCTCTAGGCTTTTCCGGACATTCCTCGAAGAGTAAAATTTGTACTCTTCAGCAGTGAGGACAATGTCAAGGTTCCTCTTCCAGTCTATATAGTTTGGACCAGTAAGTTTATTGTCCTTAAGAATTGTTGCTAGTGGAGTAAAAGTCATTATGAAAATCCTGAGAATCACAATACTCTACTTTAGAAATCGAAAGTAAATTGATTCCTCAAAACAATTAATTTTTGAAATCAACCAACATCTCAAACACCGAGAATTTGCATGCCACGTTAGTGTGGACGTATACAAAATCTACATTCATTAGAGAAGGTTTTACCCATCAGTCTTACTATCTTGTCAACCTAACTTTTTGACAAGTAAGACTAATAGTTGGTCAACTTCGGCCCTACAATTTATTAGCAGTGACTCCGTTGGGGAGGATACTAATAATTGTATCTAAGTGTTTACCATTGCACGACACTAAGGGAACTATTTAGGATTATGTGCCTTCCATTGGGGAAGTCCACACGCTCTTTAATAATCCCCTATAATCTTTTCTGAACTTGTGATCCGTAGAACAAGCCTATCCGTTATGGAGGAAGGTACTCAGAGCCAACGCGCGGGCTTGTTCGCATCACATATCAGATTGCAATGGAGGTCGTGGGACCCTTAGGGCTCTCCCACTTAGTAATTTATCTTGAGGAATTTTATAGCACTACCACACAACCAAGTACATAACCAACTTTCATGGCCCTTGGTCTTCAATGCTCCTCTAGTCGTGTCGTCACTTCGTCTGCTCCTCCCTTCCTTCTGCGCAAGCTACCTCAAGGGATCTCCACGCCGAAATGACTAGCTAATTATTTACATCATCGATCCTATACTCCTCGAGGAGTGTACATGAGATCTAGATCAACTATAAATAAATAACTCGGCTAAACATGCGTCGTATTTAATTACAAAAAATTAAATACCTAGCCTAGTCAACCTCGAGGATTAATTAATTACAAAAATATGCAAACCAATCACACAACATAATTTTGGCCATGAAGTTGGAATCTCGTGCCTACAACACAAAGTTAGCCTACGCACATCCACGCATCATCCAGCAAAATAGAATGTATGAATTGCAAAAATTAACCAATCCTAAACACACAAAGCCGGAAACCTCAGCTCTGATACCAATTGATGGGTATGGCTTGGCGGGTTTCCCTAGTGAATACTTGGTCGATCCGAGAAACCTCTCCATGCCTACAGATTAAAAATTTAATCCGAATGGAGAGCCGTCTCCAATCGACCATCTCGTGTCGTACCAAGCGGTCCACATTACAACTTAGCCAATTACCAAAACCAGCCTTGTAATTTGCTCGACCGTTCGATCACGGAAAAGGTGACGAGTTGATCGTCGACTTTTGTATTTATGGTCGGGGGCCAGTTAATAATTTATTCACCAAATTTGGAATCAAAATAATAAACTATTAAACATGAAATGATGAGACGAATCAACAAGACACATAATTGACATGCAATTAATCAAAGGAGCATAGGGAAAGATATACCTTTCCGATCACCTCGCGGTCTTCTACCTTATGATCCTCCCTTTGTCGACGTCATGTGGGCGATGATCTACCATGATCCGAGATCACCAAAGCCTCCAAAAAGCTCTTCTTCTCACCTTGGCCGAAAAAGGAAACCCTAGCCTAGGGTTGTCCTTGCGCCGCCGGCCCCTTCTTCCTCTCCCTTTGCGCCGCCACCCGCCGATGCTGCCGTGAGGCCTCCGGACCAGCAGAGCTCCTTGAGAGGAAGGAGAAGAAGAAGACCTCACCCAAACAGCCCCCTTAAAGCCTTCTCCCTCAAGGTTGCGGCGCCGCCGAGAACCCTTGGTTGCGCCGCCTCCCACCGGCCGCCGACGCCTCCTTCACCCACGCCGAGCACCACACAAGGTAGAGGACTCCTCTACCTTACTTCTGTGATCCTCAGCCGGAGTTTGGTGGAGAAGGAAAAGAGAACCAAGGAATCGCCTGTAGGATCGAGAGAACCGATAGAGGGGGGGGGTGAATATCGGAAAACTTTCAGATTTGTAAACTAAGAGAAGTTGCTCAGCGGAAGTTAAAAACACACAACGCAAACACGGGAGGTTTTACTTGGTTCGGAGCCTGGGCCGACTCCTACTCCAAGGCCCACGGTCGTTGACCGTTTGCTTTGGGCAATTCTATATAGGCGCAAAAACAATTTACAAATATTGATTACAGAGTAAGTGCAGTAAATTGAAAATCACTCTTCTTTACCGACGTCCGAAGTAGATTGACTTTTTCGGAGCAGTAGGACGTTGTTGGCTCGAGTTGGGCAGTTTCTGGAGCGAGGCGTGAGAGCAGAAGAGCGTAGAAGCCTTGTGTTCGAGATATTCCTTGAAGCCTGGGCGTTGGGTGCTATTTATAGCACCTCGGGGCGCCCTGGACGTCGGGGGCGCCCCCCCACGTGTCACGTGATCCGAGATTCTCTCGGTCAACCTTTATCCCACTCGAATAGGGATGAGGTTTGACCCTGGGGGTGCCCTGCTTGACTCCTTCCGCGCGGGCTTCTCGGCTGGATAAGGGTGATTGGCTTCGCTGGCATAGGCGCGGGGCGCCTTGGCTGCTGAGGGCGCCCTGGGCGCTGAAGGCGCCCTGGTTGCTGGGGGCGCCCTGGCTGCTGAGGGCGCCCCGGCCAGTAGTCAGCCGAAGCTCCTTTTTGCTTCATTTGTTTCTTGTTCACCTTGGGGGCGCCCTGGACACTCAGGGCACCCTTCTCAGCTGCTGCCTCACTCCTTTGAGGCTCTCTGAGCTGCAGACACACGTTCCTTTGGTCCTGCATCCAGGGTTAGTCCGAAAACAACATAAAGCAGTAAGTGGTTAGTTTTTATATAGCCTTAGCTGTCTTGGTTCTGACTTTGGGTCTCCAAAATGGAACCCTAGGTCGAACCGACGCCTACTGTTCCCTCGACGGGGAACGTGTCCTCACCTACTCCTCTCGGGAGAATGTAGCTGATGCCAACCGTTCCTCTGGTTGGACTTTTGCCTCGCGGTCCTTCGCCAGGTCTTGGATACCGAGCTGTCCTTCGCCCGGTGCCTAGCAGTCCTTCGCTAGGGCTTTATTCCCATGTCGTCCTTCGCTTGGGGCCTAGCAGTCCTTCGCTAGGGCTTTTCACCCTGGCATTCCTTCGCCAGTGCCTAGCAGCCCTTCGCTAGTACTTTGTTTCCTGGCCACTAGAGTAACATGTTAGATAATAACTAAGACTTAACTTTTGAACCCTGTTGCCATTATCAAAATACAGGATTGACTTTGGTGCTTTCTGCACCAACAATCTCCCCCTTTTTGATTTATGGCAACCCTAGTTCAAAAAGTTAAGTTTAATCAAAGTATAAAACCATTAACTTTTGTTCCCTCCCCCTGGAAGGAATCTCCCCCTAGATTTTTCAAAAATACGTGGGGTTCTAAAACTTTACTTAGAATGATTTTCCACTTTGAAAACTTAAGTTTTAAGTACTTGGAAATCTTTTGATAACTTAAGTTTTAAAAGTACATAGAGGAGTTTTCGAAAGCATGAGTTTTGAAAACTTTAAGTTAAGTACTTAGTAAATTTTGAAAAAACTTAAGTACTTAGTAAATTTTGAAAAACTTAAGTACTTAGTAAATTTTGAAAAAACTTAAGTACTTAGTAAATTTTGAAAAACTTAAAACACTTAAGTACTTCTAAAAGGTTTTTGAGAAACTTTGAAAAGTAGCTAACTTTTTGAAAAGAGAGAGTTTGAGATTTTGAAAAACTTAAAATACTTAAGTACTTCTAAAAGGTTTTTGAGAAGCTTTGAAAAGTAGCTAACTTTTTGAAAAGAGAGAGTTTGAGATTTTGAAAACATTTGAACTTTCTCCTTTCCTATCTCTCCCCCTTTGCCATATATCAAAAAAAATAGATAGATATAGCAGAAATTAAATTGCATAAAAGAATTAACTTTTGTAAGGGAAAATATTAGTATGATTTTGCTGTACTGAACCAAGACTTAGACCAAATCAGTTAGTTTTCTCTTGTAGGGACCTGTCTAACCCATTTAGCTACTTACTAACTGTTATAAGCAGTAGTTTTCGCTAGGGTTAGTCAAGTTAAGTGTTTCTGTTCAAGTTAGATTTTCTAAACTTGACACTTAACTTGATTGCTGTGTAAGTTGTATTTAGTGCCACAATTGCTGCAGATGCACTGACTTAAAGCATCTTGAATTAAGGCAAAGACCTAAGCATCTCAACCCTTTCTAGGTTATCAATCAAAAAGTATCCTAAAGTGCTTGTGAGATGCTGACTTCTAAGTCTATAGGTGCATGCAGTTCTAGGGTTAGGGCCTAGGCTAAGTCCATTTGCGAAGAAGCCCTAATTTTGAAAAGGGGTAGTTTTGAAATAAAACTAAGTCGAAAAATAAAAGAATTTATTTTTAAAACTTTTTCAAAATTAAGTAAGAGCTGATTTTGAAAGCATTTTGAAAGAAAAAAAAACAATAATGAGCTAAATCTATTCTACTAAGCACAATCCTAACTGCCTTCTTAGTGAACTGAACTCAGACTCAGGTAAAGGTTTTGTGAATATATCAACTAAGTTGGATTTTGAGTCTATATGTTTAAGTACTATCTCACCCCTGGCTACATGGTCTCTAACGAAGTGGTGTTTAACTTCTATGTGTTTAGTCCTGGAGTGTTGGATTGGATTTTTGGTTAAATTGATCGAGCTTATATTGTCAATGAAGACTTGGGTTTGAGTGTAGTTGAGCTGGAAATCCTTAAGAGTGTGCATCATCCATACAAGTTATGCTACACACTCTCCTAAGGCCACATACTCAGCTTCAGTTGTGGATAGGGCTACACAGTGTTATTTTCTGCTGCACCAACTTACTAAACTATTTCCTAACAGTTGGTAGCTTCCACTTGTGCTCTTTCTATCTAATTTGCAACCAGCATAGTCAGAGTCTGAGTACCCTGACAGATTGAAGGTTGAGGTTCTAGGATACCAAATCCCTACATTTAGGGTGCCCTTTATATATCTTAGTATTCTTTTTAGGGCTGCTAAGTGTGTTTCCTTAGCACAGGTTTGGTATCTAGCACACATCCCTACAGTAAATAGAATGTCAGGTCTGCTGGCTGTAAGGTAAAGTAGACTACCTATCATACTTCTATATAGTTTGAGGTCTACTGGCTTGCCATCAGGGTCACTGTCTATTTTTACATTAGTTGCCATGGGGGTACTTATGCTTTTAGAGTTGTCCATTTTAAATTTCTTTATTAACTCTTTAGCATATTTGGATTGATGGACGTAGTTTCCATCTCTTGTTTGTTTGATTTGCAGTCCTAAGAAAAAGGTAAGTTCACCAACTAAGCTCATTTCAAATTCATTTTCCATTATTTTGACAAACTCTTTTAGGAAATTTGTGTTGGTGGATCCAAATATTATGTCATCTACATAAATTTGGGCAATAAATATGTCTTTTCCTAGGATTTTAATGAATAAAGTTGAGTCAATTTGTCCTTGTTTGAATTCTTTAGAAGTTAAGTAGGTTGATAAACGTTCATACCAGGCCCTAGGTGCTTGTTTTAACCCATATAGAGCTTTAGTTAATTTGTAAACGTGGTCAGGCTTGTCTAAGTCCTCAAACCCAGGGGGTTGTCCTACATAAACTTTTTCTTTAATGAATCCATTTAGGAAGGCTGACTTTACATCCATTTGGTATAGCTTAAATCCTTTATGGGATGCAAAGGCTAACAACATTCTAATGGACTCAAGTCTAGCTACTGGGGCATAAGTTTCGTCGTAATCTAATCCCTCTACTTGGCTGAATCCCTTAGCTACTAAGCGGGCTTTATTTCTAACTATTTCTCCTTGATCATTTAGCTTATTCCTAAAGACCCACTTAGTGTCAATGATGGATTTGCCTTCAGGTTTAGGCACTAGTTCCCAGACTTGGTTCCTCTCAAATTGGGCTAACTCTTCTTGCATAGCTATGATCCAATCCGGGTCAGGTAGCGCTTCATCTATAGTTTTGGGTTCTATTTTTGATATCATAGCTATTTGACTAAGGTTTCTATAGGAGGATCTAGTCCTGACTCCTAGAGTTGGATCACCCATAATTTGATCGGTTGGGTGACTAAGTCTGGGTTTCTTGGTTCTTCTAGAACTTGGTTCAGCCTCAGGTCCAGCTGGTCGGTTTGGTTCACTATTTGATTCGACTCTTTGGGCTGGTTCATTTGTTGGTTCGATAATTGGTTCAGTTGACTCATTAATTGGTTCAATAGTTAGTTCGTTTAAGGATTCAATTAAGGGTTCACTGGTTTGTTCATTATTGTCTTGATCAGAATTTGATAAATTTAGGTCTGGATTATCAAATGTTGAGTTGACTTCTTCATCAAATATTAAGTTAGTTGTTTCTTCAATTTTCTTAGTTTGTTTGTTGTAAACTCTATAGGCTCTATTTGTGGTTGAGTATCCTAGGAAGATACCTGGGGTTGATTTGGACTGAAATTTTCCTAAGTAGTCTTTGGTGTTTAGGATATGAGCTTTACATCCAAAGACCCTTAGGTAGTGCAGATTTGGGAGCCTATGGTAGTACAACTCATAGGGTGTTTTACTGTGTCGTTTGTTAATCAGAACCCTATTTTGGATGTAACAAGCCATACTGATAGCTTCTGCCCAAAATTGGTTTGCTAAGTTAAATTCGTTGAGCATAGCCCTAGCGGCTTCCTGTAACATTCTATTTCTTCTTTCTACTATCCCATTTTGTTAGGGGGTTCTAGGACATGAAAATTCATGTAAATACCCATTGATCTTACAAAATTCCTCAAACCGTTGATTTTCAAATTCTCCCTCGTGGTCACTCCTAAGTTTTTTAATTTTAGTATCGTTTTGATTTTCAACTAATTTACAGAAATCATTAAATAGTTTTAAGGTTTCATCTTTGGTTTTTAGAAACCTAACCCAGGTAAACCTAGAATAATCATCAACTATTACTAACCAGTATCGGTTTCCGCTTAGTGACTTGGCTTCATGTGAATCAAATAGGTCAAGGTGCAGGAGCTCAAGTGTGGTTTGAGTTAGGTCAGATTGAATTGATTTGTGATTAGATTTGGTTTGTTTACCTTGATTACATGATTCACATATTAGGTTTTCATTATTTTTAATTTTGGGGATACCTTTGATTAGGCCAAGTTGGGTGACTTTTGAGATAGTTCTCAAATTGGTATGACCTAATCTCCTATGCCAGAGGTTCGATTATTCTAGCTGAGTTAACATACATTTGGGTGCTGAGGGAAGGTTTATGTTGGTGCAGTTTGCACTAACGGTCAAACTCGGGTTTTGATGTATGACAAAGTGGTTAAAGTTAGGGTTGTTGGTGTTTAACCTCTTTACTAAGTATGCAGGGTTGAAAGACTTAGGACCAGACACCAGGCTGAAGTCCAGGATGGTTGAGTCCTGGCGGGAAGTCCAGTTGGGTCCGCGGGACCTGACAACTGGCAGGAAGACCAAGGTGGTTGAGCCCTGGCAGGAAGTCCTGGTGGGTCAAGAAGTCAAGTAGAGCTGCACAAGGTAAGTGAGGTAAGTCACTGGAGGAGCGAACCAGTGAGGACGCGTTCCCCTTGAGGGAACATTAGGCGTCGGTTCGACCTAGGGCTCCATTTTGGAGACCCAAAGTCAGAACCAAGACAGCTAAGGCTGTTTTAACTAACTTATTATTTGCTGTTTTGGACTAACCCTGGATGCAGGACCAAAGGACTGTGTTTCTGCAGCTCAGAGAGCCTCAAAGGAGTGAGGCCGTAGCTGAGCAGGGCGCCCCGGATGTGTCGGGCGCCCCAGAGTCAACCCAAAGTCAGCAGAGAAGTAAAACGCCCCGACAGCCGCGCGCGTCGGGCGCCCCGCATGTCGCGGGCGCCCCCTGTGCCACCTCACTGCCAGCTGCCGAAGCTCGCCCTCGCGAAGCCAAGGAGATGAGGCTTTGACCGGTCAAATCGGGCGCCCCGCGCGCGTCGGGCGCCCCAGTCAAAGGTGATCCCGAAGATAAAGAGATCAAGTGCTTGACCGAGAGGGCTGCGGATCGGCAGCCACGCAGGGGGGCGCCCCGGACGTTTCGGGCGCCCCCAGGGCTATAAATAGAGCCTTCGACCAAGGCTGGAGATACAACAACTCTTCCAACTCCGCAAAGTTCTTCTACGCTCGCGCCTTGCTCCGGAATCGCTTAACTTCGAGCCGACGACGTCCTGCTGCCCCGAAAGAGTCGACCTACTCCGGACGTCGGTAAAAAGAAGAACTTAACTTTTTAATACATATTTTTATTGCACTTAATTACTTGAAAGTGTGGGGTTGTCACACTTTCAATTCATTTGTACTCGCCTACTCTATCGGGGTTGACCGATAGAGAGTTTTAGTGGATTGCCCAACGGAAAGGTCCGAGGGACCTGGGCCTTCGAGTAGGAGTCGCCGAAGGCTCCGAACGAAGTAAAAATCGTTCGTGTTTGTGTGTTCGTTTTTATAATCGTTTCATTAATTTCCGCTGTGCACGCTTTTTAAAGCACTCTGATTTGAATTTTAAAAGTCACGTGATTCACCCCCCCCTCTCATGTGCATCGATCCTACAAGTGGTATCAGAGCCTGGTACGCTCTGTATCGGTGCAACCACCATAAGAGCCGGGGGAAATCCAGTTTTTTTTCGAGTTTTGGTTTTTCGCTACACTTGATCTAAATTAGGTATTGTTGCCTAGATTTGGATTATTTTTCCCGTTCGTTTGATTTTACTCGAATTTGGTGCAACACCATTTCGAGTCACTTTTTCTCTCTCTTCTCCTTTTTCTACCACACTACTAATCCAAGACTTAGTCTTGGGACAAGTTTTTGTGTAGTCTATTTCAGATGGCTCAAGGTGAAGGCTATAGCACTGCCCGCCCTCCTCTCTTTAATGGGGAAGACTTTCCCTACTGGAAGAGAAGGATGGAGGTTTATCTGAAGACCGACATGGATCAGTGGTTTGCAGTTCAAACAGGCTACACACCGCCAATGGATGAGGGAAATAATGCTCCACTGAGGCCCGACAGATGGAACTCGGAGATGAAGAAAAAGGCTCAGACCGAGTTCAAAGCTCAGAACACTCTCCAGTGCGGACTTACCAAAGAGGAGCTAAACAGAATTGGCCCAACTGAATCTGCCAAAGAGCTCTGGGACAAACTAATTGAACTACATGAAGGCACCTCTGATGCCAAGGTAACAAAAAGGGATTTACTTTTAAATAAGTTATTTAATATAAAAATGGAGGAAGGAGAATCTGCAAGCCAACTCCACGCCCGGATCAAGGACATACTAAATGGACTCCACCTAATCGGGCACAAACAAGAAAACAGAGACATCATAAGGTATGCTTTAAATGCATTCCCTAGAAATTCACTATGGGCATCTATTATAGATGCTTATAAAATTTCTAGGAACCTTTCTAAAATTAATTTAGATGAATTGTTTTGTGAATTAGAACTGCACGAACAGACTAACGCCAAGGCCGAGAAAGGGCTAGCTTTATTTGCAGGTTCACCAAAGGAAGCCAAATCAAAGAGAAAAGTCCAAGAAGAACCTGAAGATGAGTCAGGCTCTGATGAAGAAGAACAACTGGTGAACTTGGTAAGAAAAATGTTCACCAGAAGGAAGAACAAATTTTCAAAGAAAGATATTCAAAAGGTAATGAAGCCCTACAGCACTGAAGGTAAAAGCAAAATGATCTGCTTCGGCTGTAACAGAAAAGGGCACTTCAAACATGAATGCTCTTACAAGAAAGAGGACCAACCCACTAAGAACAAAAAGAAGAAGGCTCTTCAAGCCACGTGGGATGAAAGCTCGGACGATTCCGACGATGAACAACCGAAGAACGCAAGCTACCTCGCACTGATGGCAACCGGACCAGAATCGGACTCGGAGCAAGACGAGGATTCCGAATACGAGTCGAGCCAAGAGATCGGACTATTTTCAGACGGCTCTACTAAGGTATATTTAGATTCAGTAAATGAAAAGTTCTTTAAAATTATTTCTGTATTAAATAAAAAATTGCTTGCATCTGAATCTAGAAATGATCAGCTCCTTAAGGAAAATCAAGACCTTAAGGAGCAATTAATTAATACCAGAACATTAACTGAACAAACTCAAACTCAAAAATTAATTGAGCTTGAAACTGAAAACTCAACCCTAAAGGCCGAAGTCCTAAAACTTAAGGATCTACTAGCAACTTTCACAACCCGATCCAAGAACCTTGACCTTATTCTTGGATCACAAAAGGGCATGTATAACAAATCTGGGATAGGATATAAATCGAGATCGTCCCAAAGATCCTTTATATCCTTTATCCACCCCCGCAAAAATCAACGAAAAGCGTGGGTTCCGAAAGCTTATCTAACAAAGCAAGTAGGTCAGAATCAATTTTATGTCCCAAAAAGGGACATCCATTACATTGACCCTAGACACCCAGTCTACAATTTAGGGGGAGGCTCCAAACTAGTTGGCACCTTAAAATCAGCCTCTGCCCAGGTGGACACTTAGGATTAGCTTCAAAGTTAATTTGAATCTTGTACTATTTAGTACCAAGGTTTTCAATGAGTAAGTTAAAAGTTCAACTTCTTTAAGCGGCTTTGCCTAGAAAATGGTTGTTGCTCCAATAAGGCTTCGGCCAAAGAAAGCCACTGTGCCTCGCCATGGCCTGGAAGCCAATTATTGAAGTGTATTTTTAATTTACTACTTGTTAAACTTGGATCTAACACAAGGTCAAGTTAACTTTTCTAAACAAACTCAAAATCATCTCACAAAATCATAGGACTCCCTTGATTGATGACTTAGACCGAAGGAGATGAATAAGGATAACCAAATTCAAATTATTGATTGATAATTCAAAATTCAAATTAAAATTAAAATTCAAATTGAAATTAAAATTAAAACTAAAATTAAAATTAAAATTCAAATTGAAATTAAAATTAAAATTCAAATTAAAATTAAAATTAAAATTAAAATTCAAATTAAAATTAAAATTAAAATTAAAATTAAAATTCAAATTAAAATTAAAATTAAAATTAAAATTAAAATTAAAATTAAAATTAAAATTCAAAATTCAAATTAAAATTAAAATTCAAAATTCAAATTAAAATTAAAATTCAAATTAAAATTAAAATTAAAATTAAAATTCAAATTGAAATTAAAATTCAAAATTCAAATTAAAATTAAAATTAAAATTAAAATTAAAATTAAAATTAAAATTAAAATTAAAATTAAAAATTAAAATTAAAATTAAAATTAAAATTAAAATTAAAATTCAAATTAAAATTAAAATTAAAATTCAAAATTCAAATTAAAATTAAAATTCAAAATTCAAATTAAAATTAAAATTCAAAATTCAAATTAAAATTAAAATTCAAATTCAAATTAAAATTAAAATTAAAATTCAAATTGAAATTAAAATTCAAAATTCAAATTAAAATTCAAATTCAATTTCAAAAATTAAGATTAAAATTAAAATTCAAATTCAAATTCGAAAATAAAAATCAAATTCAAAGTCAAACTTAACATAACTCAAATTTAAAATTCAAACTCAAGTTTTTAAATTTTCTTAGATTTTTTTAAAAACTCAACCTGAGGTCTAAACCTTTTACTTAACTGTAGGAAAACAAATGGATCATTGACAGTGGATGCTCCAGACACATGACTGGGGATCCCACCAAATTTACAGAACTCAAGTACAAAAGACTAGGGACTGTTGCTTTTGGAAACAACGGTAAACTTAAGGTAATTGGCCTAGGCAATATTGAACTTGAGTCTGATTTCATAATAACAAATGTATTACTTGTTGAAAATTTCAACTTCAATTTACTAAGCATTAGCCAATTGTGTGACACTGGTTATAAGGTTAGGTTCCTATCCAATGAATGTCTGATCAAACACAATGACAACCCAAACATCACACTTAGAGGACTTAGGCACAATAACATTTATGAAATTAAGTTAACCTGTCCCTTAGAAAATTGCCTCTTAACCCATAAGGATGAGACTTGGCTCTGGCATAGGAGACTTTCACATACTCACTTCAGAAAACTACCTAAACTAAATGGTGTAGTTAGAGGCCTACCAAAGTTATCTAACCTTGAGTCAACCTTATGTAATGCTTGTCAACAAAGAAAACAAACTAGGTCAACCCACAAACCAACTAATCAAACTCAAACCAAGTCAATTCTGGAATTGATTCACCTAGACCTATTTGACTCACATGGGGTTAAATCAATTAATGGTAACCTATACTGCCTAGTAATTATAGATGACTATTCAAGATTTACCTGGGTAAAATTCTTAAAAAATAAAGATGAAACGTTTGATATACTCACTCAATTTTGTAAATTAACAGAAAATGAAAAAGGGATTAAAATCAAAAGACTTAGGAGCGATAATGGCGGAGAATTCAAAAATCACAAATTTAATCAATTTTGTCTAGAAAAAGGTTACCATCACGAATTCTCTTGCCCTAAAACACCTCAACAAAATGGAGTTGTAGAAAGGAAAAATAGAACACTACAAGAAGCAGCTAGAACAATGCTTAATGAATACAACTTACCTAAATACCTTTGGGCTGAGGCTGTTAGTACAGCTTGTTATGTACAAAATAGAATAACTCTAATTAAAAACCTAGGAAAGACCTCCTTTGAAATCTATTATAACAAACAACCTAACATTAAATACCTTAAAGTATTTGGATGTAAAGTCTATATCTTAAACACTAGAGAACACTTAGGTAAATTTACTTCTAAGATTGAGGAAGGTATCTTTGTAGGTTATTCCCTTACCAGTAGAGCCTATAGAGTTTATAACAAAACTACCCTAAAAATTGAAGAAACTACAAATGTAAAATTTGATGAAAAATCTGACTCAAATAACTCTGATCAAACCATCTACCAACCAATTGACTTTGTTAGATCCAGTACTGACCCTGATGAAAGGCAAATTGAGGACCAAAACGATGATCTAACTGAACCCACATCGGATACTGAACCTAACCAACCCAGAACAGTTCGAGTTAGCTCAGCCCACCCAACTAATCAAATATTAGGTGATCCAGAACTAAGGGTTCAGACTAGATCAGCTTTTAGAAACCTTAGTCAAATTGCCTTGATTTCAAAAATTGAACCCAAGTCTATAGAAGAGTCCTTACTTGACCCTGATTGGATCATAGCCATGCAGGAAGAGTTAGCCCAATTTGAACGTAGTCAAGTCTGGGACTTAGTACCCCTACCTAAAGGCAAGAAATTTATTGAAACTAAATGGGTCTTTAGGAATAAACTTAACGAACAAGGAGAAACAGTAAGGAATAAGGCTAGGCTAGTAGCTAAGGGGTTTAGCCAAGTAGAAGGTCTTGATTATGATGAAACCTATGCCCCTGTAGCCAGACTTGAATCCATTAGAATGCTCTTAAGTTATGCAGCCCATAAGGGATTTAAGCTTTATCAAATGGATGTTAAGTCAGCCTTCCTAAATGGTCTAATTAAAGAAGAGGTTTATGTAGGTCAACCTCCTGGTTTTGAAAGCTTAGAACACCCTGACTATGTCTTTAGACTTAAGAAAGCCTTATATGGACTTAAGCAAGCCCCTAGGGCCTGGTATGAAAAATTGTCTAACTACTTAGTATCTAAAGGCTTTAACCAAGGCAAAATTGACCCAACACTATTTGTTAAAACTCTAAAAACTGATATTTTTATAGCTCAAGTATATGTAGATGATATAGTATTTGGTTCAACTAACTCAAATTTTTTACAAGATTTTATAACGGTAATGAAAAATGAATTTGAAATGAGTTTAGTAGGTCAATTAACTTTCTTTTTAGGGTTACAAATAAAACAGACTAGTGAGGGTACTTTTGTCTATCAACAAAAATACACTAAAGAATTACTTAGAAAATTTGGAATGGATAGTGCTAAAGAAATTAAGACACCTATGGCTACCAATCAAACTATAGATAGTGACACAAATGGCAAACCTGTTGACCTTAAGTATTATAGAAGTGCTATAGGTAGCTTACTTTACCTAACTGCAAGTCGACCTGATATTCTCTTTGCAGTTAGTATGTGTGCTAGGTATCAAACATGTGCTAAAGAATCACATCTAACCCTAGTTAAAAGGATATTTAGGTATCTCAAAGGGACAAAAAATTTAGGAATTTGGTACCCTAGAACAGCCCAGTTTGAACTTATTGGATTTTCTGACTCAGATTATGCTGGCTGTAAGTTAGACAGAAAAAGTACCAGTGGTGGATGCCAACTTCTAGGACCCTCACTAGTTAGTTGGTTCAGTAGAAAACAACATTGTGTTGCCCTATCCACCACTGAAGCTGAGTACATAGCTATGGGTGAGTGTGTAGCCCAACTACTCTGGATGATGCATACCCTAAAGGACCTTCACTTAGATTTTAAACAAGTCAAAATTTTTATAGACAACCTAAGTTCAATCAATTTAACCAAAAACCCAATCCACCACTCTAGGACCAAACATATAGAAATCAAACACCATTTTGTCAGAGATCATGTAAATAAAGGAGAAATTGAACTTAACCATGTTGACTCAAAGTCTAACCTAGCTGATATATTTACCAAACCACTTCCTGAATCTGAATTTAGCAACTTAAGAAGGTTAATAGGAATGTGTGTTATAGACTAGGACTGACCTGATAAGCTTAAGTTGACTTTTGGTTTAACTAATTAAGCTTGTGAGTTTAAAAACATGGATCTTTCAAACCTGTTTTTCAAAAGTTTATTGCCTTTCAAAATTTAACTTAAACACGGACTTTTCAAACTTGTTTTTCAAGAACTTTATTGTCTTTCAAAATTTGATTTTCAAAACTGGCAGACTTAGCCTAAGTTTGACCCCTAGAATTGCATGAACCTATAGATTTAGGTAGCCGCATCTCACAAAACACATTAAGATTAACTTGTTTGTGTTTGCTAAAACATAGAACGGTTGTGAGATGCATAGGACTCTGCCTGGACTTCCGAATGCTTAAGTCAGTGCATCACAGTAAGTCTGGGCGTAAAATACCAACATTACAGTAATCAAGTCAAGTAGTCTTGCACTAAAATCTGAGCTAGACATTATTACTTGACTTGACTAACTCAGTGAACACTACTATCATCTAGATAGTTAGTCAGTAACTAGAGTTAGACATATGAAAAGGGACCACAATCATTACTTGGTCCAGGGGGAGCTGAGGTCAAAATATTTTTTTTGACAAAACACATTTGAAAATTTTGATAAATATTGATCCCTAAAAATTTTTTAAGATTAATATTATATTTTCTGAAGAAAAAAAATTTTTTTTGAAAGAAATTTTTTAAAAAGCTAAGTTAATAAATTTAAGACTAGTTTCTTTCTAACACTTAGCCTATATTTCTACTCCCTTAAAAGTTATTATGCTTATATTCTTTTTGATGAATCACAAAGGGGGAGAGTAGGGTTAAAGCTTAGAAAGTAGGGTTAAAGCTTAGAAAATTCTATTTGCTACTTAATTTTGCACCATGTACTTTCATGCTTATTTTTTATTTACTTGCATGTATCTGCTAGTTTTTTCTCTAACTTTAACCTAGGTTGTCATTACATCAAAAAGGGGGAGATTGTTGGTGCAGTTTGCACTAACGGTCAAACTCGGGTTTTGATGTATGACAAAGTGGTTAAAGTTAGGGTTGTTGGTGTTTAACCTCTTTACTAAGTGTGCAGGGTTGAAAGACTTAGGACCAGACACCAGGCTGAAGTCCAGGATGGTTGGGTCCTGGCGGGAAGTCCAGTTGGGTCCGCGGGACCTGACAACTGGCAGGAAGACCAAGGTGGTTGAGCCCTGGCAGGAAGTCCTGGTGGGTCAAGAAGTCAAGTAGAGCTGCACAAGGTATGTGAGGTAAGTCACTGGAGGAGCGAACCAGTGAGGACGCATTCCCCTTGAGGGAACATTAGGCGTCGGTTCGACCTAGGGCTCCATTTTGGAGACCCAAAGTCAGAACCAAGACAGCTAAGGCTGTTTTAACTAACTTATTATTTGCTGTTTTGGACTAACCCTGGATGCAGGACCAAAGGACTGTGTTTCTGCAGCTCAGAGAGCCTCAAAGGAGTGAGGCCGTAGCTGAGCAGGGCACCCCGGATGTGTCGGGCGCCCCAGAGTCAACCCAAAGTCAGCAGAGAAGTAAAACGCCCCGACAGCCGCGCGCGTCGGGCGCCCCGCATGTCGCGGGCGCCCCCTGTGCCACCTCACTGCCAGCTGCCGAAGCTCGCCCTCGCGAAGCCAAGGAGATGAGGCTTTGACCGGTCAAATCGGGCGCCCCGCGCGCGTCGGGCGCCCCAGTCAAAGGTGATCCCGAAGATAAAGAGATCAAGTGCTTGACCGAGAGGGCTGCGGATCGGCAGCCACGCAGGGGGGCGCCCCGGACGTTTCGGGCGCCCCCAGGGCTATAAATAGAGCCTTCGACCAAGGCTGGAGATACAACAACTCTTCCAACTCCGCAAAGTTCTTCTACGCTCGCGCCTTGCTCCGGAATCGCTTAACTTCGAGCCGACGACGTCCTGCTGCCCCGAAAGAGTCGACCTACTCCGGACGTCGGTAAAAAGAAGAACTTAACTTTTTAATACATATTTTTATTGCACTTAATTACTTGAAAGTGTGGGGTTGTCACACTTTCAATTCATTTGTACTCGCCTACTCTATCGGGGTTGACCGATAGAGAGTTTTAGTGGATTACCCAACGGAAAGGTCCGAGGGACCTGGGCCTTCGAGTAGGAGTCGCCGAAGGCTCCGAACGAAGTAAAAATCGTTCGTGTTTGTGTGTTCGTTTTTATAATCGTTTCATTAATTTCCGCTGTGCACGCTTTTTAAAGCACTCTGATTTGAATTTTAAAAGTCACGTGATTCACCCCCCCCCCTCTCACGTGCATCGATCCTACAGTTTATAGTGTATACATTATTTTTCCTAGTGCCCTTAAGTATGATTTCTGAGTCTTGTACATTTCTAATCAGGCAGTTAGAATTATTGAAGGTGACTATATAACCAGAATCACATAATTGACTTATGCTGAGCAAGTTAAACTTGATGTTTTCAACCAAAAGAAATAATAAAGTCAGATTTAAGCTCAATATTACCTGACCCAATTACCTTGAGTGTAGCATTGTTGCCAAATGCCACTGAGCCTAGGTTCTTGAGCTTGAGTTTGGTGAACTTCAATTTATCTCCAGTCAAGTGTCTGGAGAAACCGCTATCCAACATCCATTGGTCCAAATCTTTATGTTCCTACACATAAAGAGTTTTATTGATTTGGATCCAATTAGATTTAGGTATAGCTTAAATTGAATTTCACTGCCTAGTCTGTCTCACCCAAATCTAGGGTTTTCAATCACGTTAGCCTTATAGGTTTCGTGAGACAGATTTTGATACATAAAATTTATTTAAAATTTTTTTTATTTATTTTAAAAATCTTAATTAATTTTGAAAGCATTTTTAATTTATTTTGTTTGAATCTATACTTAACTGAAAAATGTGTTAGATTTGAATTTAACAAAAAGTAATTTGAATTTGAAATTCAAAAATTGGCTTCCAGGTCTTGGCGAGGCACTAGGCCTTCTTTGGCCGTAGCCTTATTGGATCATCAACCCTTTCCTTGACAAAGCCGTTTAATGAAATTTCATTTTCAAAATTAATTCTTGAAAAAGTTCTGGTCTAACTAGTTTGGATTTTGGATCGGTAGCTTCGGCTAGTTTCACCAGTCTAAAGAGACCAAGTAAACTTGATCTTATTAGAATTGGTTTCCCTAACGTACTATCATCTCACCTCCACCCAATACTATGTTTTCAAGTTTCAGTTAAGTTTGTTCAATCCTTAAACTAACCTAAGTCTAAGCATAATAAATTGCAGAAATTAAATAAACAAGCAAACATGCAAAATAAAGAAAGTTGGATTTTATCTAACAATGAATATAGTTTTCAGTTTGGCTCCCCCTGGACTAAAGCCACGGTAATGATTAGGCAAGATGTGAATCTTGTCCTTGGGGATCCAATACTGATTTGATCCAGTCGGTTTGTTCAGGCACAGTTTGTGTACCCATGCCTGAATTTTACCACTAGACTGATTCAGTACAGCAAGGTAAGATCTTTGTCGGGATTTGGTTCTATAGCCAAGTCCGGATCGATTTAGAACGGACTTCTGTTTTCTAAGAATCATGTCTAGACCCTTGGAACCAGAGGTAAATCGTTCTAAAGCTGATCTAAGATCCTTAACCTGAGTTTTCAGGGAGGAGTTCTCTTTCTCAAGTTTTTCAACTTGAGTAGGAGTTCCTTCTTGAACTTTCTCGGTTGAGGGTTTAGATTCAGCTCCCTCTTTCAGGAGTTTTACTTCCTGTCGGAGCGATTCGATTCGGAGTTTGGCTTTCGCCAAATCTCGAGAAAGATATGAAATTAAATCGTTTAACTGACTTCTATTAAAGCCACTTACCTTGATTTCGCCATCCTCTGAGAAGGTCAGTTTACCGTCATCCTGTTCTGATTCTGACTCGGTCTCGACTTCTTCTGAGGCGGTCAGGGCTAGAAGGTTGGACTGGGGTACTTCTTCTTCTTCTTCAGAGGAAGATTCGTCGCAGGTTGCTTGCAGTGCTTTCTTTCTTCTCATCTTTTTAGTCTCCTTTAGGTTAGGACACTCTGACTTGTAGTGACCCTTTTTCTTGCACTCGTAGCAGGTCACGTTGGGCTTGTTTTTGTTGTTTGCGGGTTCAGCTGGTTCGTCCTTTCTGCGGCCGGCTTTCCGTCTGTTGGTTTGGTTCTTCAGCTCTTTGTAATAGCTTCGGGCCAGTCGGACCAGCTTAGTTTGTTCTCCTTCATCTTCTGTGTCTGAGTCTGAGTTAGACTCAGGTTCAGTTTGCGGTTTCTTCTTTGTTGACTTTCTAGTTTTACCTGTAATGAAGGCAATTCCTTTCTCGACCATATTGGAGTTAGTTTGTTCGTGCAGTTCTAATTCGGAAAATAATTCGTCTAACTTTATTTTAGAAAGATCCCTTGAAACCTTGTATGCATCTACCATAGATGCCCACAAGGTATTTCTAGGGAAGGCGTTTAGGGCATACCTTATTAGGTCACGGTTTTCGACCTTGTGACCTATAGTGTGAAGACCGTTCATCAACTCTTGGATTCATGCGTGGAGTTGGGCTGCTGTTTCGTTGTCGGCCATCTTGATGGTGTACAGTTTGTTCAGGAGCAGATCCCTTTTACTGATCCGAGTATCTGATGTTCCTTCGTGCAGCTCGATCAGTTTTGCCCAAAGCTCCTTGGCACTATTGAAGGGGCCTACCCGGTTCAGCTCCTCTTTTGTCAATCCGCATTGGAGAGTCTGGGTCACTTTTGCGTCGGCTTCTATTTTGCGCTTCAGAGCGGTGTCCCATTCTGAGTAGCTTTGAGGTAGTCCTTCGGCGTTTTTGGGGATCTCCAGTTCGGACTGGATGATGATCCACATGTCCACCTGAGTTTTCAGGTGGAACTCCATACGACTTTTCCAGTAAGAAAAGTCTTCTCCTTTGAAAAGTGAAGATCTAGCGGTGCTAAATCCTTCTTGCATGGCCATTTAATCTGAAATAAAATTTACTAACAAGAAGAGAAATTCCCAAGACTTGGTCTTGGATTAGTAGTGCGGGATGAATAAAATGAAATAACGAGGGGTGTTGCACCAACCTCGATTAATGAAAAAGAATCGAACGAAAGATTAAAAAAAATTCGAACTAGATAAAAGGAAAAAAAATCCGAAAAAAAATTTCAAACTGGTGGTTGCACCAAGTTTGAACTTCCCCGCTCTGATACCACTTGTTGGATCGAGAGAACCGATAGAGGGGGGGTGAATATCGGAAAACTTTCAGATTTGTAAACTAAGAGAAGTTGCACAGCGGAAGTTAAAAACACACAACGCAAACACGGGAGGTTTTACTTGGTTCAGAGCCTAGGTCGACTCCTACTCCAAGGCCCACGGTCGTTGACTGTTTACTTTGGGCAATTCTATATAGGCGCAAAAATAATTTACAAATATTGATTACAGAGTAAGTGCAGTAAATTGAAAATCACTCTTCTTTACCGACGTCCGAAGTAGATTGACTTTTTCGGAGCAGCAGGACGTCGTCGGCTCGAGTTGGGCAGTTTCCGGAGCGAGGCGTGAGAGCAGAAGAGCGTAGAAGCGTTGTGTTCGAGATATTCCTTGAAGCCTGGGCGTTGGGTGCTATTTATAGCACCTCGGGGCGCCCTGGACGTCGGGGGCGCCCCCCCACGTGTCACGTGATCCGAGATTCTCTCGGTCAACCTTTATCCCACTCGAATAGGGATGAGGTTTGACCCTGGAGGCGCCCTGCTTGACTCCTTCCGCGCGGGCTTCTCTGCTGGATAAGGGTGATTGGCTTCGCTGGCATAGGCGCGGGGCGCCTTGGCTGTTGAGGGCGCCCTGGGCGCTGAAGGCGCCCTGGCTGCGGAGGGCGCCCCGGCCAGTAGTCAGCCGAAGCTCCTTTTGCTTCATTTGTTTCTTGTTCACCTTGGGGGCGCCCTGGACACTCAGGGCGCCCTACTCAGCTGCTGCCTCACTCCTTTGAGGCTCTCTGAGCTGCAGACACACGTTCCTTTGGTCCTGCATCCAGGGTTAGTCCGAAAACAACATAAAGCAGTAAGTGGTTAGTTTTTATACGGCCTTAGCTGTCTTGGTTCTGACTTTGGGTCTCCAAAATGGAACCCTAGGTCGAACCGACGCCTACTGTTCCCTCGACGGTGAACGCGTCCTCACCTACTCCTCTCGGGAGAATGTACCTGATGCCAACCGTTCCTCTGGTTGGACTTTTGCCTCGCGGTCCTTCGCCAGGTCTTAGATACCGAGCTGTCCTTCGCCCAGTGCCTAGCAGTCCTTCGCTAGGGCTTCATTCCCAAGCCGTCCTTCGCTTGGGGCCTAGCAGTCCTTCGCTAGGGCTTTTCACCCTGGCATTCCTTCGCCAGTGCCTAGCAGCCCTTCGCTAGGACTTTGTTTCCTGGCCACTAGAGTAACATGTTAGATAACAACTATGACTTAACTTTTGAACCCTGTTGCCATTATCAAAACACAGGTTTGACTTTGGTGCTTTCTGCACCAACATCGCCGACCGAAACCCTAAGAGGGTAGGAGAGAGAGAGAGGGGAGAGGAAGGAAGCCTAGGGTATCAACTCGTGGATTAGTCTTGGTTTCTTGATCTCATAGGGTATTTATAGGGCTAAGGTAGGGACCAAGAGGAGGAGTTGGATCTTGGCCCGTTAATGGATCTAAACCCGATCCATTAATTAAGATCCATTCCACTAAAGGATCTTAATTGAACTTCCTCACCAACCCCCATATTTTCATATGGGCTCCACATATTACGAGTTGTCCATCCCCCCGTGTTTATGATCTCGAATGCCTGTTAATTAATTAAATTACTGACAATTTAAATTAATTAACTTATGGATCCTTGACTAGTACCACTAAACCTTATCATTGTGCCGGATCAAATCCACCTGCAGGGTTTAGCACGATGAACCTCTTGAGCTCATCAAGGGGGCATCATCATCCTGACTCACCAGGACACGAATTCTGTCAATAATCATCGGCACATCATATTATTAATATTATCTCCCAACTTACCGGGCCTATTGATCTAACAGAATAAATCTCACCCATTGACAAATCAAAGAAATAATAATTAATAATATATGCCCGATATTATTTCGAGATTAAGGGATCGTACTCCATAATATAACTTGAGGTCCTATCCAATTATCGAGTCAGTACAAATTGGATAACCTCGGGTTTCCGTCCTGCCCAATGTACACATAGCACACTAGTGTAATTCTATGGTCAAGACAAACCTCACCTAATTACACTACAACCATCCCGATGGTTTGTCCAATTCCATCTCGGTTATGGGCCTCTTATTTATACTAAGCAAGGAACTGGTAACACGATCTTCCGTGTGACACCACACACCATGTTATCTACAATACAAAGTAATTGGACTTCGTGTATGTACTATTAATATAAACAAACACCTAGTGTAGTTGTGATTCTCTTTTCATAATAAAGATGTTCATATAAAGAAACTCATGTCTTTCAGTATACACATCATACAGGGCAGGGGGAGGGGGCGCAACCTCTGCCTCTACCACCTTGAGGGGAGATGAAGGAGAACCCCCCTCAGGGTCGGTAGGCAATTCGTCTACTCCGGGATCCTTGGGGCCTCCAGGATTTCCCGGTCTTTTGAGGGTGCAATTGCTTCCCCACAGCCCTCGGCCTAAATACCCATCGGAGCGGAAGAAGGAACCAGCGCTTGCTCGTTGGCCTGTTCCCACTTAAGGAGTCGGGTCATTGCTCAGGATATCATAACATCGTCTGCAAAATAGAGATAAAATGGAATCAGTTACAATTAACAAGGAAATTTTCAAAACAAAGGGTAACTTACGAAGACTGGAGCTAAGGCTCGTGACTTTCGGGTTGAGCTTGGCCCGATAAAGGAGCTCCTTGCATTGCACCAGCTGGAGGCCATGAAACTCCATTCCTGCTAGGATATCCCTGGCCCTCTGGTATCCCGCGTCCTGTTGGAAGTCGCCGAGGTCTGGGATAGGTGGCAGGCTCTCCGTCCAGTTGATAGGACTGAAGGGACGCTCAGGGAGTTGGATATAGAAGAACCGTTCCTTCCATCCCTTGTGGGAGGAAGGAAGGCCTCCCAAGAACCTATGACCGGCGCAGCCAGTAAAGCCAAATACCCCTCGGGAGCCAACCGGAACAAAGAAAAAATGAAAAAATTGGGGGGTCAGAGGGATGTCAAAAAGTCTGAAGAGGACAATCACCCTAACCATCTAGGCAAAAGCGTTTGGGGTCATTTGGTGGAGAGGGATCCCAATGTATTGAGTGACATTCATGAAAATGGGGGGGGGGGGGGGGTAGAGAAACGAAGCCATAATTCTACCTGCCCTAAGAAGATAGTGAAAAAAAACCCGCAGGAGTCTCTACGGGTGATTGGCCTAAGGCCGGAACTCTCATCGCCCAGCCCTCTGGGATCCCATACCACTAACAGGAGGCTTGGATGGATTCTAACCTAACCCTAGAGGAGATGGTATTATACCACTCTAGATGATAGACTGGCTCTCCCAAGGAACTTTCGCTATCCCTGCGGGTCTTCTTTTTCTTCTCTACTGGACCCATAGGGATTGAAGAAAGTGGAAAATAGAAGAAGACTTACACTCGGAGACAGGGTGCATTAGCAAGACGAGTAGTGGGAGAAGGAAGGTGTTCAGAATCAGATAGGGCAAGGAGACAGAAGGGTGTCGTTGCACCCGCTTTTATAGGGAGAAGTCGTCCATCTATAAACAATGAGAGGGCAACACATCAGCGGAGCTGATTAGGCATCCCGACGAGCCACCATCCTTTACTGCCATCGCTTTGTATGGCTCACGACACATATCAACGAGAGATCGCCCGCACAAAAAAGGATGGGGCACTTGGTAAGGCCACATTCGCCAGACGACCTGGTCACCATTAAGAAACTCTATGCGCTTTAAAGGACCTTGGGCAGCCGTCGGGGGTCGCCTTGAAATTCGTGGAAATGGGGGGCACATTCAAGGAACTATCCACAGTCCAGGGTGCATGTGTTGATTCCTCGGACCTGGAAGGCCGCTAGCGAAGTAGTAAAAGATATAGGGGCCACCAGGATACAACTTCTTCATCACAACACTAGTCTAATCAATTACACACACTTCCTTTGATCAGACTTGAAGGAGGGACTTGTGATGGGGGTTGAG
>JAGFNQ010003988.1:21303-88807 GCA_024364735.1 Boesenbergia rotunda | reverse complement strand
ATGTTAAGGGTTAACATATGGATGCTAGTTATAGGTAAATAGTTCATTGGATGTAACCTGCTATGAAATTTCATGTAGTTCTTTATATGTCAATAAAGATCTAATTGCAGCTCGAGTGCAAGTTTCTTTAGAATCGAGGTATTCAAGTCATCTTGGTCATGGATGTTGGTGCCAAAAGCATCAGACAAGAACAGTCAACCTCTAGTACTTCGATGATTGACAATATACCAAGGTCTGGTCAGTCTAACCAAGGGTTAAGCTAAACAGGACTTGATGTTTAGTAGGGTAAACCCAGGTCAATCAGTTTGAACAAAAGGTTAGCCAAATAGGACTTGATGTTTGGTAGAGTGATCAACAAAGAAGCCAGGTCTGGTTAGTCAGAGCAAGGGCTAAGACAAACAGAACTTGATGTTTGGTAGAGAGAAGTCTAGTCAGAATCAGATGACCAACAAAGATGTGCTCGTCAAAGCACTGAAGACGTGATGAGTTAAGCTAGGCACGAAGTTCTGGTTTGAGGAATTGGGCATGAAGACCTAGCGTAGGGTTGGGCACTGATGTCCTGGTTCAAGGAATTGGGCACGAAATCCTGACCACGGGTCGGGCATGAAATACTGGTGAGTGAAGCTGGGTCCTAGTGAGTGAAGCTAGGTGGACGAAGTTCTGGTGAGTGAAACTGGGCATGAAGGCTTGACCGTGGATTGGGCACGAAATCCTAGAGAGTGAAGTTGGGTAAAAGTTCTGGTGAGTGAAACTTGGAAAGGTAAAGTCCAAGTGAGTGAAGCTAGGAAGTAAGAAATCCTAAGAAGTGGCTCACGGGCGCCTGGGTGATCGGGGAGGCCAAGACTCACTCAGGCGCCCTCAATCTCGAGTGCCCCTATTGGTCCTGAGCGCCCGGGACCAAGTCCACAGAGGAGCATCGGGACACAAAACTACTAACTGACCACCAGCGAGGGTCCCTAGATTGTCATAGAACCAAATAGATCAATCCAATTATGATATCAAATAGTAGGGAGAGGGTTAATTAGGGGAGCAGGATCTCGTGATAAGGTCCCCACTAGGTTGCGAACTCTAGTTTTGTATCTTCCAAAATAGGCATCGAATTGAGATGGTACGCTGGTGTAGTTCCAAAAGTTTACACCGGATAAATTATGATAACCTACTTACACAGATCAACATTAAAGACAAGAGTCGAAACATGACCCAAGTGCTTACTAACATTAGGGAAAACCGGAAATACTACTACTGTTTTCTCACTCCTAATCTTAGACTCTACCTTCTGACCCTGTTTTCTCTTCTTTGACCTTGCAATCACACTCTGCCTTCTTCTCATGATCTTTTTGTCTTTTGCTCTGTTTTCCTTTCTCTTCCTTAGGAATTCTAGGTTCTGAACTCATAACCCCTGTTTGGGTTCAGACAATTGAGTTTAATTAGTAGGTTGGTACTTACTCGTCGATCCCTATGGATTCGATATCTTATTACTTGATGACTACATCGTACACATGCCATTTGCATGCATCAATAGGTGAAAATGTCTCTTTGTAATCAATATCACTTTTGTGAGTGAATCCTGTGGCAACAAGTCTGGCTTTGTGCCTTTTGATATTTCCATTAGAGTCATATTTGGTCTTAAAGAGTCATTTACTTCTAACATTCTTACGACCTTCTGGTGATTCAACAAGATCCCAAACTTCAATATGAGTCATTGATTCCAATTCTTCATTCATAGCATCTAACCATTTATTAGAATTAGTACCTTTTATTGCTTGTGAAAAGGAAACTGGATCTTCATGGATTGCTATATGAATTTCATGTTCTTGAAGATAAACCACATAATCATTAGAAATAGTCGGTCTCTTTTATCTTTTAGACCTTCTTAATACTATTTCATGTGTTTCATCTATTGACGGTTCATTGATAATAATTTCATTTATATGAGTTTGATCATCTACATGTTGTTCTTGTGAGTTGTTTAACGCTTCAACAATTGTAGGAACAACAATATGAGAAAAGGTCCTAGGTAAAGGAACTCCTCCTTTACTTCTTCAATATACACTTTACGTGGCTCTTCACTCCCACTAATGTCATTATTTTCAATAAACCTAACATTTTCAGTTTAAACAATTCTTGTATTATGGTTAGGACAGTAAAATTATACCCTTTAGATTTTTCTGAATAACCAATGATGAAACCACTTATTGTTTTTTAATCTAGTTTCTTTCATGTGGATTGTAAATTCTTATTTCTGCCTGGAAATCCCAAACATACAGGTGCCATAAACTAGGTTTCCTACCAGTTCATAGTTCAAAAGGAGTTTTAAAAACTGTCTTACTAGGAACCATGTTCAATAATATGTAGTCGTTTTTGATGCATGCATCCACAAAGACGTTGGTAATGATGAGTCAGTGATCATTCTCCTAATCATATTTTATAAAGTGTGATTACACTTTTCTGCTATACCATTTTGTTGTGATGTATCTGGTATAATGTATTGAGCATAAATGTCATGTTTCCCAAGAAATTAAATAGTTCTGAACATTGTCCCGAATCATCATATTTTTCATTATATTTACCATCTCTATCAGATCGAATAATTTTCACTTTTCTATCTAAACCTGATTGACAAATACCTCTAAGGCATTTACTGACTGAGATTTTTCATGTATGAGATAGACATAATCATAATGTGAAAAGTCGTCAATGAAGGTGATGAAATATTTGTCCTTTCCTATATATGAAATATCAAAAGGCCTAAGTGTGCATTATCTCTAGGAGTCATGTGCTTCTTGTGGCTCCTTCCTTTGTATGTTTTGTTTATTTTCCTTTAATACAATCCACATAAATGCCAAGATCGGTAAAATTTAAATTTGATAGGATTTCATTCTCTATCAATATTTTTAATCATTCTTTGGAGACATACCACAAACGTATATGCCACAAGTTAGCAGACCATTCATTTACTAAACCATGTTTAGTTCTAACATTATGATCCAAGGTTAAAAGAGTCACATCGAAGAGGTTATCAAGCCTAACTTTGTAAATACCATAATTAAGAACACCAAAATCATTTCTAAGATTTGTTTTGAATAAACTGAAACAATTATTTCCAAATTTAAAACAATATCCAACAGAATCAAGTCTTGACAAGGAAACTAAATTGCATCATCGCTGTAATTTAACGCTCCGGCGTGTTCCCTTAACGCTTGTGTTAATCTCGCAGGGTGGGAGCTCTTCCTCTCTCCTCATCATCCTCGTGGGTTGAATCCTGGTGACTGGCTGTCGACGTAGATTCCTTCCGAAACACTGAACAAAGAAATTCTCATTCACATTCGTTCCCAAGGACTTAAATCTTACTGCAATGTTCGTCATTTCAATAACATGTTGTTGCTACGTGAACCATCAAACTTCATGGTAGTTAAAGTAGCCATTAACGTCCCAGCAAGAGACTTATCGGCAGTTTGGGAACACTCTCCAATAAACATTAAGCTTAGTCTTTTCAATTTTTCCCAAGCATCATAATGCTCTTTTCATCATCGCTGCTAGTTTTAGTAATAGCAGTAGGTTTCTCAACCTAAAGTGACAAATCAAGACCCAAAACACCAAGGTGAAATTGAATTTGTTCACACCAATTAGGGAGGTTGAGACCATGAAACATGAAAATAGACAAAGCATGTGATTAAAGTGAAATAGGAATAGGCACCGCAAGAATAAATATAATAATCACTTGTTAATTACATATTCAACACCAATATATATTAGTGTGTAGTGATGTTCACCTTTGGATGATCCAACAGTATATAAACATTATGATGCTTAATGATTCACTATAATTGGTAATCGAAATATTTAAGCAAAATTATTTTGTTATCTTTAGATATACAAAATATCTAACATAATATGTTAATTATCACATTTTATATTCATAAACTGTGAGAGCAAATGATTAACCTTTGGGTGATCTTTAAATGTCTTGTAGTTATGAATTTTAATTACCTGTAACTATAAGTCATTTCCAAGCATCACATACTTATAGGTAATAAAGTTTGATTATATAATTTAAAATTTATTAACTTTATGGTAAGATCACTTTAGTGATTAACAAACTAACATAAAATGAATTCAACTTATATAACAACGGCATAATATATTATGTCATCATCATTAGTTTCAAAAAGTCACAATTAAGACTATAATACATGTACAAAAAAACATGATCATATGTCATCAGTACTACTAGTTAACGAAAATAGAAATTCTGGTGAGTCATACACTTTGGCCAATATATATATATAGACAACACACACACACGACATATATAATGATGAAGGCAAAAGGCTATCCCTATGACAATGGAACATAATCTTAATTGAAATTTAGGGTTCATGAATTATAACATAAACGAATGAAAAATAATGAGTTCTTAAATCATCAACTGATACCACATGTAGGCTTTATAAAATTCATAGCAAAACTTGATGAATTTAGGCATGGATCTTAGAACATCATGTTAATCGCACCCCTATTCATATCTGATAAAATTAAACTACTAATCTCGAGTAGCTATAAATTTCTCTTTGTAGAAGAATGAAGAAATGATTTCTCTCTCTTGCTTTTTCTTAATTCACAGAGTTATTTTTCTTGATCGATAGATAATAAATTCTATATTCCACTACTATATGGAGAGAGATGACCGATTCTGATAACTTCTTTCAGATAACTAGATGTTCTATCATGTGTAGGCACCTTTTCAAATTGATCAACCCTATCAGATAAACATTATATATTTAAATCATAAATTATATATTAGCCCTTAATTAAATATCTAATTATATTGTGGCACATGGAACACAAAACTAAAAGTAGCTACCATCAACACTATGCCTCGATGCTCCTTATCCTTCAATTCTTCGAATTTCTCATACTATCCTTATTTGATCGCCAAGGAACCTCAAGCCACTAAGTCAACCAACATGACTGTGCCAACTCAAGCTCCATAAATTAGTCCGACACTATCTCAATGTTTTTCTTATTCTGCGGTCGCTTAGACACCTTATGCAATCTTTTTCAAACGCCATTGCACTTCCAAGTCATTGAACGTGTAGCCTTTATCAAGCCAAGCCATCATCAACACTTGACCTCATCAAGTCACAAACTCAATGAGCTTAATATGTGTCCTGCCAAGTTTTTGCTCAACTTCAAACGCATATGAAACACATATATGAGGCCTAACTTATCTCTTTATTCAAATATCAAAATCCAAGTTCGAATCTAATCACTTAGTATATGAATGTACAATTGTCCCATAATCTTTTTTACAAATCAAGATAGGTATGTCGAGCAAGCTAGACAGAATTCTCATAGTGCTACGTGGTTAAAAAGACTAGTCATGCCAAGTTTTCAATTGAGTTAAGCAGAGCCGACCCTACACTTTGAAGTGGTTAGTGTAAAAAAATGAAGAGCTTATTCATATCAAAACAATAGGGTACGCGTGCATGTTTTTATTTCTTTTTGGCACGTTTACAAACAAAGTCCATAATATTTTAGAATTTATAATTAGGATCTTTTTAATTTATTTTTTTAGTTGACACAAGATATTCAGTTATTCGAACCAAATAATTCTGAAGGTGACTGATCCGGCTATATGGAAATTTTCCACCGGCCACAAGGATAAGTTATCTATGAAAATCTTAATCGAACTAGGCAAGTAAAAAACGCTAGGAATGTCGAATAAATAAGGTACATTGGATATACCATATAAACATTTAGATTGATTGATTAAATCATGTTCAAACATATAATTGCAACTCGAATTGTATTTTAAAAGGTACAAATACGATAATTAAATTTGACACATTTATCTTTCTTAGATGATTAAACCTTGATTTCAAACAAAGTCTCATATTATAATTATTCGAATAAAATCTCATATCATCATCATTATTATTGAAATAAAATAAATGATTACATGACAAATTACTTTATTAAGTAAGTCTATTTTGTTGGTTATAATAACCTATGCATGATAACGATATTGATAAAACATTAAAACACGCACGTCTCCTATCTAATTATTGTTATCCATCCAGAACTGAGCTTGAAGTCGATCAACGGTCTTTTGATCTACTTGGAATGCCTTAGCGAGAACTTCATCAGATATGGAAGGTTTTGAGCCAAAAACTGCATTTGCAATGGTTATGGTACCGGGGTTTTGGCTACTTAGAGCAGCGATTGCAACAGCTCTTGTATGTCCACGGTTGGATTGGAAGTGGACAAGGCCTTGAGGGAACACAAACACATCACCCTTTTTCAGAATCTTGGTGAAAAGGCGGTTGGTTTGGCCGATGTTGGATGTCACAAAGCCAACATAGAGCTCTCCTTCTAGCACGGTGAGGATCTCAGTGGCGCGAGGGTGAGTGTGGGGTGGGTTGATGCCGCGAGGGGCGAAGTCGATGCGAGCCATGGAGATGCCGAGGGTGTTGAGACCAGGAATTGTGTTCACATTGACTGCACGGACGTTGGAGCCTAGCTTGTTGATGGTGTTGCCGGGCTTGTCGAGGCCATACGTGAAGAAGTCTTCGGCTTTCACGTCATCCATGCTCTTGCAAACGAATCCATTGACAAGCACTGTTAATCAAGGAACCGACGAATAAAATTTAGACAAGCCGCTCGATTGAAAGATTGTCAACTAAATTAAGTTAATTATCAAGCTAAGGGAGAAGAAGTTATAATAAATTAAACCTTTGGAGCTGTTATCGGCGACGCAAAAGTCTTGAAGTGGACTAGGATCAGATGCGGATACCACACGAGAGGTAGCCAAAGCAAGGAGAGCAGCAACAATCAGAAGAATTTTAGCTGTCATCTTAGCTAAATAATTTGCTTAGGAGAGCAAGGAGATTAATTTAATAAGTTGAAAATAATAAAAGAGTAGAAACGGTTGCGATGGCTATGATATACAGATATAGGTTAGAGGAAAGGGATATATATATATAGACTATCACGGAGACATATATACATAGCTAGGGGAGAAGAGAAGGTTTGAAAAAATCTTGCCTTGACTTGTTATAAATATTGTATGGTTCAAAGATGAACATTAATAGGCACGTGGATTAGCAAAGTACAAGCCAATCAAATAATTAATACGATAAAGGCTTTGTGTTGCCCATTCTAATTTGCTAGCTTCTATGTTGGCCAAGGAAACTAGCTAATTAATTAATATAAAAGATGCGGAGGATCGACTAAGTCAATTAGCTTTGTGCAATACGTCTTGTCTTGTATTTGGTAGCAACATGGCGAAAATTTTTAATTGGTCAAGTAATTAATAAGATAAGACCAAGTAGTTACGATCTGATTATTAAGGAGCAGGTGAAGACCGAGCATGTCATGCGCGCTTTTACCATTTCGTGATCTCTCTACACACGCACGCACGGTACCAAATGAAATGAAGAATGTTTCAAGCCTAGCTAGCTATTTCTTCTCTATATAAACCTATTCATGCATGCATTGCATTCACCACCAGAATTGCTTGCTTGCTTGCTACACAATTAATATAATTAATTAAAGACGATCGACATGGCAGCTGTTAAAATGCTCCTCGTCGGACTCCTCGCCTTGGCTTCCGCTCTCGCTGTATTGGCTTCAGATCCTAGTCCCCTTCAGGACTTCTGCGTGAAAGATGATTACTCCAAAGGTACGTACGTTGCATATATAGCAACCTAAGCTAAGCGCTTTCATTTCCAGTACCCATGCATATATGCATATGTTTACCGATCAGACCTTTACCTTTTTGCAGTGTTCGTCAACGGCTTCGTATGCAAGAACATGAACGACGTCACAGCCGACGACTTCTACACTTCTGGCCTCGACAAGCCCGGCAACACCGTCAATAATGTCCGCTCCAATGTCACCGCCGTCAACGTGAATAAGATCCCCGGGCTGAACACCCTCGGTATCTCCTTGGCTCGCATAGACTTCGCGCCTAATGGGCTCAACCCTCCTCACACCCACCCTCGCGCCACTGAGATCCTCGTCGTGCTTGAAGGAGAGCTCTACGTCGGCTTTGTGACCTCCAACATCGGCCAAACCAACCGCCTCTTCACTAAGAATTTGAAGAAGGGTGACGTCTTTGTCTTCCCCCAAGGCCTCATCCACTTCCAACTCAACACCGGCAAATGCAATGCGGTTGCGCTCGCCGGTCTCAGCAGTCAAAACCCGGGCGTCGTTACCATCGCCAAGGCTGTGTTCGGATCAACGCCGCCCATTTCCGATGATGTGCTCGCCAAGGCTTTTCAGGTCGACAAACACCTCGTTGACTGGCTCCAAGCTCAACAATGGACGGACAACAACAACTAGCTAGCAACTTTCACTTAATTTCTCAATAAACCCTCACCCTCACTCGCTCGTAATTAATATTAATTAATTGCATTCGTTGTGTGATTGTACTGTTGCTTTACTATTTGAGAATACGAAATGAATAAAAGAAGGGAAAAAACATTATTATTTATCTATGATCAATGCTAACAACTATCATTTAAGCTACAATTTACATATACTATCTTCCAACAAAAAAATCATAATTTTTTTTATTCCACCTATCTCACATAGGCCTTATTAATTCAACCAACACTATTGGAATCTAAGAATCAATTATCTTTTGAATTTTCATTGTCGATTTCCTTTAACAATAAGAAATTCTCATTTCATGTTGCTGAATGAATCTTACAAACTAGAAGCTTAACCGACAATAAATTGTCATCAAGAAAAACTAATATATATATATATATATATATCACAAATGACAAGAGCTTCTCATTTACACATTTTGTTGGAATATTAGTCAATGTCAATCAAATTGGGTTTCATCGAGTATGTTAGCATGCCAATCGTCAGAGCTAGAGAGGTGTCGGCGACATCGATGATCTGGGTGATTGGAGCAGCTTACAAGTGACTGGCGTAGGCGTGACCATCAATCCAGAGAAGATAGTCAAATAGACGTTTGACCATGCTCCAGCCGTCCGAAGGTGACCGCTGAATCATTATCGACGAGGGTGACCGGAAGGGCTTCTAGTCAACCGAAATTAAGAGTGTCAGGTCATCGTTCTGTTAGGATGTACACTATAAGCCTAGCTTTTGGTGAACAATTGTCATGTGTTTGCTTTTAATATTTGATATATGTGTGCAATTGTCCAATACGTTACATTGTAGGTAACATGGTGTGTGGTGCCACACAAAAATCATGTTATCAGTTCCTTGTAAAGTATAAGTAGTGGCTCACAACCGAGAGGTTTTGGACAAACCATTGGAATGATTGTAGTGTAATTTGGTATTAGTCTATCTTGACTATAGAATTACACTAGTACACTTTGTGTGTATTGAGCAGGACTGATTTGAAGTTGTTCGATTTATACTGACTATATAATCGAACAAGATCGGTTATTATGATGTACATGCTCTTAATTCTGATATAATAACGGGCATGTATAATTAATATTTATTTTCTTTAATTTACCAATGGGCGAGATTTATTCGTTAAATCAATAGGCCCGGTAAATTAAGAAATAATATTATTTATATAGCGTGTCGTTGATTATAGAAGGATACCGTGTCCTAATTATTTTAGGATGATGATGTCCCGTTGAGGAGCTCAAAAAGATGTCATGTAAATCCTGCAGCTGGACTTGATCCGACATGATAATAAGGATGAGTGGTACTACTCTTGGAGTTAGATATTAATTAATTAAATTATCAGTAATTTAATTAATTAATGGGCATGCGATATCTTAAGCACGGGGAGATTATGTACACATAATATGGTGGAGCCCATATTTAATTATGGGGTTGGTGCGGTAGTTCAATAATAATCCATTAGTGGAGCTGGTTATTATTAACGGGTCGGGTTGAAGATCCGTTAGGAGACCAAAACCAACTCCTCCTCATGATCCCTATTGTTGCCTATATATACCTCATACAGCTATGGAACCAAGACCTAAGAATTAACCTAAGCCTCTCTATTCTCTCCTCTCTCTCTTTCTCTCTCCTAGGGTTGGGCGGCACCGGCTAGCAAAGGGAAGGAGGGTGGACGGCTATACAAGGAGAAGGGAGAAAGATCCTTCCTCTTCTCTTCATTCCCTTGTTCTCTTCTTCCCTAGTGGCATGCGACATCAACAACAAGAAGAGGGTTGCGGCTCGGTGGTGTTAGGCACCCCAAGCAAGCAAGGAGGACAAGGGGGTTTCGGCTACGGTTCAAGCAAGGAAGACTTCTTCATCTTCTTCTTCTCTTCTCTACGATCTTCTTCCTTTAGGTGTGCGGCTAGGTCAAGCAAGAAGGAAGGTTTTCTTCTTCCTTGTTGTGTGTGTGGCACCAAGAGAGGAAGGAATGGTTAGCGCAAGCAAGAAGGAAGAATGAAGGGTCTTTAGTGGCTTTGTTTCTTGGAAGACCGTCGCCCACACGACGTCCAAGAAGAAGATAGGAATAGAATAGAAGATCAAGAGGTAAAACAAGAGGTATAACTTTTGTTATCATGCTATGCTTATTTTATTGTTTTTTACCAGCGATCCATAATTCGAAATCTATTCCGCAGCTAATCGATAAAGGAGTTAGATTACTTGAACAACAAGTTTGTTCAAGCGATCACTCAATCGAAAAGCACGATGATGAAAAAGGTCGTTCGGAAAGTTTTCTTTCCATCCAGATTAGTTCTAATCAATAGAATTTTAATCCGGGGATATAGAGAGGAACTCGTTCCGCAACGGGATACCAACACGTTCGACATGGTTCTATAAAAGAAGGCTCAAAGCACTTATTTTGATAATCAATTCCTTCGTTCTCTCTTCTAAAGTGCTCTTGTTATCCTTTTGTTGATGTGTTGTGCTCGTGCTCTTCAAAGATCAATGACAACTAGGGCTTATAATTTCTTACTCTTTATGTTGTCCTACATTCTTTTATTATTGTGCTTAAATTTTTTGAGTGAGTCCAACAAGCTAACGCTTCAAGTTAAAACTGCCCCGTTAATTGCATGATTCTATCTCTATGGTCTGAACATATCTAATTTCAAGTCGACTTTGGAATGAGTCCAACAACCCAAACAATAAATTAGACTCTGGTTGTTACCATATAAACGGAATGCATAGACTTTAATTTTTGAAGTAAGAGTTTTAGATCTTATCATCATCATGCAAATGTACTATCTACATGACATCACTCATGACATAAATGATAACATCACATGCATGACATATAAAATAATATAACACATTGTAAGCATGACATAAATAATACGTACATCTAATGCATCTACATGACATACATATATGATATGACATGACATGACATATACGACGACTGGAGCGGCTTACAAGCGATTGTCGTAGGCGTGACCAGCAATCTAGAGGACATGATCAAGATAGGTGTTTGACCATGCTCTAGGCAACCGGAAAGAGACCAGGCGATCGAAGTTCGTTGAATCATCATTGACGCAGGTGATAGAAGGGCTTCGAGTCGACTGAAAGAGTGTCGGGTCAACGTTTGATATGACTCGATAAAAGAAGGCTCGAAACATTTGTTTTGATAATTAATTCCTTCGTTCTCTCTTCTTTGTTTTGTAATCAATTCCTTTGTTCTCTCTTCTAAATTGCTCTTGTTCTCCTTGTGTTGGTGTGTTGTGCTCATGCTCTTTAAAGATCAATGACAACAAAGGCTTGTAATTTTTACTCTTTAAGTTGTCGTATATTCTCTTATTATTGTGCTTAAATTTTTTTTATTCATATTAAAAGTGTTTCTCTGCCTCTAGAAATTTTTTGGAAAGGAGATTTTTATTAATAAAAATATATTTTTTTAAATAAAAATCCATTTTTATTTTTATTTAACTTTTGCTATTAAGTTCAAGTGTTACATCTTCTCGTCTTGCCATATTAGATCTTATGTGTTACATTATTTTTGTCTTGCATGCATATTCTGCTTGCTTAAATTAAATTTTTGTTTGTTTATTTCAGCTAACTACTGTATTTATTGGTTTAGATTTGATTACTATAAATTCATAAATTATTATACGCTATTCAACCGCTCCCAGCATAGATACGGTCCTACAACAACAATGTTATGTTCCAAGCCCTCAAGCCTTTGAAGACCAGCCCCCTTCCGCCTTTTGTTTGCATATTTACACCCATGATATTGGTCAGTGTTTGGATGTCTATATAAAATTCTTGCATATATTATAGATACAATCAATGATACTACATGGTAGTGGCAAAGTGGACATCCAAAAACACTCTACCTCTTGAAGAATTGATGTGATGAGCTTGGATTTACCTGTATAAGAGTGTGTCTTGTTTGGTCATGAATTAATTATTCTTATTAGAGAGTTTATTAGTGGGGTGTAATTGATGGACCCACAACAGGTGTCACGAATGAGTCTCAAATTTAGATATTTATAAGATGAAAATCCTTGGCTAACAAAATTAAATGTAGAATAGGGGCCTCAGGTCGTATTTTTCCAAGGACTAGTTGTGAATGTTTAATTCAAGCTTGAAAGTTGTTGTCGTTAAATGTTTTGGGTTTTCTAATAAAATGGGGTTTTTACGATAAGAAGGAAATAACAGTATGAAATAGCAATTCGAAACAAAATAGAATGAGCTTAGCTAAAGCATGGAACGAATTAGGAAATTGCAAGTACTACACTTAACCTATTGGAAAAACTAAGCAATTCGATTTCAAACTATTGAATTGAAATTAAGAACTAATTGCAGGAAACTAATTGCAGAGAAGTAAACTTGAATGCAGTAATTAATTGCAAGATAATGAAAACTAAATCAAAACATTGCTTAAGAATTGGACTTGAAATGTAGAGGAAACAATCTAACACAACTTGAAGAATTAAGTACTTAAAATCAAAATTATCCTAATTTGAACATCAACCCAATTCATTGTCTAGATTTCCCTTTGCCGTCACACAAAGGTTGAGCTATGAACCCCCTAGCTCAAAAATCAGTGAAGGAACACTCCCTAGGTAAGTTGCTGCGAATTGGCCTTCCTGATCGGTCAGCCGACCGATCAGGTCTTCTGCTGATCGGACTGGGATCCGATCAGTGACTCTGCTGATCGGTCGAGAGACCGATCAGTGATACCTCAGTCCGATCACAGTCACCGATCAGTGGCTGAGAAACTCCGCGATCTCCTCCATCTTGGTACACCGAATGTCGATCTCGCTTAGATACTATCAGTAACCTCCAGAGAACCCCTCCTTCTGCTCTGATTTCTCCGCTCGATGAAGACAACTGCGAATGATGAAAGCGATCAGTGGATCAGAGCTCCGGCGAAACCCTCTCCTTAACTCCACTCAGTGACGAAATCGTATGCAAACTTAACCGGAAAAGCTTCTCCGATGGTCTGAAACCTTGAAAACGAACTTGAACTTGATGTTGGTTGCGCGATCGGAGAAGAAACAATGAAGAACGATGAAGAACAAAAAGAACTGGAAACTCTGCTACACGCGATCTGGTGACGACGCGAGCTAGAAGAGGGAATTCTGTTTTTAATTAATCCATTTGAAAATGGACGGCTGTGATCATTCTGACCTCATCCAACGGTTGGATTAACTAGGATCAAGCCCAAACCTTCCAGATCTCAATCAAGGGTCAGGATCTGCTCCTCCTTAGCTTGGATCAATCAAATCTGCAACGGGTGGCTCAGATTGCCCTGATCTTTTGAATGGACGGCTTATACTCTCTTAAACTTGATCCAACGGCCAGATGGACTCTGATTTGGCTCCAAACTTCAGATCTTGATCCATGGACTTGATTAACTCTATCTTGAGCTCGGATTGATCAGAAGTTGACGGATGGCTCAGATCTAGTCGTTTCTTGATCGGACGGTCCATATTAATCCGATGCATGATCATCTTGATCCGGATCCAATTCTGACTCAAGTTTGATCCAATCTGATCTAGGTCCATGATCATTTGAAGCCTACAAAATTAGATTCAAATTAAATGCCCAAAATATCTCAAATATACAAAGATTTGAATCAAAAGCTAAAATAGAGGTAATTCATGAAACCTAATGTAAATGCAAACTTAAGCATATAAAAGTGGATCAAAACATTGATTTGAGAGCCTAAATTTGTCAACAAAATGGTAATTATCAACTCCCCCACACTTACTCTTGGGCGTCTCGCACAAGCTAACTAGTAATGTATCCCCCCTAGATTAATCTCAATCATAGTTAGAAGCAATTGAAAGGAAATTACCTAGGGTTGTTAATTCTCAAAAATCTAAACTCAATGGACTAGTATCTTGTCCCTAAATCAACAACTTAGTATGCTTCATCCTTCATGACTCATTGAGATGAATTAAACTCACAAAGCCTCTCAAGGGAATTTTTAAAGTGGCTCTCTTCCTAAGTTCTAAGTTTTAATGAAAGTGGAGCTCACTCAAACACAACATGTTTCTTGCACTACCATAAGCTTGCTTAAGCTCTACTCTCCACCATCATTCTAGACTTGGATCCACCTCTACAAAAGCTTATTCAAACAAGTTAAAGAAATATGAAATGATAGAAATGAAATGGAGGTTTAATGAACTTTGATACTTAAAAATCATGATAAAGAAAGTAAAGAAATATGGTATGATAAGGAAATATGGAAAAGTAAAGAAAATGGAAAACTAGGATACTCAAAGTTGATTTAATGGAGGTTTAATGAATTTTGAAATGTTCAGCACTTCTGATAGCTTTGTAAAGGAGTTGCAACTGTGTTCTTTCAGCAATTCTTGCAATTCGGCTGTTGTTACAGCAACTCACTTTAAGTTGATTTCCTTTCAGCTTCTCAGTTTAAAGGACTCCCAATGTGGCTGTTGTAAAGGACTCCCAATGTGGGACTAAAGTCCCATTCATAATGGAGCATCTTTCCTCCCCATCTCTCTTTCCATTCACACTATATTAAACAATCCCCCACATGAATGGAAACAGGGTATGTGATAGCATTCAGCGTTGAGTCCAGTATAGGATAGGTAGGTTTCACCCTTTGAACCTTCCCTTGTGAAGATCTGTTTGCTTCCTGGCTGACAGTAGACATGATGTCTTTGAACTGTGCTGCTGTTTGTGTAAGCATTGACACATCTCACCCAGGACTCTCCCTGATACACCTCAGTTCTCATGAGTGTGTTCGTTCTTGGCCATGAACATGCCTGATTCTGCGAGAAGTTCTAAGAATTGTGCCTTCAATTCTCTTCGAAGCGGCCCCACTTCTTTCTCACATAAGTGATCTCTTAAGAGTTTTCCACATAACTCTATTGAATCATTAAAAGCCGCATGCTTAACCTCCATCCTTCACTATTTCAATGGGTCGTTCCCTTACAGTGAGCAACTTTGTCGATGCAGTTAGGTTGTCCCTTTGAACCTAGTTCTTGAGATCTCCAGTCTGCATAGGTTGGGTTTCCTTTGCACCAACATTTTCTATCGGCATCAAACCCATCCTTCTTGATGAGCTTACAACTAACTCTCGATTTAACCCTTTGGTTAGCGGATCAGCTAAGTTATCCTTTGACTTCACATGATCAACAGTGATAACACTAGTTGAGATAGTTGTCTAATAGTATTGTGTCTCCGACGTATATGTCTAGACTTACCATTATACAGATGGCTTTGTACCCAGACAATTGCCAATTGACTATCACAATGTATGCAGATTGTCGGCACGGGTTTCGGCCATCTCGGTACATCTTTTAAGAATTGTTGTAGCCATTCAGCCTCTTCACCATATTTGTCAAGAGCTACAAACTCAGACTCCATCGTGGATCTGGTTATTATGGTTTGCCTAGAAGATTTTTATGAAATGGCTGCACTTCCCAGAGTGAATACATATCCACTAGTAGACTTCGAGTCTTTTATATCAAATATCCAACTCGCATCGTTGTATCCTTCGATAACAGCAGGATATCTCATATAGTGCAGTCCATTTCCACGAATATATCTAGTGCAGTCCATTTCCACGAGTATATCTCAAGTACCTCACTACTCTTGTTATCCCTTTCCAGTGCTCAATACCAGGATTACTCGTGTATCTACTCAGTTTACTTACTGCGTAGGCTAAGTCTGGTCTTACACAATTTATCAAGTACATTAGACTTCCAATCACCCGAGCGTATTCTACCTGAGAGATACTTTTTCCTCGATTTTTCGATAGATGTTGGCTAGTATCTATCGACGTTCGTGCCAATGCAGTATCACCATTGGTGAATTTCTCAACAACCTTGTCCACGTAATGGGACTGACTAAGAACAAGTCATTCTTTTATTCTAAGAATTTTGATTCCTAGAATCACATCAGCTAGGCCCATGTCTTTCATGTCAAATCTTGAGTTCAACATGTCTTTCGTGGATTTGATTATCTTATCATTACTCCCAATGATAAGAATGTCATCTACATATAAGCACAAAATGACAAAGGCATTTTCTGTGGCTTTCGTGTAGACACATTTATCACATTCATTGAGTTTGAATCCACCGTCTTGCATGGCATTATCAAATTTCTCATGCTACTACTTTGGAGCTTGATTCAAGCCGTATAAAGACTTCACCAATTTGCAAACCTGGTTATTCTGTCTTGGCACAGAAAGCCCCTTAGGTTGCTCCATGTAAATTTCCTCTTCTAAATCTCCATTTAGAAAGGACGTCTTTACATTCACCTGATGTATTTCCAGGTTCCATAGAGCAGCAATAGCTAACAACACTCTAATGGAAGTTATTCTCGATACCGGAGAATACGTATCAAAGTAATCAAGGCCTTCTCGTTGTCGGTAACCTTTAATTACCAACCTAGACTTATACTTGTCAATTGTGTCATCTGATTTTATTTTCTTCTTGAAGATCCACTTGCAACCTAATGGTTTACTCCCTGGAGGAAGGTTCACAAGTTCCCAAGTTTGATTTTGCAAGATAGATTCTATCTCAGATGCAATTGCCTCTTTCTAGTGAGGTCCCTCAGAAGAGTTTACTGCTTCTGAGTAGCTTTGGGGCTCACCTTCCAGTATGAAAGTGATAAAATCTATTTCATAAGATTTTTCCACCCGAGCTCTCTTACTTCGCCTAGGCACAACCTCAACTGGTTCATCCTCTTCTTCCTCCTCTCGTATTTCCTTCACCCGTTTTGAGGAGCTAGCATCCTCTCGGGTCTTATATGGAAACACATGCTCGATGAATGAGACATTTCTCGATTCTATTATCGAGTTCTTATGTATATCCGCTAATTGTGACTCATAAACACAAAACCGATATACACTGCTGTTATGTGCATATCCAATAAATATGCAATCAATAGTTTTTGGTCATATCTTAATCCTTTTCGGATCAGACACCAAAACTTTGGCAAGACACCCCCACACTCGCAAGCATTTGTAGGATGGTCGTCTTCCATTCCACAACTCATAAGGGCTCTTATCTATTTTCTTCCGAGGGACCTTATTTAAAAGGTAATTAGCCGTTAACACAGTTTCCCCCAACATGGAGTCTGGCAGTCCAGAGCTCATTAGAAGAGCATTCATCATCTCCTTAAGAGTTCGATTCTTTCGCTCAGCAATCCCATTCTGCTCAGGGGTATAAGGAGTTGTTATTTCATGTATGATCGCATATTCAGCATACAACTCAGCGAATGATGATACATATTTACCACCTCGGTCACTTCGAACCACCTTAATCTTCTTATTAGGTTGGTTTTCAACCTCATTCTTGTAGAGAACGAATTTCTTTATAGATTCATCCTTGCATTTGAGAAGATACACATAATAGTATTTTGGGTTATCATCTACAAAAGTAATGAAGTACCTATTCCCATAAACATTCTATTTTTGACAGTACAACTCTGTCTGACTCAAACACAATGCGAAAGTCATGCTTGCTTAATAAGGATCCAAACACTAGATTCTTTCGAATCTCCGGAACATACAACAAATTGGTTAGAGTGAGGTCCTTGCCCGAGGTCATCTTCAACACCACTTTTCCTTGGCCCATGATGTCCAAGGTTGCCTAGTTTCTCATGAACAGCTTGTCTCCACTAATTTCTTCAAAATTGTGGAGCAGTTCCTTATTGCAATACACATGTCTGGTGGCTCCAGTATCGATCCACCATTGCCGCGGGTTTAAACCCACCAGGTTCAATTTGGAGACCATACCTTCTGAGTGGATCTCATGTAGGATCACCTGAAGCTCCTGGACTTGACTGATCACTGTCTTGGAGTCAACCATCATGTAGTCCAGGAATCGGCCCACAATGAATTTCTTAGCCCCTACATCCTCCGACTTGTATTTCTTGTCCAAGGATTTTCCACAGCTCCTTAGTCATTCTCTTCGTGTTCTACATAACATACAGCGAGTCGACCAGGTAATTGAGGATGTAGTTTCGCCATATGTACTCAGAATGAGTCCAAGCCTCCACCTCAGCAATCTCAGCATGCTTGGGAGGGTCCTCACCCAAGAATCGAGCCAGATTGAGAGTGGTCACGTAGAAGAGCATCTACTGCTGCCACCTCTTGAAGTTCAACCCAGTGAACTTCTCTGGTTTTTACCCATGGTTGATTGGGGCATTCCCAATCGGGGCGAAGGGGATTTGGTGATGAGTCTTTAAAATTATTTTAGAAACTTTTCAAAATTGAAATTTACTAACTAATTAGAAAACTTTCCAAAAATAGATTTTTTTTCTTAATAAATTCATAACCTTTCCAAAATGAAAATTTCCTAAATTATTCACAAAATATTTTCAAAATTTAATTTCCTTAATTATTTGAGAATTTTACAAAAATAAAATTTCCTAATAAATTAGGAAACTAGAAGCTTAAATGACCAAAAGTTTCATTAAGAAAAACTAATATATCATGAATGACAAGAGCTTCTCATTTATACATTTTGTTGGAATTAGTCAATGTCAATCCAACTGGCTCCGATCTAGTATGTTAGCATGTTGATCGGCGTGAGGAGTCGACAACCTCTGTGATATGGGTGACTGGAGCGGCTTACAAGCGACCGTCGTAGGCGTGACCAGCAATACAGAGGAGATGATCAAGATAGGCGTTTGACCATGCTCTAGGTGCCCGGAAAGAGACCAGGCAATCGAAGTTCACTGAATCATCATCGACGCGGGTGATCGAAGGGCTTCTAGTCAACTGAAAGAGTGTCGGGTCAACGTTTGACATGACTCGATAAAAGAAGGCTCGAAGCATTTGTTTTGGTAATTAATTCCTTCGTTCTCTCTTCTTTGTTTTGTAATCAATTCCATTGTTCTCTCTTCTAAAGTGCTCTTGTTCTCCTTGTGTTAATGTGTTGTGCTCATGCTCTTCAAAGATCAATGACAACTAAGGCTTGTAATTTCTTACTCTACAAGTTGTCGTATATTCACTTATTATTGTGCTTAAATTTTTTTTATTCGTGTTAAAAGTGTTTCTCTGCCTCTAGAAATTTTCTGGAAAGGAGATTTTTAATAATAAAAAGATATTTTTAAAAAAATAAAAATCCATTTTTATTTTTATTTAACTTTTGCTATTAAGTTCAAGTGTTACATCTTCTGGTCTTGCCATATTAGATCTTAAATGTTACATTATTTTTGTCTTGCATGCATATTCTGCTTGGTTAAATTAAATTTTTGTTTGTTTATTTCAGCTGACTACTTTATTTATTGGTTTAGATTTGATTACTATAAACTCATAAATTATTATACGCTATTCAACCGCTCCCAGCATAGATACGATCCTACAACAACAATGTTATTTTCCAAGACCTCAAGCCTTTGAAGACCAGCCCCCTTCCGCCTTTTGTTTGCATATTTATACCCATGATATTGGTGAGTGTTTGGATGTCTATATAAAATTCTTGCATATATTATAGATGCAATCAATGATACTACATGGTAGTGGCAAAATGGACATCCAAAAACACTCTACCTCTTGAAGAATTGATGTGATGAGCTTGGATTTACCTGTATAAGAGTGTGTCTTCTTTCGTCATGAATTAATTATTCTTATTAGAGAGTCTATTAGTGGGGTGTAATCTAATATTCTGAGTTTTTTTTATGCCAAGGGAATACCTAAGTACTTGAAAGTAATCTAGTGGGGTGTAATCTAATATTCACCTTTGTTTGCTCATCCACGCTAGTCATATAGATATTTGATTTCATATGGGTTGCCCCATTGGACAGTCATCTTCTTATAATCATATAGATAATTAGCCAATTTGCCAATTGATGAAGTATCCCCTCATGCAAGTAGCAACAAGTCATCAACATACGTCAAATGTGCTATCCTCAAGTAATCACATTTTGGGTGGAATTTGAAGTTTGAACTTAAGGTTATTAGTTGTAATTTCCTAACAAGTAAGGTGACATGGATCCCTCTTTCGTAGCCCTCTGGCCCCTCTAAAATCTCCATAAGTACCTCTATGGATTGCCAATGATTAAGAGGTTGTGGTCACATACTCCATGATATGGGAAACAAAACATTGAAGGAAAGTGTAATCCTGTAACAACATCTTGAAGGAAACTCAAATGTATAGAGTTACAACTATGGGTTTGTAGTGATAGATGGAGAGGGGGGGGGGTGAATATCACGTTCAATAAATTCACATTTAAACCAAGTTTACGCAACGAAAAAGATAAGCACAAAAATAATCGCTAACACGTTTGTTTTTACTTGGTTTTGAGTCTGTGATGGTTCTTACTCCAAGGCCCATGGTCCTTGACCGTTTACTTTGGACAATTCTATATAGCGTGAATGAGTACAAAGAATGTAATGTTAAGTACAAGCAAGAGACAAGAATATCGATAACTTTTAACTGATATGTAAAAAGTAGCACGTTGTTGTCGAAGCATCGTTTCGTCGTCTCTAGACTGTTTCGGCGCAACACACTTGAGCACAAATGATGTAGAAAGTTAATATGGAAGTCTATGGTAGAAACCCCTTATAAAGGGGCATACGAGCGCCGAGTGCCTATAGGGGTGTCCCCATTGCTGTGATCAAACCACATCCTAATCCACTGTGTGGTTAAATCTTATCCTTCTCGAGCGCTTGAGAGCCTTTAGGCGCTTGTGTTGCTGATGCGGTGACTCCAACCAGCGTGTGTCAACTCAACCTCGCCTAAGCTATGTCACGCGCATAGGGGCGCCCGAGACCTCTTGAGTGCCTATGTTCCCAGGCGCCCGAGACCTCTCGGGCGCCTGTGTTCTCAAACGCCCGAGTCCTCTCAGGCACCTAGGATGCTGCTAGTCTCCAATTGCCTTGGCTGCTACATAGGGTTAGTCCAAACAATAATAATATATAAAGTAAATGCATGTAGACAGCCAGTGTTGTCCGATCCTAACTTCAGATTTCAACTGAAACCCTAGGTCCGACCGACACCTACTATTCCCTCTTTCGGAGAATACATCCTCAACTACTCTACTCTGGAAAAGTTACTTGTTGCCAACCGGCACCTCCGGTTGGACTTTTACTCAACCTCCGAAGATATTGGATCTCGAGATGTTCGTACCTCGACCCGTTCCTACTTCTATTCATTGTCCTCGCTTGGCATTGACTCCTGCCCAATCTTCTAGATCAGGACTTCGGTGCCCGACTCTTGATCAGTCTTCTTACCCAATCCTCAACCAGGTTTTTGTGCTCAACCCTGCAGATCAAGACTTCGGGCCTAGTTACACTAGGACGTTCCTGCACACTCAGTGTAATTGATTAGAACCAAAAGCATACTTAACTTTGAACCCTTTGCCATTATCAAAACAAGGTTTGATCTGGTGCTTTCGACACTGATGGGGTTGAGTACCCCGTGGCTGGCACGTGGACTGAAGAAGTTGTGCAGCAAGAGCTATCGAGTCAGAACGGCTCTCTGGGCGGGATGACCGAGACCCTCTCGGGAAGGGGAATCCCGAGACTAACTCGAATAGGCATAGCCCTGAGGATAGCTCTAGAAGGACACACCCCCGAGCTCACCTCGAAGGCAGGTCCCCGAGGTCACCTCGGGAAGGTGAACGCCCCCCCGGGCCAAACAACACCGAGATCACCTCGGGGGTAGGGGGTTACGCATTCTCCACTACACACATATCTTCTTGCCTTCTTTTCATCTCCTCCATCAAGGCATTGACTTGAGCGTCGGAGTGGGCTCCGCCGGACAACCTCCGGCGTGTTCCCCTAATGCTCGTGTTAATCTCGTAGGGTGTGAAGTTCTTCCTCCAGCGTTAGCGTCTATGTGGGTTGAACCCTGGTGACTGGTCGTCAACGTCGATTTCTTCCGGAACAAGTTTGGCGCCGTCTGTGGGAAACCAGTAAAGCACCAGAAGGAGCACCGATGGTAGAGCCAGCGGGACAACCCATTGTCCTGACGAAGGAGGAACTGGATCCCTTGTTGGCCAACGCCATCCAAGAGGCGCTCCAGCAACAACAAATGGAGCCAGCCGCTTCACAAGGACGGGCTTCTGAGCAAGAGGAGATCCTAGTGGTGTCCAGAGGTCCTCCCAGAGGGGTCCCACTAGAGGTCCTATCGAGGTCCTACGAAGCCCTTTAAATCAATCTCGCCGACCCGCAAGAAGATGAGGGACCTAAAGAAGAACGAAGGGAGGTCGAGAACGAGGAGGTCCAGATTCACCCTCAACAGGAGGGGGGAGTCACGAAGATCGCCACCGACCTTGCACCGGAATTAAGAAGTCGTCTTCTTGATTGCCTGCGGAGTCATAGAGATGTCTTTTCCTGGGCCACCGAAGAAATCAAAGGGGTTCCCCTAGCGTTAGCCATGCATCACCTGCATGGTACTCCGGGAGCCTAACCAGTGAAGTAGAGGCAGAGGCACTTTGCACCAGAACAGGACAATGCTATCCGGGACGAAGTCCATAAGCTGTTAAAGGTGGGGCACATCAGAGAAGTTCAATTCCCAGCCTCGTTAGCCAATGTGGTCCTTGTTCCTAAGCCAGGAGGTAAATGGCGGGTTTGTATCAATTTTCGTGACTTGAATAAAGCCTGCCCCAAGGATTGTTATCCCATGTCTCGAATAGACTGGTTAGTAGATTCTACGGTCGGTTGCGAGTTCATTTCAATGCTGGATGCTTATCAAGGCTACCATCAAGTCCCACTCGTGCCCGAAGACCAGGAGAAAGTCAGCTTCATGACAGCCGATGACACATACTGCTATAATGTCATGCCTTTTGGATTGTACAACGCTGGGGCCGCGTACCAGCTGATGATGGATAAAGTCTTCAGGCATCAGATCGGGAAAAACATTGAGGTGTACATGAATGACATCCTGGTCAAGACCGACAAGGGAAAAGACATGATAGCCGACTTAGAAGAGACGTTCGCCACCTTGAGGGCCAACAAACTGAAGTTGAATCCTGCCAAATGCTTGTTCGGGGTGAAAAGCGGTAGGTTCCTGGGCTACATGGTGACAAAGAGGGGGATCGAGGCTAATGCAGAAAAGTAAAGGCTATTCTGGATATGTCATCCCCTCGCAACTTCAAGGAAGCACAACGGATGAATGGGAGAATCACGGTGCTATCTAGATTCATCTCCAAGTCCGCAGATAAAACCCTACCGTTCTTCAAGATTCTGAGAAAAGTAGTCAAATTTGAGTGGGATGAATAGTGTGAGCAAGCATTCATAGACCTGAAGACCTATCTCGCCGGGCTCCCCATCCTCTACAAACCGGTGGAGGGGGAGACATTATTTGTCTACCTATCTGCAGCAGAGCAAGCGGTAAGCTCGGCGCTGGTTTGTGAAGAAGGCATGGTGCAGTATCCCATTTACTTCTTCGGACATCTTCTAAAGGATGCTGAAATGCGATACACTACGATGGAGAAGCTAGCTTATGCTCTGGTCTTAATGGCCCAGAGGTTAAGGTCGTACTTCCTGGCACATCCCATCGTGGTCCTCACCAACAGCCCGCTCGCACGGGTCCTCACTAATCCTGAGGCTTCAGACCGGATGATCAAATGGACGACGGAGTTAAGCGAATATGGTATTGAGTACTGGCCTCGTGCCGCTATCAAGGCGCAAGCCCTCGTAGACTTCATGCTGGAGACTGTCCCAGAGTCCAAGGCCGAAAGAATGTGGAAGATCTATGTGGACGGGTCTTCCAACAGCTGGCACAGCGGGGTCGGGGTGTTAATGGTCTCCCCGGGGGGACACGTTACATTTATCCATCTGGCTCCACTTCAAAGCTACCAACAATAAAGCTGAGTACGAGGCGATCCTGGCAGGCTTGCAAGCAGCCAAGCACATGGGGGCTACTCGGGTCATTGTACACTCCGATTCCCAACTCGTGGCACAACAAATAAAGGGCGACTTCGAAGTTAGGTGTGAGCGCCTACGGAAGTATGTGGCCCTTTACGAGCAGCTAAAGGTCTCCTTCACAGAGGTTATCTTGCAAAAGATGTCCAGGGCAGACAATGCCAAGGCCGACGAACTAGCCAAATTCGCTAGCTCCATTTCAACCTGTAGCTAGATGAGCCTAGCGCCCTGGAAGAGACGGTAGCGCAGATTGGAGAGGATGCAGAAGATGACGCCCGGACCGATTGGAGAGACCCGTATGTGGAGTTCCTACGCAGTGGGAACGTGCCAAGCATGGACCAAGGAAGCCGACTATTCCACCGCCGGGCGGCCAGATTCACGCTAGTGGGCGACCAATTATACAGGAGAGCCTTTGCTCGACCGCTCCTCAAATGCGTTGGACCGGAAGAGGCCGACTACGTGATGCAGGAAGTACATGAAGGCATCAACGGGAGCCATATTGGGGGAAGATCTATGTCTAGAAAATTATCCTGGCCAGGTACTTTTGGCCCACTCTCCAAGCCGACACTCTTAAGTTTGTGGTCGGGTGTGAAGCTTGCCAGAGGCATCAGCATGTGACTCATCGACCGACTGAGCCCTTGAAGGTTTCTACGGTGTCTTGTCCCATTGATCAGTGGGAATAGACATTGTAGGCCCCTTCCCAATCGGGCCACAGCAGAAGAAGTTCCTGCTAGTTCTCGTTGACTATTTTTCCAAATGGGTAGAAGCGGAGCCCCTGGCGCACATCACAGAGGCCGCTGTGATGAAAGTCCTATGGAGGGACATCGTCTGCAGATACGGCATCCCCCACAAGCTGTTGTCAGACAATGGAAGATAATTTTCTGGACACAAGCTAAAAGAATGGTGTGAAGTGTTGGGCATTCGCCAGACCTTCACCTCAGTAGCCTACCCGCAGGGCAATGGACAGGCCGAGGTCGTTAATCTTGAAATCCTCCGGGGACTCAAGATAAAGCTAGATCACGTCAGAGGCAGCTGGGTCAATGAACTCCCCAGCTGTAACACCCCAAATTTTCCGCTCTAGCGTGGTAATAATGGAACATGTGGCGAAGAATAATATTATGAATTTAGGGGAAAAGTTGTGAATAAGAAATGTTAGGCATTATCTTGACACGTAGTGGATGTGTGATAATTATGCTTAGGTATCATATTTAATGTTATGCTTAAGTATCCTACACATGTATGAATGAATAATGATATGCATATGCATGTGTATGGATTAAATAAGTAGCATTCTCTAGGTGGGCTTTGGTTATGCGGGCTTGGAAAAAAAATAATAATAATAAAAGGAAGAGAAAGCAAAAAGAAGAGGAGGTGCCAAGGATTGAACCTTGGACCTCAAAGAAAAGTCAAGCCTTAAGAATGCATATGTAACCAATTCACCCAGCAGGGGAGTGCTATTAGGAGGAGATGGGAAATCGTAGATGAATAGAAGATAAGTGAAGAGACACATGAAAATGAAGAGGCACCATTGAAAGAGGTGGTTACCTTTTCACTCCCTATAAAAGAGCATGGGGAGAGAAATGCCCAAGGCATTTTCGGCCACAAGCCCTCCCCTCTCTTCTCACCAAGCCTTCCCTCTTCTTCCTCTCCCTCACCGAGACCTAGGGTCTCCTTGCAGCCCAAAACCGAGCCCCACAAACCGGAAGAAGAAAAGGAGAAAAACAAGAGGAGTACCAAGCCTAAGAGCCCTTTCTTCTCCAAAGTCTAGAACACATTTTTGAATTTTTTTAGCGCAAGAAGTAAGACTCCCTCACCTGCAACATAATAGCCTTGAATGTGTATTTATGATCCCTTATGTTTGCTTGTGATGTTGTGTGGAAAAAATGGAAGAAAAGCCATGTTGTATGTTACGGTCAAGGAAGGTTTTCTCCTCTTTTGTTATGTTTAAGTTTAGATGATGATTCTACATGCTTATTGATACCTACTTATAGTAGATGAAAGATGAATACATGATGTTTGAGTGCCTTCCATGATGTAAAGGACTTAGAACCTCTCGGCCAAGTGGTGGAGATGGGTAGATGCATGTGTATGGACTAGGGTTTGATTCTATGTGAATTTTCCCTTGCTTATGTAATGTTTTATGTCAAGAAAATTGTGAAATCTATGCCTTATTAAATCTGTGAGCTTTGGCCAACAACTAGGTAGAGGGCTAAAATAGGTCCAAACTACAAATCGTGTACCTAAACTAAGGTTTAGTGAAGTCTAGACTACCCTTGTACTTGTAAATGATCTCTTATGCAATTGTTTCCATGTTACATGAATTTTTATGCTATAATACCCTAACTATAAATTTCAGCCAGCATCTAGAATGAGGACTAAAATAGGTCCAAACTACAATCATGTGCCTAAACTAATGTTTAGTGAAGTTTAGACTACCCTTGTACTTGTAAATAATCTCTTGTGTGAAGTGTGCACTTATTTCAATGTTATAGGAATTTTATGCTATGAAACCCTACCTATGAAGTTTCGGCCAGCATGTATTAAGATAGGAAAAGAAAGCTAAAACCAATATTTGGCCTTGATTAAGACAAATATGTTACATGAATGATGTGTTGATAAGACTAGCATGATGTTTGCTTCACTTGCATGTTTTTAAAGAAAGATCCTACATTGTCATGCTATTTATGTGAATGATTGTGCCATGAAAGTGTGCCTACACTTATGAATGATTGAATGTCTATAGTACATTCATTATGAAAGAAAGAAAAAGGAAAGAATGCATGTATGTATTTTACTTTAAAGTATGGCTTGTATCTGATCTTGAAAAAGATCCATGGTTCTGGACTACCGAAGCTGTCCCTAGGTTGAAAGATAGTAGGCCTAGTAACCCTAGTAGGTCGAGACTAGCTACCTCGCATCTATTTAGGGATGCGCGCAAAGAAAGAATGGGTACAAGTCAGGGACCCCAATAAAGATGATATATGCTTATGTTAAAGTATTACTTATTATGTTTTCTAAAGAGCATCCTAATGTTTTTGCAATGCATATGTTTTATGTTTGTATGCATTCATGTACCTTATGTGCCTTATGAGTTTTATGCTATACATGAGATGTTATATGTCTTTCAAATATACGTGACATGTGGATTTAGTGAGTAGGAAAGAGCTTACTAAGTTTCGTACTTATAGTTGATTGCTTATGTTGCAGATCAACCTAGAAATTTCTAAAGGAAGGGAAGCTGCAGGAAGGGCTCGTGTGTGTGGTGGTGACTTGGCTGATCGATCCATTTAGTGCCATTATAGACTTAGCACTTATCTTTCTAAGAAAACATGTTTTACTACCTTATACTTGATACTTGTTAGCTCTTTAGGAGTTTATTTAATGCATGGATGCTACTAGATACTATGTGATCTTCATACCCCTTCTTGTTGCATGTGTTATAGTTATGTTTTATTTCCGCTGCAATGCTTTAGATTCATATGCAATAATATGCGTAAGTTAAGTTAAGTAGGAAAAAAAAGATAACGCGCCGCCTTAACGGTAAGGGGCGGGCGTTACACCAGCATCTTGTGGTCCTACCATACCACCCCGCGAGAAAGAACAGCCAGAGCCCTTTCTAGCAGGTGTATAGGGCTGAGGTCATCATCCGGTGGAGATCGGGGAAGAGTCCGCCCGACGACAACACTATAACAAGGAGGGCAATGATCAAGAGCGGTTGATTGACCTAGACCTCATATCAGAGGTGCGGGATAGAGCCGCGGCTCGGTTAGAAGCGTATCGACGATAGATGCAGCAAGCCTATAATCTGTGGGATCAGATTGAATCGATAGAGGGGGGGTTGAATATCGATCGTAAAAATTTTTGGACAAAGAGAGCAATTACGCAGCGGAAACAGTAAAATCAATCGCTAACACGATTTCTTTTTTACTTGGTTCGGAGTCGTGGTCGGCTCCTACTCCAAGGTCCACGGTCCTTGACCATTTACGATGGGCAATTCTATATTCGAAAAGAGTTTACAAGTTGTAGTACAAATATAGAACTGAAAATGAAATTACAACACTTAAGGAATTAAACTTTTACCGATGACCGGAGAGGTTGGATGTTCGGAGCAGTGGGTCGTCATCGGTGCTTGAATCGTGAGTACGGAGCTTGTCAGAGCGTAGCGCTTGAACGAAAGTGTTGAGAGCGTGATTTGCAAGTTGTTCTGAAGCCTTGGGGTGAACCCCTATTTATACTGGTCAGTGGGGCGCCTGTGTTGAAGGGGGCTCCTAACACATGGCCTATCCTGCGAGAACTCCAATCCGCAGACTCGGCCAGTGCTTATCCCCTTCCATTGAGGCGCCTGAGCTGACTGGGGTGCATGTGTTAACACAGGCGCCTAGTTTGACTTGGTCCAGAGGCTTGCGTGACAGTTTGCTTCGAATGCTCTGTTTAACCCTTCACTGGGGCACCTGTCTCAATACAGGCGCCTAGCCCAGCTAGGGCGCCTCACTCCATTGAGGCGCCTGAGTGCAGAAAACTCCTTCTATTCGTTCCTGCAACTAGGGTTAGTTCCAAAGACATACAAAGCATACAAATGATAAGATTAGAACATTATTTACAGCCTGAGCTGTCTTGGTTCTGACTTTGGGTCTCCCAAATGGAACCCTAGGTCGAACCAACGCCTAATGTTCCCTCCTACGGGGAACACGTCCTCACCTACGCCTCTCGGGAGAATTTACCTTTTTGCCAACCGGCTCCTCCAGTTGGACTTTTGCCCAGCTTCACTCACCAGGTCTTCGGTGCCCAGTCCTCGACCAGGTCTTAGTGCCCAGCTTCACTCACCAGGTCTTCGGTGCACAGTCCTCGACTAGGTCTTCGTGCCCAGCTTCACTCACTAGGTCTTCGTGGTCAGCTTCACTCACCAGGTCTTCGTGCCCAACCTTACTTAAGGACTTAGTTGCCCAGCCCGCGGCTAGGACTTAGTGCCCAATTCATAGAACCAGGACTTAGTGCCTAGTGTACCTAGGACTTTCCTGCACACTTAATAAGCTTGTTAGATCACATCAAAATCTTAACTTCTAAATCCTTTGCCATTATCAAAACATAGGTTGGACTTTGGTGCTTCCGGCACCAACAATCTCCCCCTTTTTGATTTATGGCAACACGGTTCAAAAAGTTAAGTTAAAATAACATATTATAGCAATCTAACAACAGTAAGTAAATAAATTCACTTATCTCCCCCTGAAAAGGTTCTCCCCCTGAAATTACCAATGACATGCGGGTTTTTGTAAAACTTTCTAAGTGCTAAGTGTTTTTCAAAATTTAGCAAAAAGTTTTAAGTTTTTGACTAAAGGTTTTTCGAAGATGAGCAAAAAGCATTTAAGAACTTTTAGACAATTTTTGAAAATGTTTTGTAAGCCTAATACCTTGTACTTAAAAACTTTTGAAATAAATTTACTTAGGCAAGACAAATTTTGAAAACTGATTTCCCTTAAAAAGTTTCAATTTTGAGAACTTGGGAAAAATTTTCCACACTTAGAAAGAGTTTGCTTAACAACATTTTCACCAAATAAATCTTTAACCATTATTTTTTAAACAAAATTTGTTTACTAAGAAAAATTTACTTAGCACCATTTGCCAAAAAGTTTTAGAAAAAATTTAGCTCAGGCAAATTTTGTTTACTAAGAGAAATTTTCCTTAGAAATGTTTTTCAAAATACACTTAGAAATATTTGAGACATTTTCGAAGTATTTTGAAAGCACCTAGAAATACTTAAAAATTTGAAGTACTGAGAAACATTTTTAAGACACTCAAAAATACTTAGAAAAATTTGAAAACATTTTTAAGTACTTAAAAAAACTTTAGAAAAATTTGAGCTACTTAAAAACTGAGCATACTTTTTGAATTTTTTTTTAAAAAAAACATTTTCCTTCTTTCTTTTGTTTCTCTCCCCCTTTGCCATATATAAAAAAAATGATAACACTTATTGCAAGTAAATTAGAGCTAGTCAAATAATATGTAATTCCGTATTGAACCAACTCTAATGATTTCAAGCAAGAAAAATGGACTAACCCAAATTAAACCGATCTTGTTCGGGTCCTGTCTAACCTAGTTAGCTACTTACTAACTGTTATAAAACAGTAGCTTTCACTAGGGTTAGTCAAGTTAAGTGATCTGATCAAGTTAGAGTTTCTAAGCTTGACACTTAACCTGATTGCTGTTCAGCTTGTATTTATTTCCCCAATTATTGCAGATGCACTGACTTAAAGCATCTTGAATCAAGGCATAGACCTAAGCATCTCAACCCAATCTAGGTTATCAATCAAAAGTACCCTAAGGTGCTTGTGAGATGTTGCCTTCTAGATCTATAGGTGCATGCAGTTCTAGGGTTAGGGCCTAAGCTAAGTCCGTTTGCGCAAAAACCCTAGTTTTGAAGGGGGTAGTTTTTGAAAGCAAACTAAGTCGGAAAATCATTTTAAATTTCAAAAACTTTATAAAAGAAATGATTTTTCAATTTGCTAATTTTCGAAATAAATTTAGAAAAATAGGAAAATAAATTTTTGAAAAATATAGAACAGTCCTATTATACTAAGCACAATCCTAAAATTCAAATATGAAGTTAATGACTTAGCACTAAAATGAATAATCAAAGTATGAAACAGTCAACTGGTCAATACAAGGTCAACACAAGTCAGTACCAAGTCAACCCTACTACGTAGGGAAAGTCAAATAAATAGGAGTACAATCATAAAGTTGAAAAACCACTCAGATCTAGGAGGAAGGGCCCGGAGGGAAGAATGAACCGGGTTGCCACGACCGAACATGGACATCATCTCGTCATGTCGGGCCTGGTTCACTTCGCATTCGGCCCGAAGGGTGTCCATGTACTCGGCGTGATAGGCCAGGTTCAGATCGTGCTCGATATGAATAGCGTCCATGAACTCGACCTGATGCGCCTCCATCTCCTCTCGGTGGCTGTGGACCTCCGTCTGTAATGACGTCAGGAGTTGGTCGATGGTCGGGGGTGGAGGCTCCTGCAAGTGCTCCTGGATCTCGGCTGCGAGATCGGCAACGTCTACCTCTACCTCCTCGTCCGAGTCGACCTGGTGTTGGGCCCTTTGTCGTCTCCACGATAACACCCCCGCGGCCGAGATATCTATGCCCGCTAAGGAAAAGTTCCTAGACCCTATCTCGTCAAATTCGGTCATCTGGATGACCTCCCCGGCAGTGATGTCGCGACCATGGTGATGGAGGAGGGAAGTGAAAATGTGACAGTAGGGGGTACGCACTCGAGAATGAGTGGATATGCTTGACGCGTAAGTGATCGTCTGGAACATGTGTAGACCGATGTCTATGTCCAGATGATGAATCATCGCGTAGAGGAGGAAGGTGTGAAAGGTCGCATGGTCGCGACATCTTGAGTAGTCAATGGAAGGATACACCGAACCAAAACTCTATAGAGAGCGTAGTCCTGGACGCTGAGATCGACGGACTAGAATTCTTGTACTGTCGGATTTCGAACATCTCCGAAAAAGTAGGAATAAAGAGTGTCCAGGGTGATATGAGAATAGGGGTCAGCAAAAGAAAGGTCAGTAGGAGGATAACAGTAAAAAGTGCATCTAGAAGGTTGTAGTCCTAGAAACTGAGTAAATAAAGCAGGTGTGATAGTGAGGGGAACGGACTGTAAAGTAGTAGAATAACAAAAATCATCAATTTTGACCATGTTGTCATAAAACTCAGTACACAGGGTTGTGTTGACTGAGTGGGTACAGTAGACTAGGTGGTCAAGTTGATAGAAGTTAATTGCATCCATGGCAGTAGGGCAGGATTGAGCAAAAAAATGTCTGTTTAAGTATCTAATCTTAATCGGTTTATATGTGGTCTAGGCGAATTTATTAAATAAGGTCATGGTAGAAAACCTAGGATCTGGGCAAAGCTCAGCCTGGGGGGTGGTTTGTGTAACTCGACGCTTTCTAAGCAGGTAAGAAAAATCATGCATTTAAGAGACATAAAGGAAAAAATTAATCATAAATGCATAATTAAAATAATACCGGGGTTGCATTGTCACAGTAGGGCGTTTGAGGACAAAGGATGAGCTTTCGGGTGGCTTAGAGGGAGAAGAAGTGGAAGAGAAGTCGGATTGGTGTGGTGAAAGAACATGAGGTGAAGGGCTTATAAGGGGTATCACGGGCGCCCGTGAGAGCTCTGGGGCGCCCGTGTTGACTGAGGCACCCGAGAGCCTCTCGGGCGCCTGAGTTAGGGTGTCAGCCCCTTTTGGCAGCTTTGGCTGCCTTGGAACGCGAGTAGGGCGCCCGTGAGGTCTCGGGCGCTCGTGTTGACCAGGGTTTGACCGTTGACCAGGTTGATCATTGACCAAGTTTGACCATTTTGACCAGGTTTGACTAATCAATAATTAAGTCAATCAAGTTCTAGATCTTAGTTTAATGAGTCAATTCTCAAATTAAAGTGAATTTTGAGAAAATTTTGATCAACAAGAATATAAGATTAACTTTTGAGCGTCCACTGCCTTGGAAGCAACGTTCTCAGTTGCGACCAAGTTTCTTTTTTTTAAAGATGAGTGCCTCTACTTTCATAATTTTTTTCCCATCTATTCACCCTCCCCTCTAGCCGGTCTAACCCGATCCAACAAGTGGTATCAGAGCCAAGGTCGTTGCAGAAGGACTAATCGCCGACTGCAGCAATTTCAAGAAAATGGTTGGAGCCGTAATCTACCCGCCGAAATTTTAGGGGAGTTCGCGATCTGGAAGCACCGAATGCAGGTATTTTTCAAAACAGATATTGAACTGCTACTAATTATGAAAAATGGTTTTTCAGTTCCTAAAGACAACAACGACAAGGATAAAGAAATAGAGTCGTGGACCAAGAAGGAGCAAGCAGACTTTGAAGCAAACGACAAAGCTGAATTTCATCTACTAGCCGTTCTTCCCACGCAAGAAGTCAACCGCATCGAGAATTACAACTCGGCAAAAGAGCTCTGGGAGAAATTCCTGGAATTGCATGAAGGTACCTCAGATGCAAAACTGGCGCGACGAGACCTTCTTCGAAGCCAACTGACAAACCTCCGGATGGAGGATGGAGAATCAGTTGCGCATCTACACGCCAAGGTAAAAGAACTAATCACAGACCTTGAGAACCTCGGAGAAAAGGTAACAAGTCGCGGCGCTCAAAGGTATGTCTTAAATGCATTTCCAAGAACTCCGGAATGGACCTCGGTAATCGATGCGTATTTCATTTCGAAAGATTTAACGGTAAGTACATTAGAGCAATTATTTTCTACTTTGGAACTTCATGAATCTCGTTTTGTAGAAAAGAATAAGAAAGCAGGCATCGTCGCACTGAACACAAGGAAGTTCCAACTCGACGAGGAATCCTCGACTGACGACGAAACAACAAAAATGGTAAGTTCTTTTAAATGTTTTTTTAAAGCTAACAAATTTTCAAGAACGCAGAAAAGAAGACGGTCCCCAAAGAAGAGAATAATCAGATGCTACAACTGTAAAGAGGAGGGACACCTGAAGGACCAGTGTCCTAAACTCAAAAACCAGCCAAAGAAGAAGAAGACACTGAAGGCCACCTGGGATGAGTCCTCGTCAGAAGAGTCGGAAGGTCAAGAATACGCGGGACTTGCGCTGATGGCAAATCATCAAGAAGGGAGCACTGATGAAGCTAAGGGGGAGAGACGTTAGAAGAAACCGACGACGAAGAAAGAACCTCGCTTTTCGAAAGCGATCCGGTAAGTGAGGTTTGTTTTCTTCCTCATGATCAATTATATGCTGGAGTTAAAGCTTTGCTCAAATCTAATTGTAGATTAGAAAAAGAAAATTTAAAATTAAAAAATGAATTAACACTTACATCCTCGTCTGAAATTTTGAAAAATGAAAATGATAATTTGAAAAACTTAGTGCAAAAATTAGAACTTGAGATTGCATATTCACGCCAAAAGAAAAATAGCTTTCCTGATAATTTAAATTGGTATTTTTAAAATCATAAGGGTCAATTTAAAAAGGTGACCAAAAGTTATATTCTGCCTAAGTTTTAATTAATCATGTAGACAGGAACTTATTTTGGGTTCTTAAATTTGTATTAAATTAAAAAAAAATTTGTTATTATATATGTGCGCATTTTGTTTCTCTAACAAAAATTATGTCTTTATTTTTTTTAAGCACAATTATGCTGTCTATCTACTGGAACTTCTTTCATATTTTTCGAATATTTTTTCCCTCGAAATTTGAAATTAAGAGTTTAGGGGAAAGACTCATTATAATTTTTTTTTTCAAATTTTTCGAAGTATTTTTCTAATTTTTTAAAATTTACTCTTCAAGAACTCTTATGTGTTGGTTTGTTATTTTTAGACTTGATGAACGAATTTAAAACTCAAAATTTTTGTCCAAACTCATATCTTCATCTTCGACTTTAACAAAATATTCAGATTTTATTCGATTTTTTATGAATTGTTTATTGAAATATGTTTTTTTTATTTTCAAAATTCGATAGAAAAATATTTTGACCAAATCCGATTTTTTTTGGATCTCCTCATCAGCTGTGGATTTTATCAAAAAAAAATTTGGATTTTATTTAAGTCATTTTTTTACAAAAAAAAATAGAATTAACTTTGAAAAAATATGTCATTTTAAATTTGAAAAATTTGTGGCAACGCGATTTTTTTTCACTTAGAATATTTTTTATCGCACTAAAAAATTTTCTTCTTCCCTAATTATATTTTCCCATATTTTGATGTGATCAAAGGGGGAGGAATAGTATTAAGTTAAGGGGTAGAATTTTAATTTATTCTAAATTAAAATTTTTGTTTAACTTAAACTGTTTACATTATTATGCATGTTTTTTATTTTGTTTACCCCAACTTAACTCGGATTGATGCACATCAAAAAGGGGAGATTATAAGTACCCCTGGTTGATTTTGATGTGATCAACCAATTTAAGTTAGGTCCTGGTATGTTTAATCCCTCTGCTAAGTGTGCAGGAGCTTAGGTACGGAGGAAGTCGAGCGTAAGATGTAGCAGACGAGAAGGATTGTGCGGGGAAGTGAGTCGACGGGCTTGGTACAATCCGAGGGATGCGAAAGCTGCGGAAGAGTACACCGGTGGATCGAGAAGGACGTACGTGACGCCCGAGGGACGGGAAACCGGGAGGAAGCACGCTCGAGGGGCGAAAGGCCAGAGTCGGGTTCGGGTGAGCATAACTCCGGTTGGCCGGAAATCACCCAGAAGATGAACCAAAAGACTGGTCAGTTTGACCATGTCAAACTAGGCGCTCGAAAAAAAAAGAAATTTTAATTATTGCTAAGAAGACTCAAACTCTAGACCTCGGCAGCATATGCTGCCATGGTTACCAGGTGGGATAACAATTAATGACATTGAGATGTTGCCGATGATTCTAATTGAAGATGATAGTATCGAAGTCTAAAGCAGATGATAAAATCTTAAAGGATAAAACCTTATCCTAGAATCATATCCAATGGATGTAGTTTAATCCCATCCAAGATCAACCATCCAGATTACATCCATGGATCAACGGCCAAGAGAAAATTCATCAACAATCCAGATTTATTCTCTTAGGCTATAAATAGGCTTAGAGTTTCAACCTTTTCAATCAATCATTTTATTCATTCTTGTAAAATCTCTAAATGTCTAGCGTGCTATTTTTGTAAGGCTTCTCCACCACAAGGAGATTTTTATTGAGCGTCCACTGCCTTGGAAGCAACGTTCTCAGTTGTGACCAAGTTTCTTTTTTTTTTAAAGACGAGTGCCTCCACTTTCATATTTTTTTCCATCTATTCACCCCCCCTCTAGCCAGTCCAACCCGATCCAACAAACCTTACTTCAGGACTTAGTTGCCCAGCCCGCGGCCAGGACTTAGTGCCCAATTCATAGAACCAGGACTTAATGCCTAGTGTACCTATGACTTTCCTACACACTACTTAATAAGCTTATTAAATCACAACCAAATCTTAACTTCTAAACCCTTTGCCATTATCAAAATATAGGTTCGACTTTGGTGCTTCCGGCACCAACATAATCGTCGGGTGATCGCCCGCAGATTTGAGGTCGGTACAAGGTCTGGAAGAGGATCAAACCAGTCAGAGACTCGGGGAAGTTGGAGCCGCAGTGGGGCGGACCGTATGTTATCAGCAAAAAGCTCACAGGGGCAGCTACTATCTAGAAGATGACAAAGGCAAGATGCTGGAAAGCCCATGACATGCCAACCATCTCGGTCCCTATCGCACTCGGTGAGGTGTTGAGTTGTTTGCTTACCTTTGTATTCTTTGTTTGCACTACCTTGCAGTTCAATAAATAAAAAGATTAAATGCATTATTACTCAAAAATCGTTGAATCCTTACCTGAGAAAACCCCTAATACCTTCGTGGTGAGTAGGCTTGTCCTCGGTGCTGCACATGCCCGAAAAAGAGCTGCAAAACCCTACTACCTCCGCGGTGAGTAGGCTTGGCCTCGGTGCTGCACATGCCCGGCCAAGAGCTGCAAAACCTACTACCTCCGCGGTGAGTAGGCTTGGCCTCGGGGCTGCACATGCCTGGCCAAGAGCTGCAAAACCCTACTACCTCTACGGTGAGTAGGCTTGGCCAAGCCTCGGGGTTGCACATGCCCGGCCAAGAGTTGCAAAACCCTACTACTTCCACGGTGAGCAGGCTTGGCCTCGGTGTTGCACATGCCCGGCCAAGAGCTGAAAACCCTACTACCTCCGCGGAGAGTAGGCTTGGCCCCTTTAAGTCAGGAAGGAACCTGGGCTCCTCACTTTGAACTAGCGCTTGTTCCTTAAGCTGCTGGCTCCTCGGGCCGGGTGCAAACCATTTATGAATAAGAAAATGGGACAAGAAATTCCTCGGGACACAGGAAGCCAAGAGATGCTTTTATGCATGGCTCAAACGATTACATAACTGACCGACCAGGAAAGAGGAAAAAACTAGAAAAAATAAAGAAGGCGCAGCAAACGAGGAGAGACCAAGGAAACAAGGCCCAGGATGAGGAAGAATCATATAGTTTCTGCTCTTTAGGAGTGAGCTCGTTCCAAACTCGGCTGACACTCACGACGCTCAAATCTGAGTCGAGTTTCAGCAGTTGATCCTTCTTCAACTGGTTCATGGCACCATTGAAGCCCTATTTGAGGCACTTCAATGCCTGCCTAGCTAAAATATCGTCGTACTCGTCAGACTGCAGGAACATAGCCTTGAATTCCGCCTCGGCCTTGGACGGTTGGGCTGCATGGTCAACCTTCTGCTTCTGTAGCTCAACCTCAACCTCCTCCTTGGCGGCCTTCAGCTCCGCCACCTCTCGAGATAGGCGATCCTGAGCCCCCAATATTTCTTGGAGCTTCTGAGCAGCGGCAGAAGCCTGGTCCTGGGCTCGAGTGACTTTGTCCTAGAGGTCGGAGGCATAAGAGATCGATAGCTCCAGGTCATATTATTTTAGAGCCAGTAGGCGCTCCCGTTCTTCATTCCGATCCTCCAGAGCTTTCTTTAAGGATTCCAAGAGCCGGGCATGATCAGACAATTCCTTCGTCTGAGCTTGGAGCTGCTCCCGCTCTTGGGACAACTTCTGCAAGTCCTCGGCGAGAGCTTGGTTGTTCTCGGACCCAAGGCGTTCTCGAAGCCGGTAACCGTGCAAGGTCTCTTCAGAGGCCAGCAAAGTACTGAGACAATTCTCAACCTTCACCCACAGAGCCCAGCTGACCTCCAACTGCAGGAAGCCCGCCTTGTGGGCACGACCAGCCTCCACCTCTGTTGTCGCCACTCGCTGGAGAAGGTCTTCAGTGACTCCTCCGGAGCTCAATAACCGGCTCATAGCCGCACAGTTGGAGGTGACCTACGTGGCGGAACAAGGAAGGTCAGGGCAAAACAACGAAATAAAGAGGAAAAGCTCAAACACAATTACCGTTAGTAGGGACTGGTGTAGCATACCCAAGTATCGGGCTTAGCCAACTAACCATCCCAACTAAACAGGAGGAGAGAGAATTTCCTCAGCAGGGCATCCTGACTTGCTAGGGACGTCTCTTGGGTCGGGGATATCCTCCTCCAAGCTAGATGCTATCTGTAGGCCATCTGAGGGGGTCCCCTTTATTCGGATGGATTGGGAGCCCTTTGTCTCCATTCTCTTCGCCGTAGGGACCTTCCGACAAGAGCTGGGTACACCGAGTGAAACCTCCTTGCCGTGGTGAGCAGCAGGAGGGTCGGTCAGAGTGGCCAAGACACAAGCAATAGGAACGGTGGCCGCCCCAGTGGGAGAAGAAGGTTCTTCCCGAACTCTCTGGGACAGGGGCACCGTGCCCTCTTCATCAATGGAGGGTGGAAGCTCTAAGGCTAGACCCTTCTTTAACCTCTTCAGGGGGCGAGGCTTCGAGACCAACCGTTTCTGCTGTCTCATCTCGGTAACCTGGGTCTCTGGTTGTTGGGCAGGGGGAGGGGGCGCAACCTCTACCTCTGCCGCCTTGAGGGGAGATGAAGGAGAACCCCCCTTAGGGCCGGTAGGCAATTCGGCTACTCCGGGATCCTGGGGGGCTCCGGGATTTCCCGGTCTTTTGAGGGTTCAGTCGCTTCCCCACAACCCTCGGCCGATATACCCACCGGAGTGGAAGAAGCGGAAGTAGGAACCAGCGCCCGCTCGTTGGTCTGTTCCCACTTCAAGATCCGGTTCATAGCTTGGGAAATCATAACATCGTCTGCAAAATAGAGACAAAAGAGCATCAGTTAGAATTTACAAGGAAATTTGCAAAACAAAGGGTACTAACGAAGATTGGAGCTAAGGCTTGTGACATTCGGGTTGAGCTCGACCCGGTAAAGGTGCTCCTCGCATTGCACCAGCTGGAGGCCATGAAACTCCATCCCTGCTAGGATACCCCTAGCCGTCTGATATCTCGCGTCCTGCTGGATGTCGCCGAGGTCTGGGATAGGCGGCAGACTCTTCGTCCAGTTGATAGGACTGAAGGGATGCTCAGGGAGTTGGATATAGAAGAACCGTTCCTTCCATCCGTTGTGGAAGGAAGGAAGGCCCCCCAAGAACCTATGATCACCGCGGGCAGTAAAGCCAAATACCCCTCGGGAGCCAACCAGAACAAAGAAAAAATGAAAAAATCGGGGGGTCAGAGGGATGTCAAAAAGTCTGAAGAGGACAAACACCCCTCCCATCTGGGCAAAAGCGTTTGGGGCCATTTGGTGGGGAGGGATCCCAATGTATTGAGCGACATTCATGAAAAAGGGGGGATAAGGAAACGAAGCCCTAATTCTACTTGCCCTAAGAAGAAAGTGAAAAAACCTGCAGGAGTCTCTAAGGGTGATTGGCCTATGGCCGGAACTCTCATCTCCTAGCCCTCCGAGATCCCATACCTCCAACAGGCGGCTTGGAGGGATTTTAACCTAACCCTAGAGGAGATGGTATCATACCACTCTAGATGATAGACTGGCACTCCTAAGGAACTTTCGCTGTCCCTGCGGGTCTTCTTTTTCTTCTCTACTGGACCCATAGGGATTGAAGAAAGCGAAAAATAGAAGAAGACTTACACTAGGAGACAGGGTGCGTTAGCAAGACGAGCAGCAGGAGAAGGAAGGTGTTTGAAAGCAGATAGGGCAAGGAGACAGAAGGGTACCGTTGCACCCGCTTTTATAGGGAGAAGTCGTCCATCTATGAACAATGAGAGGGCATCACATCAACAGGGCTGATTAGACATCCCGAGGAGCCACCATCCTTTACTGTCATCGCTTCGTATGGCCCACGGCACGTATCAGCGGGAGATCGCCGCACAAAAAAGGATGGGGCGCGTGGTAAGGCCACATTCGCCAGACGACCTGGTCACCATTAAGAAACCCTATGCGCCTTTGAAGGACCTTGGGCAGCCGTCGGGGCATTGCCTCGAAATTCATTGAAATGGGGGGTGCATTCAAGGAACTATCTATGGTCCAGGGGTGCATGTGTTGATTCCTCGGACCCGGAAGGCCGCCAGCGAAGTAGTAAAAGATATAGGGGCTACCTGGATATAGCTTCTTCATCACAATACTAGTCTAATCAGTTATCTCACTTTCTTCGATCAGACTTGAAGGGAGGGACTTGTGATGGGGTTGAGTACCCCGTGGCTGGCATGTGGACTGAAGAAGTTGTGCGGCAAGAGCTATCGAGTCAGAACGTCTCTCTAGCCGGGATGACCGAGACCCTCTCGGGAAGGGGAATCCTGAGACTAACTCGAATAGGCATAGCCCTGAGGATAGCTCCAGAAGGGCATACCCCCGAGCTCACCTTGGAGGCAGGTCCCTGAGGTCACCTCAGGAAGGTGAACGCCCCCCCTGATAAGTACCATTTTGTTGATTATTTTAATTGCTAAAATCCAAGTTTGACCCATGTTTTACTTGCTTAATTATAATTTTACCCTAGGTTTTAAAACTTACCTTTATTTTGGACTTAATTGCAAATTTACACATATTTGGATTATTTGGCCACTAAATTTTTGATCTATTTTTGTAGGCATGAATGATTCATGGACCTAGGGCATACTGGGTCAAACTTGAGTCGGAAGTGGAACCGGATCGAATTATCAAGTTTCGGATTAATCCGGGCCGTCCGATTCAAAAGCGGCTAGATCTGAGCCATCCAGGACCATCTGAAGCAATCTGAGCTAGGGTTAGGGTTGATCAAGCACTCTGATCATGATCTGAAGGTTTCATCCCAATCAGAGCTCAATCAACCGTTGGATCAAGCTCGGAGGGCTCTAGATCGTCCATTCAAAGATTAGGTTGATCTGGACCATCCGTTGCAAATCTGGAGGATCCGAGCTACCACGAGGCAGATCCTGACCCCTGATCAATATCCTCAAAGTTTGGCTCAAATCAGAGCAAGATCAGCCGCTGGATTTCCTCAAATCAATCTGGGTCGTCCATGTTTGAGTATTTAATCAAAACTCACCCGCAGCTCAGCTCTGTCGCGTCTTCTTCGCCGCAACACTTCCTTCAGCGTAGTTCTTCGTTTTCTTAGCTAGTTTCTTCAATCCAAGGGGCGCGACCCCTCAATTCCTTTCTTAGATCATGTGCTAGGTCATTTGGAAGGTTTTTCGGTGAATTTTCAGCTCTCAATTGCCCAAGAACAGAGCTGTTGAGAGGTTTCCGCAGTTTTGTCCAATTGCTGCCTTTGGATCGGTTGTGCTCCATTTCCATCCACCCGAGCTTCTGGAGGGGTTCCCTAGATTGCTTGGATCATCCCCAACTCATCATCAATCGCGGACACAGCTGAATTGAAGGATACCGAATGGGAATTTCAGATTTGGGCAAGCTGAGCTGGATTTGAATCGCAGAGACAATTTCTTGATGATTTGCTGAGCTTACGGGTTCGAGGCTCACCCTTGCGTGATGAACAAGGAGCATTTGAGCTAGGGAATGATTGAGGATTAGTTTACTTGGTTAATTTTCATTGTTTGTAGCTGTAATTTCATTTCTGCATCTCGTTTCTGTTTCTGATTTCTATTCAGCTGCTGTAATTTTCGTTTTGAATGGTTTTTGCAGTAGTTAGGTTTCAATTTGGCAAGTAAATTAGCTAGTGAGTTAGTTTAGTGTACAATAGCTTCTAATTACAACCTATTTTCTGTCTATTTGTTGCGTGCCAGTTCTTGTTGCTGCGTATCAACTTTTCAAACTGTGTATCAGTTTTTGTTCTGCAATTCAGCTTAGTTTCTGAATTTCTTCAGCTTAATTCCCATTCAATTTATGTATAGCTCAATTCCTGCCATAGAAGACCACATTTAGTGTGTGAATTTAGTTGATCCAAGTGTTTCATATGTAGTATCATTTCTGAATTTTCTTTTGTTGAGCTTACGTTTCTGCAATCCAGCTTGAGTATCAGTTTCATGTCAGCAGGTTTCATGTCTTCAGTTCTAAAAATTGTGTCAAGTATTATAAGCTCTTTTGAATCTTCCATGAAGGTAGATGTAGGCACTTGCTTTCAGTCGGTTTTTGGACTCTGAATTTAATTGTTGCAGTATTATTGCATCCAGATCCTGCAATCCTGCACTCAGGTTCTGCTCCGAATTGTTGATGCAATTCAATGACAGTTTCTGCAGAATATGACTTATTTCTGAGCTGACTAGTGTAATTTCTGAGCATCAGTACCTTGTAGCAATGAATTGATTCTGAATTCATGTTTCTACAGTCTGAAGTTTTTGCATTCGAATTGATGCATTCATGGACAGTCCGGATTTTTTTTTGCAGTTCTGCAGAAACATGCTTCTGCAGTTTAAATTCTGCAGTCTGAATTCTGCAGTCTAGATCCATTTCTGAGTTGCTCCATTCAAATCCGAATTTCTTCACTCATTCATGCTGAGCACTTCACTATGAGCTTGATTTCCAAGCTGAATTTGACTAACTGATTCTGAATTGTCAGTTTCTTGCACTCAGTATAAGTTTTTTTTTGGCACATGAGTTTGTTCCATTTGAGTATCAAGTTGTCTCATTGTTGTGTTTTGTATCAAGTGAATGCTTTGGTTTTGAGAGGCAATTCCTGAAGATCAATACAAGTTGTGGTGTACTCTTACAATTTAAATTCATATTTGTTTTCCAGATTCGGTCAAGTTTCATTGGTTTGTTTAAGTTGTTTAGTGGTTAAGCTCATCAATTGCCATTACTTGGTTTAAGTTTGCTGGGTTAAGTGTCTTCCTTTTCTTTGTGCTTTTCCATTTCTATTTGAAACTAAACCCCAAATATTTATTTGAAACCCAAAATTCACAAACGACACATAAACACGAGCTCGAATCAAACAAACTCTCAACTAGTCCCGAGGAAAAATACGACCTGTGGCCCCTTTATTACGTTTTCATATTTTGATTGCAAAAAGGGTTTCCAGCATTTTATAAATATTCTAAATTTGGAGGACCCACATTCGTGACAGTCTATTTTGGGTCCGTCAAATTTTTGGCGCCCCCCCGGGCCAAACAACCGCGAGATCACCTCGGGGTAGCGGAGCCCAAGGAGCACTCAACCTCAAGTAGAAGTCCGTTTTCCTTGGATCGGTGGATCATCATCATCCATTATTACGAAGTAATCATAACCGTGATTCGCGGCCATCAAAGCCTTAATCATCACAACGACCCCAGATTGAAGAGTCGTGAAGACCGTTACCAGGATGATCCAGTAACTGATAATCGGGGGGGGGGGCGACATGGCGAAGATCGTGGAGACGCTTGAGACAGTTGCCGTAGGTATATAAGGTACTCCAACCCCTCCGGTAAGGGGGTTACGCATTCTCTACTACACGCATATCTTCTTGCTTTCCTTTCATCTCCTTCATCAAGGCGCTGACTTGAGCATTGGAGTGGGCTCTGCCGGACAACCTCCAGCGTGTTGCCCTAATGCTCGTGTTAATCTCTCAGGGTGTGAAGTTCTTCCTCCAGTGTCAACGTCTGCGTGGGCTGAACCTTGGTGACTGGCCGTCGACATCGATTCCTTTCGTAACAGACACCAACAAAAACACCTTCTGAATGTCTACTTTTAAAATGCATCTTGGCAATATCCTCTTATTGTTATAATTCCACAATAACTCCTGTACTAAGTATATATTTTCGTGATCGTTCTATCGTTACAAAGGTAATTTAAGTTAGATATAGGAGATACTCTACAATACCTGCTATCCTTGCATCTAGAAGTTTAAATATAACCTTATAAAATACTCAACAAGATATTGTTCTATAATAACCCACTTTTTTTGCATGGACACAAGAGTAATCAAAGTATGATTTCATTACTTGAGTAATTTTACACTATTTAAAAACTCCATTGCAGTTGTCTCGAAATCATCTTTTGCTACTATCCATTCTTGTTTGAAAAATATATAGCCATATCCATTTGATTCAGAGCCTTTTGATCTCTAATACTAAAGTGTGCTTTTGTAATTCCCTCCCCTATGGATTCTGAATGAGGTTAGCTTGTTGTTCAGCCATGAGTATTCTCCCATTTTGTAAGCACCCCTACTGTAATTCAACAATTGAATAATTTATGCCAAGCTAGTTGTGAAAATAGTTAACAAACTAGTGCTCCACTTCATCAAAGGAAACTATATATGAATTCACCATCACTTTTCTCCATTATCACTATTCTATTTCTCTTATTGTTCATCTTCACCAGTCCATGAAAGAAGGTTGTGTTCTTATCTACTCCTTTGATATATTTGATCTTGGCTCATTATAGATAAAATGAGAATTCAACTTTAGCAAGTATAAAGGCCTCCTGTTGTAGGCATTTATATTCTTCTCCTATTGTGCCCTAAGTTAAGTCGTCAAGTTGTATAGCTTTCAATTGTTGTATTGCCCTTGTTGCCTTCTCACTAATGTGTTGGTAATGGATGCAATTAAGTTGCTTCAATATAATTTTCAATGATTTCAAGTTTCGTTTCAGCTTTAATTGGTCACTACCCGAGCATAGCCATCCTAGGTACAATTTGCTTCAACCAACTGAAGGAAAATGCTATGCTTAGTCCACATATTATAGAACTTGAAAGGCTGCTTGACATGTATTCTCCCAAAATTGAGATCACATATGTTGTGTGACTAGATAAGCATCCTGGATGTTTAAATTCAGCAAAAATCCTTATGTTCTATTTCATCCAAGTAGGAGTATATTATATTTATAAGATATTCTAAGGCAATCACCCTAAAAGTTATATTTTTTATTTGATAAATAAAATTCACTATTTGTTTATACATTCTTTATATATGTGATTTGATCTTAAACTCAATTAATGAAGTCCACAATATAATATATAGCATGAGAGAAATTATGATTAAATCGCAATTAGTGAGTATCTCATCATGTGTAATTATACAGATACTGAAACCGTCCCTAATCGATGAATTCATGAGATTGAACACCATCAATTCTGTGAGATTAACATATGTTATACTCCTCTATTTATCTATGCACTCGATCCTTGCTGGCTGGAAACATTGGAATGTTAATGGTTAACATGTGGATGCTAGTTATAGGTAAATAATTCATTGGATGTAACCTGCTATGAAATTTCATGTAGTTCTTTATATGTCAATAAATATCTAATTGCAGCTCGAGTGCAAGTTTCTTTAGAATCGAGGTATTAAAGTCATCTTGGTCATGGATGTTGGTGCCAAAAGCATCAGACAAGAACAGTCAACCTCTAGTACTTCGATGATTGACAATATACCAAGGTCTGGTCAGTCTAACCAAGGGTTAAGCTAAACAGGACTTGATGATTAGTAGGGTAAACCCAGGTCAATCAGTTTGAACAAAGGGTTAGCCAAATAGGACTTGATATTTGGTAGAGTGATCAACAAAGAAGCCAGGTCTGGTTAGTCAGAGCAAGGGCCAAGACAAACAGAACTTGATGTTTGGTAGAGAGAAGTCTAGTCAGAATCAGATGACCGACAAAGATGTGCTCGTCAAAGCACTGAAGACGTGATGAGTTAAGCTAGGCACGAAGTTCTGGTTTAAGGAATTGGGCATGAAGACCTAGCGTAGGGTTGGGCACTGATGTCCTGGTTCAAGGAATTGGGCACGAAATCCTGACTACAGGTCGGGCATGAAATATTGGTGAGTGAAGCTGGGTCCTAGTGATTGAAGCTTGGTGGACGAAGTTATGGTGAGTGAAACTGGGCATGAAGGCTTGACCGTGGATTAGGCACGAAGTCCTAGAGAGTGAAGTTGGGTAAAAGTTCTGGTGAGTGAAACTTGGAAAGGTAAAGTCCAAGTGAGTGAAGCTAGGAAGTAAGAAATCCTAAGAAGTGGCTCACGGGCGGCAGGGTGATCGGGGAGGCCAAGACTCACTCAGGCGCCCTCAATCTCGAGTGCCCCTATTGGTCCTGAGCGCCCGGGACCAAGTCCACAGAGGAGCATCGGGACACAAAACTACTAACTGACCACCAACGCGGGTCCCTAGATTGTCATAGAACCAAATAGATCAATCCAATTATGATATCAAATAGTAGGGAGAGGGTTAATTAGGGGAGCAGGATCTCGTGATAAGGTCCCCACTAGGTTGCGAACTCTAGGTTTGTATCTTCCAACATAGGCATCGAATTGAGATGGTACGCTGGTGTAGTTCCAAAAGTTTACACCGGATAAATTATGATAACCTACTTACACAGATCAACATTAAAGACAAGAGTCGAAACATGACCCAAGTGCTTACTAACATTAGGGGAAACCAGAAATACTACTACTTTTTTCTCACTCCTAATCTTAGACTCTACCTTCTGACCCTGTTTTCTCTTCTTTGACCTTGCAATCACACTCTGCCTTCTTCTCATGATCTTTTTGTCTTTTGCTCTGTTTTCCTTTCTCTTCCTTAGGAATTCTAGGTTCTGAACTCATAACCCCTGTTTGGGTTTAGATAATTGAGTTTAATTAGTAGGTTGGTACTTACTCGTCAATCCCTATGGATTCGATATCTTATTAATTGATGACTACATCATACACATGCCATTTGCATGCATCAATAAGTGAAAATGTCTCTTTGTAATCAATATCACTTTTGTGAGTGAATCCTGTGGCAACAAGTCTGGCTTTGTGCCTTTTGATATTTCCATTAGAGTCATATTTGGTCTTAAAGAGTCATTTACTTCTAACATTCTTACGACCTTCTGGTGATTCAACAAGATCCCAAACTTCAATATGAGTCATTGATTCCAATTCTTCATTCATAGCATCTAACCATTTATTAGAATTAGTACCTTTTATTGCTTATGAAAAGGAAACTGGATCTTCATGGATTGCTATATGAATTTCATGTTCTTGAAGATAAACCACATAATCATTAGAAATAGTCGGTCTCTTTTATCTTTTAGACCTTCTTAATACTATTTCATGTGTTTCCTCTATTGACGGTTCATTGATAATAATTTCATTTATATGAGTTTGATCATCTACATGTTGTTCTTGTGAGTTGTTTAACGCTTCAACAATTGTAGGAACAACAATATGAGAAAAGGTCCTAGGTAAAGGAACTCCTCCTTTACTTCTTCAATATACACTTTACGTGGCTCTTCACTCCCACTAATGTCATTATTTTCAATAAACCTAACATTTTCAGTTTAAACAATTCTTGTATTATGGTTAGGACAGTAAAATTATACCCTTTAGATTTTTTTGAATAACCAATGATGAAACCACTTATTGTTTTTTAATCTAGTTTCTTTCATGTGGATTGTAAATTCTTATTTCCGCCTGGAAATCCCAAACATACAGGTGCCATAAACTAGGTTTCCTACCAGTTCATAGTTCAAAAGGAGTTTTAAAAACTGTCTTACTAGGAACCATGTTCAATAATATGTAGTCGTTTTTGATGCATGCATCCACAAAGACGTTGGTAATGATGAGTCAGTGATCATTCTCCTAATCATATTTTATAATGTGTGATTACACTTTTCTGCTATACCATTTTGTTGTGATGTATCTAGTATAATGTATTGAGCATAAATGTCATGTTTCCCAAGAAATTAAATAGTTCTGAACATTGTCCCGAATCATCATATTTTTCATTATATTTACCATCTCTATCAGATCGAATAATTTTCACTTTTCTATCTAAACTTGATTGACAAATACCTCTAAGGCATTTACTGACTGAGATTTTTCATGTATGAGATAGACATAATCATAATGTGAAAAGTCGTCAATGAAGGTGATGAAATATTTGTCCTTTCCTATATATGAAATATCAAAAGACCTAAGTGTGCATTATCTCTGGGAGTCATGTGCTTCTTGTGGCTCCTTCCTTTGTATGTTTTGTTTATTTTCCTTTAATACAATCCACATAAATGCCAAGATCGGTAAAATTTAAATTTGATAGGATTTCATTATCTATCAATATTTTTAATCATTCTTTGGAGACATACCACAAACGTATATGCCACAAGTTAGCAGACCATTCATTTACTAAACCATGTTTAGTTCTAACATTATGATCCAAGGTTAAAAGAGTCACATCGAAGAGGTTATCAAGCCTAACTTTGTAAATACCATAATTAAGAACACCAAAATCATTTCTAAGATTTGTTTTGAATAAACTGAAATAATTATTTCCAAATTTAAAACAATATCCAACTGAATCAAGTCTTGACAAGGAAACTAAATTGCATCATCGCTGTAATTTAACACTCCGACGTGTTCCCTTAACGCTTGTGTTAATCTAGCAGGGTGGGAGCTCTTCCTCTCTCCTCATCATCCTCGTGGGTTGAATCCTGGTGACTGGCTGTCGACGTAGATTCCTTCCGAAACACTGAACAAAGAAATTCTCATTCACATTCGTTCCCAAGGACTTAAATCTTACTGCAATGTTCGTCATTTCAATAACATGTTGTTGCTACGTGAACCATCAAACTTCATGGTAGTTAAAGTAGCCATTAACGTCCCAGCAAGAGACTTATCGACAGTTTGGGAACACTCTCCAATAAACATTAAGCTTAGTCTTTTCAATTTTTCCCAAGCATCATAATGCTCTTTTCATCATCGCTGCTAGTTTTAGTAATAGCAGTAGGTTTCTCAACCTAAAGTGACAAATCAAGACCCAAAACACCAAGGTGAAATTGAATTTGTTCACACCAATTAGGGAAGTTGAGACCATGAAACATAAAAATAGACAAAGCATGTGATTAAAGTGAAATAGGAATAGGCACCGCAAGAATAATATAATAATCACTTGTTAATTACATATTCAACACCAATATATATTAGTGTGTAGTGATGTTCACCTTTGGATGATCCAACAGTATATAAACATTATGATGCTTAATGATTCACTATAATTTGGTAATCGAAATATTTAAGTAAAATTATTTCGTTATCTTTAGATATACAAAATATCTAACATAATATGTTAATTATCACATTTTATATTCATAAACTGTGAGAGCAAATGATTAACCTTTGGGTGATCTTTAAATGTCTTGTAGTTATGAATTTTAATTACCTGTAACTATAAGTCATTTCCAAGCATCACATACTTATAGGTAATAAAGTTTGATTATATAATTTAAAATTTATTAACTTTATGGTAAGATCACTTTAGTGATTAACAAACTAACATAAAATGAATTCAACTTATATAACAACGGCATAATATATTATGTCATCATCATTAGTTTCAAAAAGTCACAATTAAGACTATAATACATGTACAAAAAAAACATGATCATATGTCATCAGTACTACTAGTTAACGAAAATAGAAATTCTAGTGAGTCATACACTTTGGCCAATATATATATAGACACACACACACACGACATATATAATGATGAAGGCAAAAGGCTATCCCTATGACAACAGAACATAATCTTAATTGAAATTTAGGGTTCATGAATTATAACATAAACGAATGAAAAATAATGAGTTCTTAAATCATCAACTGATACCACATGTAGGCTTTATAAAATTCATAGCAAAACTTGATGAATTTAGGCATGGATCTTAGAACATCATGTTAATCGCACCCCTATTCATATCTGATAAAATTAAACTACTAATCTCGAGTAGCTATAAATTTCTCTTTGTAGAAGAATGAAGAAATGATTTCTCTCTCTTGCTTTTTCTTAATTCACAGAGTTATTTTTCTTGATCGATAGATAATAAATTCTATATTCCACTACTATATTGAGAGAGATGACCGATTCTGATAACTTCTTTCAGATAACTAGATGTTCTATCATGTGTAGGCACCTTTTCAAATTGATCAACCCTATCAGATAAACATTATATATTTAAATCATAAATTATATATTAGCCCTTAATTAAATATCTATTATATTGTGGCACATGGAACACAAAACTAAAAGTAGCTACCATCAACACTATGCCTCGATGCTCCTTATCCTTCAATTCTTCGAATTTCTCATACTATCCTTATTTGATCGCCAAGGAACCTCAAGCCACTAAGTCAACCAACATGACTGTGCCAACTCAAGCTCCATAAATTAGTCCGACTCTATCTCAATGTTTTTCTTATTCTGCGATCGCTTAGACACCTTATGCAATCTTTTTCAAACGCCATTGCACTTCCAAGTCATTGAACGTGTAGCCTTTATCAAGCCAAGCCATCATCAACACTTGACCTCATCAAGTCACAAACTCTATGAGCATAATATGTGTCCTGCCAAGTTTTTGCTCAACTTCAAACGCATATGAAGCACATATATGAGGCCTAACTTAATCTCTTTATTCAAATATCAAAATCCAAGTTCGAATCTAATCACTTAGTATATGAATGTACAATTGTCCCATAATCTTTTTTACAAATCAAGATAGGTATGTCGAGCAAGCTAGACAGAATTCTCATAGTGCTACGTGGTTAAAAAGACTAGTCATGCCAAGTTCGATTGACTATTTATGTGCAAGACCATTCAAGAAATTCAATTGAGTTAAGCAGAGCCGACCCTACACTTTGAAGTGGTTAATGTAAAAAAATGAAGAGCTTATTCATATCAAAACAATAGGGTACGCGTGCATGTTTTTATTTCTTTTTGGCACGCTTACAAACAAAGTCCATAATATTTTAGAATTTATAATTAGGATCTTTTTAATTTATTTTTTTAGTTGACATAAGATATTCAGTTATTCGAACCAAATAATTCTCAAGGTGACTGATCCGGCTAGATGGAAATTTTCCACCAGCCACAAGGATAAGTTATCTATGAAAATCTTAATCGAACTAGGCAAGTAAAAAAACGCTAGGAATGTCGAATAAATAAGGTACATTGGATATACCATATAAACATTTAGATTGATTGATTAAATCATGTTCAAACATATAATTGCAACTCGAATTGTATTTTAAAAGGTACAAATACGATAATTAAATTTGACACATTTATCTTTCTTAGATGATTAAACCTTGATTTCAAACAAAGTCTCATACTATAATTATTCGAATAAAATCTCATATCATCATCATTATTATTGTAATAAAATAAATGATTACATGACAAATTACTTTATTAAGTAAGTCTATTTTGTTGGTTATAATAACCTATGCATGATAACGATATTGATAAAACATTAAAACACGCACGTCTCCTATCTAATTATTGTTATCCATCCAGAACTGAGCTTGAAGTCGATCAACGGTCTTTTGATCTACTTGGAATGCCTTAGCGAGAACTTCATCAGATATGGAAGGTTTTGAGCCAAAAACTGCATTTGCAATGGTTATGGTACCGGGGTTTTGGCTACTTAGAGCAGCGATTGCAACAGCTCTTGTATGTCCACGGTTGGATTGGAAGTGGACAAGGCCTTGAGGGAACACAAACACATCACCCTTTTTCAGAATCTTGGTGAAAAGGCGGTTGGTTTGGCCGATGTTGGATGTCACAAAGCCAACATAGAGCTCTCCTTCTAGCACGGTGAGGATCTCAGTGGCGCGAGGGTGAGTGTGGGGTGGGTTGATGCCGCGAGGGGCGAAGTCGATGCGAGCCATGGAGATGCCGAGGGTGTTGAGACCAGGAATTGTGTTCACATTGACTGCACGGACGTTGGAGCCTAGCTTGTTGATGGTGTTGCCGGGCTTGTCGAGGCCATACGTGAAGAAGTCTTCGGCTTTCACGTCATCCATGCTCTTGCAAACGAATCCATTGACAAGCACTGTTAATCAAGGAACCGACGAATAAAATTTAGACAAGCCGCTCGATTGAAAGATTGTCAACTAAATTAAGTTAATTATCAAGCTAAGGGAGAAGAAGTTATAATAAATTAAACCTTTGGAGCTGTTATCGGCGACGCAAAAGTCTTGAAGTGGACTAGGATCAGATGCGGATACCACACGAGAGGTAGCCAAAGCAAGGAGAGCAGCAACAATCAGAAGAATTTTAGCTGTCATCTTAGCTAAATAATTTGCTTAGGAGAGCAAGGAGATTAATTAATAAGTTGAAAATAATAAAAGAGTAGAAACGGTTGCGATGGCTATGATATACAGATATAGGTTAGAGGAAAGGGATATATATATATAGACTATCACGGAGACATATATACATAGCTAGGGGAGAAGAGAAGGTTTGAAAAAATCTTGCCTTGACTTGTTATAAATATTGTATGGTTCAAAGATGAACATTAATAGGCACGTGGATTAGCAAAGTACAAGCCAATCAAATAATTAATACGATAAAGGCTTTGTGTTGCCCATTCTAATTTGCTAGCTTCTATGTTGGCCAAGGAAACTAGCTAATTAATTAATATAAAAGACGCGGAGGATCGACTAAGTCAATTAGCTTTGTGCAATACGTCTTGTCTTGTATTTGGTAGCAACATGGGCGAAAATTTTTAATTGGTCAAGTAATTAATAAGATAAGACCAAGTAGTTACGATCTGATTATTAAGGAGCAGATGAAGACCGAGCATGTCATGCGCGCTTTTACCATTTCGTGATCTCTCTTCTCACGCACGCACGGTACCAAATGAAATGAAGAATGTTTCAAGCCTAGCTAGCTATTTCTTCTCTATATAAACCTATTCATGCATGCATTGCATTCACCACCAGAATTGCTTGCTTGCTACACAATTAATATAATTAATTAAAGACGAACGACATGGCAGCTGTTAAAATGCTCCTCGTCGGACTCCTCGCCTTGGCTTCCGCTCTCGCTGTATTGGCTTCAGATCCTAGTCCCCTTCAGGACTTCTGCGTGAAAGATGATTACTCCAAAGGTACGTACGTTGCATATATAGCAACCTAAGCTAAGCGCTTTCATTTCCAGTACCCATGCATATATGCATATGTTTACCGATCAGACCTTTACCTTTTTGCAGTGTTCGTCAACGGCTTCGTATGCAAGAACATGAACGACGTCACAGCCGACGACTTCTACACTTCTGGCCTCGACAAGCCCGGCAACACCGTCAATAATGTCCGCTCCAATGTCACCGCCGTCAACGTGAATAAGATCCCCGGGCTGAACACCCTCGGTATCTCCTTGGCTCGCATAGACTTCGCGCCTAATGGGCTCAACCCTCCTCACACCCACCCTCGCGCCACTGAGATCCTCGTCGTGCTTGAAGGAGAGCTCTACGTCGGCTTTGTGACCTCCAACATCGGCCAAACCAACCGCCTCTTCACTAAGAATTTGAAGAAGGGTGACGTCTTTGTCTTCCCCCAAGGCCTCATCCACTTCCAACTCAACACCGGCAAATGCAATGCGGTTGCGCTCGCCGGTCTCAGCAGTCAAAACCCGGGCGTCGTTACCATCGCCAAGGCTGTGTTCGGATCAACGCCGCCCATTTCCGATGATGTGCTCGCCAAGGCTTTTCAGGTCGACAAACACCTCGTTGACTGGCTCCAAGCTCAACAATGGACGGACAACAACAACTAGCTAGCAACTTTCACTTAATTTCTCAATAAACCCTCACCCTCACTCGCTCGTAATTAATATTAATTAATTGCATTCGTTGTTGTGATTCTACTGTTGCTTTACTATTTGAGAATACGAAATGAATAAAAGAAGGGAAAAAACATTATTATTTATCTATGATCAATGCTAACAACTATCATTTAAGCTACAATTTACATATACTATCTTCCAACAAAAAAATCATAATTTTTTTTATTCCACCTATCTCACATAGGCCTTATTAATTCAACCAACACTATTGGGAATCTAAGAATCAATTATCTTTTGAATTTTCATTGTCGATTTCCTTTAACAATAAGAAAATCTCATCATTGTTCATGTTGCTGAATGAATCTTACAAACTAGAAGCTTAACCGACAATAAATTGTCATCAAGAAAAACTAATATATATATATATATATATATCACAAATCACAAGAGCTTCTCATTTACACATTTTGTTGGAATATTAGTCAATGTCAATCAAATTGGGTTTCATCGAGTTTGTTAGCATGCCAATCGTCAGAGCTAGAGAGGTGTCAGCGACATCGATGATCTGGGTGATTGGAGCAGCTTACAAGTGACTGGCATAGGCGTGACCAACAATCCAGAGAAGATAGTCAAAATAGACGTTTGACCATGCTCCAGCCGTCCGAAGGTGACCGCTGAATCATTATCGACGTGGGTGATCGGAAGGGCTTCTAGTCAACCGAAATTAAGAGTGTTAGGTCAACGTTAGAGTTTGGTGACCCAAATTCTGTTTAATCCGTTAATATTTATTAGATGTTTTCTTATTAATATGTTAATTAACAGATTCTTTATAAATCTGTTAATTAATAGTTTCGTTATTAATTTTTTATTTGACTAAGTATTCTAAGGTCCCTATAAATTGTGTATCTCATAGACAAGTTGGATCAATCAATGAAGAAAGTTATTTGATTACCTCTTCTTTCTTTCTCTCTACCTCTCTTCTCTCTCTATTTCTCTTTACTTTATTATATGAGAGTTGCCGTTTTTCTGTCGTAATTTCGTTTCAAGTGGTATCAGAGCCACGTTGGATGTCAACCGGGATTAATGACAATGGCAAATATGAAGGAAAAATTCGCTGCTGCACTATGACTAAAATTGAAGCAGTTGTGCATGACAGAGAAGTCTGGTGAGGTTGATGTTGCTGAAAATCACAGTAATGGTGAACTTCTCGTTACCTCTGATGCTGATTTGAAGCAGAGTGAGGAATGGATTCTTGATTCTGGCTATACGTTTCATATGTGTCCCAATCGGGATTGGTTTTCAACATATAAAACGGTTTCGAGTGGTGTCATTTTGATGGGCAATAATGCATCCTGCAGAATTGCTGGTATTGGTACGGTCAGAATTAAGATGTTTGATGGTGTCATTCGGACACTTAGTGATGTGAGGCACGTCCCTGATTTGAAGAGAAATCTAATCTCTTTGAGTATTCTTGATTCTAAAGGGTACAAGTACACTGGTGAAGGTGGAGCTGTGAAGATCAGTAAAGGGTCTCTTGTTGTGATGAAGGGACAAAGAAGAACCGCCGGTTTATATGTTCTGCAGGGATCCACAGTAATAGGTGATGTTGCCGTCGCAGGGTCGTCTATGTCTGATTTTGATGTTACAAGACTTTGGCATATGCATTTGGGTCATATGAGTGAGAATGACATGGTTGAATTGAGCAAGAGAGGACTTCTTGATGGTCAAAGTATTACAAACCTAGAGTTCTGCGAGCACTGTGTTTTTGGCAAACAGAAAAGAGTCAAGTTCTCAGTTGGCATTCATAACACAAAGGGTATATTAGACTACATTCATTCTGATTTGTGGGGGCCTTCTAAAGTACCATATAAAGGTGGTGCTCTCTATATGTTAACTATTATTGATGATTTCTCAAGAAAAGTTTGGGCATTCTTTTTAAGACATAAGAGTAATATTTTTACTACCTTCAAGGAGTGGAAGGTCATGATTGAAAAGCAAACAGGGAGGCAATTAAAGCATCTTCGAACTGATAACTGATTGGAGTTTTGTTCTGGTGAGTTTAATGCCTTATGCAGAGCTGAAGGTATTGTGAGACATCTACAGTTCGGTATACTCCTCAACAAAATGGTGTAGCAGAGAGGATGAATAGGACTTTAATGGAGAAGGTGCGTTGTATGTTTCTTAATGCTGGGCTACCGAAGTTTTTCTAGGCAGAAACTGCTGCGTATGCCTGTTATCTTGTAAATCGCTCTCCATCAATTGCTATTGAAAGGAAAACTGCACAAGAGGTATGGTTGGTACTCCTGCTAGTTATTCTAATTTGAGAATTTTTGGATGTCCTGCGTATGCTCACGTTGATAATGGAAAATTGGAGCCTCGTTCAGTGAAGTGCATATTTATAGGCTTTAGACAAGGAGTGAAGAGATACAAACTTTGGTGTCCAGAGACCGGGAAAGTCATCATTAGTAGAGATGTTATTTTTGACGAGACTAGCATGCTTCAGGGGTCTTCATCTAAAACTCTTTCTGAGGAAGATAAGCAGAAGACAAGCACACAGGTGGAGATTGAGATTGAGCCGATATCTACAGAGACTACTCCAGAGCCTATTCTAGATGTTGTGGATGGAACGAACTCATCACAAGCACCTTCACAATATTCCATTGCAAAACATAGGCCTCGGAGAGAAATTAGACGCCCTCAGAGATATGCAGAGGCTGATTTGGTCGCTTATGCTTTAAACGTGGCTGAGGAGATTGATTCCGGTGAAGAACCTGAGACGTATTCAGAAGCAATTAGCTGCAATAATTCTGGTAAGTGGATAATGTTGGAACTCGGATGGCTAGAGAGGGGGGGTGAATATAGCCAAACACTTGGACTTTGCGCTTTTCAAATTTCTGCACTCAAACTTTTAGTAGCACAACGGAAGTAATAAAAACAAAGTATGCAGAAAACCAAAACCTAAACTATGAGCAAACACAAGACGCTAACAAGAGGATTTACAAGGTTCGGGGATAACTTGCCCCTACTCCTTGGCGTGCCCGTAAGGTGGACGATCCCTTGATCGTCAGCAGATCAAGCCCCGGAAGATCCGGATAGAAAGCAACCTCCTTCTCGGTGGAGTAACCTCTCCATAGCGTTTTAATCAAAGATATAGTTTTAAGCACAATGAAACACAAGAAAAATCTTACTTAGCACTTAGCACAGACAAGAACACAGCAAGCTTCTCCCGAGCTCCACCCAGCGACGATCACACGCAAGAACCCTTTCTTCGTGTCTTCTCGCTGTTGGACTCAAAGCCTCTTGTTCCTTCCTCCAAGCGCTCAAGTAAGGGATGGTTGCTTCACTGATTGCAGTTGCTTGCTCAAGATGATGGAACTTCAGAATGCACAAGCAAAGTGTGGAGAACACAAATGCGCAGCAAGAACTCAAGACAGAAATCACTTCCACAAACTCTCCTCTGCTCTTCTCCTCTACGCCCTTTTGTTTCTCCACTGATCACCAGGTGACACCATCTTACTGCAGCCTCCAGCTGCTCTCTTGCAACCACCAGCCACCACTGAGCTCTTCTGGACTCCCTGAGCTTCCCTCAGACCAGCCCCAGTCAGTAGCTCCAGCCGGCGCCAGTGTCCGTTGCAACCTGAGATGGAAAACGGACAAACCTGCTCCAAGGAAAGGCCTCCATTGACTCTCCTTGAGTGTTTGAATCCTTCCCTGTCACCTGCAGCTCAATCAGAGTGTTAGCACAGCATATCAAGCAGAAAATCGTGTATCAGATGTTAAGCGCAGAGAATCGGATACGTTTAGACGCGATCAAAGCGTCTGACAGTGCATTTTGAATTAAAGTGATCGGTCACCGGACCGATCCAGGGATCGTGGGTCGGTCACCAGACCGATCCACCACTTTGCTAGGACTCCCAGCTCTCGCGGTGACACAAGCCTGATCGGTCACCAGACCGATCAGAGTGAAGTCTGATCGGTCACCAGACCGATCAGGTAGCTCCCTGTCCGATCAGGCTCAAGCCTGATTGGTCCACGTCTGAGTGAACAGTAACCGCGGAAATCAAATCCTAAGTCGTGGATCGGTCACCAGACCGTTCAGGAGCTGATCAGCGGGGGAACTCAACTCACTGAGTGCTCCCTGATCGGTCACCAGACCGATCAGAAGCAAGGCAGTGAGGAAGCTGCCTGCTCCCTGATCGGTCACCGGACCGCTGCCTGCTCCCTGATCAGTCACCGGACCGATCAGGAGCCATGCAACGAGGCAACGGCCTGCTCCCTGATCGGTCACCAGACCGATCAGGAGCCACACAGTAGGTTCCCAACCTCACTGTGCGCTCCCTGATCGGTCACCAGACCGATCAGTCATTGCTGGATCGGTCACCGGACCGATCCACGAAGGAGCAGCGTGCCAACTTCCCTAATCGGTCACCAGACCGATCCAGGGACTCAAACCTAGCCCTCCAAGCTAGGGTTTCATCCAACCTAGCCCTCCAAGCTAGGACTTTTTCACCTAACCCTCCAAGTTGGGAATTTTCACCTAACCCTCCAAGTTAGGACTTTTCACCTAACCCTCCAAGCTAGGACTTTTCACCCAACCCTTCCGAATTAGAACTTTTCCAAACCTAGCCCTCCAAGCTAGGACCTGACCCTCCAAGCCACGACTTTTTCACCTAACCCTCCAAGTTGGGACTTTTCACCTAACCCTCCAAGTTAGGACTTTTCACCTAGCCCTCCAAGCTAGGATTTTCCACACCTAACCCTCCAGGTTAGGATTTTCCAACACCTAGCCCTCCAAGCTAGGATTTTCCATGTCATGCCTAATCCCCGATCAAGACTTAACCATAATCTAAATCATCAACATCAACCTAAACTAAAATCGGTGTCAACACCAAAACAACAATCAGGGTCAGACTGCATCAACAATCTCCCCCTTTTTGTTGTTTGACAACCATATTTTAAGTTTAGGGATTCCCGATCAATTTTCTCAAATTCAGAACCATAGTAGAATCAGGATCCTCCCCCTACAACATAATCATCCTAAACTTAACCAACCACACTCTCCCCCTCTGTCGAACACTGAAAAGGGTCTAGAGAGGCTGTTAAGTTTAACTATACTCCCCCTCAACCCTATGTTAGTGATATGAGAGAAGTGTCCTAAGGCAATCGCCTTATGATTGTAATCATTTATTCTAATAAATGAATATTCACTATTTGAGTATACATGTTTGTGTATTTGATTGAGATCTTAAACTCATTTACTGAATGTCCGCAATACAATTCACAGCATGAGAGAATTTGTGATGAATTCACAACTAGTGATTATCTCTACATGTGCAATTGTGAAGTATTGAAATTGTCCCTAGTCGATGAATTGATAAATACAGACACTATCAATTCTGTTGAGACTAGCATGGGTTATTCTCTAATCAGCTGATTCTCACTGGCTGGTGACATTGAGATGTCCAGAGATAAACATGAATGCTAGTTAAGGGAACTAGTTTATTGGAGTGACTGGCTGTAAAACTTCATATGGTAGTCTACATATAGATATGTCAGTGAAGTTCTTACTGCAGCTTAAGTGCGATGTTCCTTTGACTTACGGTGTTCAAGTCATCTTGGTCATGGAGACTTATACTTTGACATCTTAAGCAAGCATCTCCAAGGAGGTGTGGACCCAGGATGATTGGGTATAAGCCGAAGTGCCTGAAGATGTTTGAACAGCCTACAAAGGATTCACCACTCCTTGCGAGGAGATGTATACCCGAGGCCTATCGTCGGATTGTTACTCGAAGCCTCTGGCCAGAGCATGATATGTTCAGAGTATGCATCTCTTAAATACATAAGAGTAATTTGAATCCGTAGGACGAGAAAACGTTACTTGGGCTAGGTGTGACGTAGTCAGCCTAGTGGGAACTGACACACATAGACCATGTCCTGAACCAAGTGGGTATAAGATGGTGAAGGGAATGGGGCACGATTCATTATAGCTGCTGAAGGGTTTCAGAATTGTTTCTGAGGTCAACCGTTGATCTTTCGATTAATTGGGGATCATGATGTACTACTAGGTGCCACTCATGATCGTTCTATAATTAATTGATTAATTATAGACGACCAACATAAATCGAAAGCCTATTTAGTCACACGCACTACTAGTAATCTGAGGGATTTAAAAGGAGTTGAAAAATTAGATTTTCCAATCAAGAGTGATTAAGTTTGGTTGAGCCAAACGATAAGTCGAATCTGAATTTTTCAGAGAGGCATCGGAAGCATAAAATGGCTAAAGTCTTTTAAAGACTTAATAGATAAATTAAATAAGTTTAATTCATTGGGGCTTAGCTTGGATGGGCCGGCCAAAGAGGGTCTCCATCCTCTTTGCTTGGCCGGCCACAACAAAGGGAGAGAACCAAGTTTTTGGTTCAATTTATAAAATAAACCAAGTGTGGTTTGTTTTATAAAATTATGGATGGTATAAATTTTTATATAATAAACCAAGGTTTGGTTTATTTTTCATGAAAATTAAAATGAACCATGGATTGGTTTATTTTATAAAATCAATCATGGATTGATTTACCATGATAAGGAAATTTATTCCATAGGAGAGAAGAGACTTGATTGATTTTTTATCATGAATTAAAATATGATTTTAACCATGATATAAAATCAAACTTGTCATAATGGAATAAGTTATTCCATATTTGAGAGGCTTGATGGTTGAGAGGCCACTATATAAAGGACCCAAGGCAAGGCTTGGGTGATAATCGTAGAGATGAAGGCATAGGCTCTCTCCCTTTCTCTCCTTCTCTTCTCCCCTTCTTGCCGTGCGCCAACCAGCCCCAAGAAAGAGCACTAGCCGGCCGGCCCTGCCCTTTCCCTGCCGACCACCACCTGCTGTCGGAGAAGGAAGCTCCGGCCATCTCTTAGTCGGATGAAGGTACTGCCGGAATTAGAGTTTGCCGTAAGGATCTTTTTGCCGCAAGCCTCTTCTTTTGCTTCGCCGGAATTTTGATTTCGGCCATCCTTTTGTGGTTAGTCCTCCGACTTCTCTCTTGGTTTTTCTTGTCGTGTTCTCAGAGAATATAGTAATTCTCGAGAATACGAAACTCGTGGCTTTGCGAAGTCATCCCGAAGATACTCGGCGTGGACGCGAATAGAGGTGGAGCTTCCAAGGGACGCTTACGGTTGGATCTCGTCCCTTCCTTCAAGTTACGCGAGGTAATACGTAAATTAGTTTACGCTTCTGCAAAATTTTAAATATATGATCATGTCTACACAAGAAAAATTGCATGCTTAGATGTGTGGTTAAATAATTTGAGAAATTATTTATGCTAAACCTTCCGCTGCACGTAATTAATTTTTAAAATTACGAACCCGCATCCATGTCAACATGCACCCGGTCCCAACACCCTAGGGGTATCCCAAAACAACAAGGATATGATTTAATTTTTGGAAAGCATATGAACACATATGACAAAGATAGGGCATTGCAAAACACACATATGTATCATATGGGTAAGGCATCATAAGCAAAATCATAATCATGGATAATAAGGCATACACGCAGATATCACCATAGAAACTACTAATAAGCAAAAGATGGCAAGATATACATCAAAAATAGCCATAGTGGTAAAACATAAAACATCCAGGCAAATAGTGTGATGCAAGTCAACGCATCAAAGTCAATATCACGCCATAACAGGCAATAGTCGGGACGGACAGATCCGTCAAATAGTCTGAAATCACCAAACAAGCACAGAGTACAGTCAATCGTCAGCAGGGGGGTCAGTATGCATAGGGTCGCCTATCGTGTCATCATCATGAGCAAAAGACCCAGGTGCAACACTACCGGAAGGCTCATCCTCAGGAAATGTATGTCGGTGCCACTCATTGTACCATGTCTGCTGCAGCGTACGGACCCCGGAAACATCAGATTCCACTGAGGTCAGTCTGTGGTCAATGGATCGGAACTGTGAGCGGACCTCCTCGCGATAAATCTCCCACAAATGGAAATCATGCTGGATGGTCTGATCTAGCTCTGAGAGCTGCCAGCGCAGATTTGGCTCGGGCTCATCGTAGTAATCAGCAGCAGCAGGAGCCTCCTGAGGTGCAGCAGCATCGGGGTGCCTGAAAATGTGGTCCTCCCCGAGGTAGCTCACCGAGACCTCTCCCGTCTTTCCAAACCAAAGTCCTATCATGATCCCGGATAATGATGCCGGATTTGGCGAATGCCCACCGGCCAAGTCTGCAATCCTGTCGGACCATGGGCACTATCCTGCCCTTGGAGACATCAACACCTACTGACATAAGTCAGTCGGTGATGTCGTGACCAAAAGGCATATAGACCGTGCGACGGCTCGGCTCTCGATATGATAAAATGGACTGAAAGATGCTCTCCATGATATCGAAGTCCAAGCGGTGGTGCATGCCATAGAGCATCAAGCAATGATAGGGTCGGATCTCGGCTAAGGGCTTGGAAGTGATTGGAAGGATACAGTTTGTGATAATCTTGATCAAGATGTAATCAGTGGGAGAGAGACGAAGTGCTGCAAAGGTAGAAAAATCAGGACCCAACTCATCGAGACCGGCCGGACGGGGATGACCAAAGAAATGCTGATAGATGTCATCAGTAGTAACGTCCGCAAAGGGAGCCAACAGAGGGTCAGGGAGCTCGGGATAGATCGAATACAGGTTAGACGATCGTCGACCACCCAGATACTCTGCTAGAATCTCATAAGAGAAATCAAGATTTCTCTTTACTACGCGAGTGGTGAATTCAAAGCCCCCTTGAGGCCCTTGTTGAAGATTGTTGTAGAACTCGAAAACAAGGTCATAATTGATCGGCCTCTCAAGGGAGAGGAGAAAACCAAGATTGTAAAAGGTAACTATCTCAATGATAGAGGGGCAGTGCTCGGTCAGAAATGGAACATCAATCGACCAGCAGGGAAGTAACTTTAAAGTGCGGGATTGAAAAGCCTGCTCGCAGGCAGCATTAGGAAAGCGAGAGCTGGAGGAAGGCTGAGGCCTTCGGGAGGGCGCAGATGAAGAAGGGGCTTTACCCTTCGAACTGCCCTCTACTGCTTCTTTTCCCTTAGATGATCTTCTAAGGATTTGAATAGGTCATGGAAATAACATAAATCAAAAGAGCAAGGTTGAATTGACCACATGAACATGGTTTAATCATGGACCCAAGATTTGATCACGGGAAAAATAATCAAGTGAACATAAGGTGGAATTGATCATAAGATTCATCAGTTTGATATAGAATGGGGACAATAATCAAATGTAAGAGAGAGTTGATCATAGATAGCATAATCATAAGGTAAGCCAGGGCAAGGAGGAGTCACGGCCAAAACATGAGGTTACAGCACAACAATAACACACCAAAACGTGGTTAGCCTCAAATACAAATTCTAAGAACTGATTTGAAAGAGAAACTAAACAACAACGCTTACTTAGGTGCCATTGAAGGTTGGTGATGAAGATCTTGGAGTCTGGAAGAAGAGGCTTGCGCAAGAAGAAGCTTCTCGGCGCAAGAAATGAGCGCAAAAACCTTGAGCAGGTAGAGAACTTGCAGAGAACAAAGAAAAGCTCGCAGAGACCTTTGCAGGAACTCGCACACAAGAAAGAGGGAGACGCAGGAAGAGGACTCACGCACAGCAGAAAGATGCGCAAGAGAGAGTTTTCGGCGCTAGGGTTCGGCAATGAGAGGTTTTGGAGGAGTTAATCGGTTGGTGGATCGGTCCACCAACCGAAATTTAATGTGATCGAACGGATCACCGTTCGATCTGAGAGCGCCCAGACCGATCATGCTCTTGCCTGATCAGACTGGACTGGGCCTGATCGGTCGGGTGACCGATCAGGCAGGCTCCTGATCGATCAGGAAGCGAACAGTAGGGTTGGATGATATTCGAGAAGCCCCCCTATTGGTCTGTGGACCGATCACCACAGGGTGCAAGATCGGTCCGGGGACCAATCCAGGCAAGCACAGAATGTTTGGATAGAATTTCGCAAAGTCACTGCTACCCCTCTGATCGGTCTGTGAACCAATCACCACAGGATGGAGCTAGATCGGTCCAGGGACCGATCAGCCCTACGCCTGATCGGTCCAGTGACCGATCAGGGTTCCTGATACTCCCTGATACGATCTGAAACTTTTAGTTTCAGACTTTCACACGATTTTTGAAGGAATCTGATGAAGAATATCGATCTTGGAAGTGATTCCTTGACTATAATTGATCCCCAAACAAGGATCAAAGGTTCTTATGGTTTGAACAAATCACTTTGCTCCACCCAAGTGGAGTCAAACTCAATCAACAATCATTCAAACAAGTTTTAACCAAGATTGTGCCAAATTCAAATTTCCAATCAAGTTTCCTTGATTGGAATGTCCAAGTATGATCATGGAGCCAAATACACATGTGTTATGCATTGATTTTCCCCATACTTGGTCACCGAAGTGATTTTTATCTCGTCAACTTAATTTCTCAAGGGATGCATTGATATTTTGAGAGATTGAGTTGATCCTAACATCTCACCCCATTTCTAGCAAACAAAAACGTTTTGGTAAACCTTATAGTTTGTGTGAGATGTCCCTAAACCCAATTGTATCCCAACAATTTCGAAATGATCATAAAGGGTTTTGGATGCATTTTGATCCTATGAGGCGCGACACATTCCCAACTCCCATCTTAAGAAACTAAACTCATTTTCGGGGAAGTGGTTTAGTGAAAATGTCAGCGAGGTTTGACTTGGACTCTACATGTGAGAGTACAATATCTCCCCTAGCAACATGATCTCTAATGAAGTGGTGACGCACTTCAATATGTTTGGTCCTAGAATGTGGACTGGATTCTTGGTTAGATTAATTGTGCTGATGTTATCACACAACACTTGCACACTTTGTAACTTAATCCATAGTCCTCTAGAGTGTGAATCATTCACAACAATTGTGATATGCTCTCTCCCATGGCGATATATTCTGCCTCGGTCGTGGAGAGAGCAACACAATGTTGCTTCCGACTTGACCAAACTAACTAAGGATGATCCTAGAATTGGCAAACCCCTACTCGTGCTTTTGATCCAACTTACATCCAACGTAGTCGGAATCCAGTATAGCCAATTAAATCAAATGATTCGTACGGGGGGTACCAAAGACCGACTCCAATTGTGCCTTTAAGATATCTCAAAATCCTCTTACAGCGATTAAATGAGATTCCTTGGCACAAACTTGATACCTAGCGCACATACCCACAGCGAAAAGAATATCAGGTCGACTAGCCGTGAGGTATAGCAAACTACCTATCATGCTCCGATATTGAGTCAAATCAACGGGTTTACCACTCCCATCATTATCTAGTCTTGTGTTTGTAAGCCATAGGAGAGGTCACCTCTTTCGAATCACTTATATTGAATTTACGGAGCATTTCTTGAGTATACTTTGATTGGTGCACATGGATCCCATCTCGGGTTTGTTTGATTTCAAGTCCAAGGAAGAAAGTCAACTCTCCCACTAGACTCATTTCAAATTCACTTTCCATGTGTCCAATAACTCATTTTAAATAGCCCTTGTTATTTGAGCCACAAATTATGTCATCGACATATACTTGGGCTACAAAAATATTGTCACCATCTCTCCGTAGAAATAGTGTAGGGTCTATTTGGCCTCTTACAAAGCCTTTTTCAATTAAAACGTCGACAACCGCTCGTACCAAGCTCGGGGTGCTTGTTAAGACCATAAAGTGCCTTTTTGAGCTTGAAACACGTGGTTTGGAAATTCGGTACTCTCAAACCCCGGAGGTTGTTCGACATAGACCTCTTCTCTAATTAAACCATTTAGAAAGGCCGATTTGACATCCATTTGATATAATTTGAACCTCGATGTGCTGCAAATGCAAGCATCAATCGGATGGACTCTAATCGTGCCACGGGAGCATAGGTCTCATCATAATCAAGGCCTTCAACTTGACTATAGCCCTTGGCTACTAAGCGTGCCTTGTTTCTAATGATTTCTCCCTTATGGTTCAATTTATTTTGAAGACCCATTTGGTTCCAATGATGGTGGTCTTCTTAGGTCTAGGGACTAAGTCCCAAACTTGACTTTCGAATTGACCTAGTTCATCTTGCATTGCAATGATCCAATCGGGATCATTTAATGCTTCATCAATTTTTCTAGGTTCAATTTCGGAAATTAAGGCAACTTCATTAGCCTCATTCCTAAAGAATGATCTAGTTCTAACCCCATGATGGATGTCTCCAACAATTTGGTCTTGGGGATGACTAGAGGCTAATCTAGTTTGCCTAGGTGTTGGTGGTGCTTCTTGAATGGGTTCACTAGACACAAGCTCAGCCTCAGGATCCGGCTGATCTATGGGTTGTCTAGGCTCACCGTCATCGGATTCATCACCATCAAACATTTGGATTTCATTCAAACTTAGTCTCCTAAGTTCGAATTGGACTTCAACTTCTGGATGACCATTGACTTTTGGAATTTCTTCAAACACAACATCAGAAGACTCTTCAACTAATCTAGATTTCTTGTTGTAGACTCGATAGGCTTTGCTAACTAGGGAATACCCGACAAGTATCCCTTCATGAGCCTTTGCCGTGAACTTTCCAAGGTGAATCTTGGTGTTTAGGATAAACACCTTACAACCAAACACCCTAAGGTGTTTAACCGTAGGTGGTTTCCCAAACCAAAGTTCATGGGGAGTCTTTCCTAAGAACCTATGGATGAGGACTCGTTTTGCACATAGCAAGCTGTATTTACAGCTTCAGCCCATAAGTAACTCGGTAGTGAGTACTCATTAAGCATGCTTCGTGCAACCTCTTATAGAACACGGTTCTTCCTCTCTACAACACTATTTTGTTGTGGTGTTCTAGGAGTAGAGAACTCATGTCTATACTCTCTATCTTGACAAAATTCTAAAAATCGTTGATTTTGAAATTCTCCTCCATGATCACTTCTAATTGTCTTAATTGTTGATGATTTTTCATTTTCAACTCTTCTACAAAAAGAAATGAAAACATCCAAGGTTTGATCCTTATATTTTAGAAAATAAGTCCATGTATATCTAGTAAAATCATCAATGATAACAAAGCAATATCTACTTCCATTCAATGATATGATAGTACTACAATCAAATAGATTCATGTGAAGTAAATCTAACGCGGTAGATGTACTTACAGCGCTTTTACCTTTATGTGCAGATTTTGTTTGCTTTCCCATTTGACATGCATCACAAAGTTTGTCCTTTTCATACTTGATGCTTGGTAAGCCACGAACTAATCCCTTGTTGGCCAACTTCCGGATGTTCTTCATGTTAACATGTGCTAGCCTCCGGTGCCAAAGGGTGGACTCTTCTTCTTTTGACATGAGACACTTAGCAAAAGCATTAGTAGCACTTTTAAATGAAACTTGATAAATATTGTCTACTCTTGTTCCTACTAGTACCGTGTCCAAGGTGTCATGTTGTCTAACTAGACATTGACTTGGTTGAAAATCAATTGTGTAACCCGTGTCACACAATTGACTGACACTTAGGAGATTAAATGTCATCCCCTTGACTAGAAGGACATTTGAAATTCTAAGACATTCGGATATTTGAATGTCTCCTATTCCTATGACCTTAAGACTACCATTGTTACCAAATGAAACATTACCTCTACTTTTCTTTGAAGTGTGGTAAACAATAATCTATCCCCGGTCATGTGTTTGGAGCACCCACTATCAACAAACTAAGTTGATAGATGCTCCCCCTCAATCCTAACCTACACAATTCAAAAAATGGAAGATTTAGGTACCCAAACCTTGGGACCTAAAGCATACTAAACAAGACTTAGGCACCCATGCCTTGACAACTTTCTTTTGAACCTTGGGTGTCTTAATTGTCTAACACCAGTCCTAGACATAAGGACACAAATGAAGGTTCCTTGG
>JAGFNQ010003988.1:0-12573 GCA_024364735.1 Boesenbergia rotunda | reverse complement strand
CGGGGTCAAATGATTCCAAAATTCCACAAAAAATCGGTGCAATTCGGTCATGCGTTTCTTACTTACATGGCCAAGACGGCAATGCCAAGTGTAGGAGTCTATTCGATTATCTATTCGAGCACGTTTGTTGCTAACTTCGATATTGAAAACGTCACTGGATAAATCTAACGTGTAGATGCCATTGCACAAAGTTCCATTCCCATAAAGAACGCCATTTAAAGTTATGTAACAACAATTATTACTAAAAGTCAAATGATAACCTTTTTCATTTAAACATGAATAGATACAATGTTCTTTATTAACGAAGGAACGAAATAACAATTATCCAGTTCTAAGATACGTCCAGTCGGGAGCTTTAGCAAATATGTTCCGATGGCAATAGCAGCAATCCTTGCTCCATTTCCAACTCGCAAATCTGCTTCTCCCTTGACGAGTCTTCTTCTATTCCTTAGCCCTGTATGTCATTACATATATGTGAGCTACACCCAGTATCAAGTACCCCAGGTATTTGAGGAAATAGAGTGACATTCAATAACGAAGATACCTGAAGAGGACGGGGCATCGGATGCCTTCTTCTTCAAGGACTCAAGATAAACCTTGCAATTTCTTCGCCAGTGACCCTCCTTGCCACAATGATGGCAAGTGCCTTTTGGTTTCTTTTCAGTCTTTTTAGCCTTTTTCTTCTTTCCCTTATTCTGTTCTTTGGCCTTCCTCTTAGAACCTTTCTTCGAGGAACCAACTAACAGAACTGCCTTTTGTTCCTGCTTTACAGAAGGCTCTACAGACTTCAGCAGGTTGACCAACTCAGGAATGGTAGTTTCCAGTTTGTTCATCCGATAGTTCATCACAAATTGCGAATAACTTTTGGGCAAACAACTCAGAATTAAGTCAATACTTAGTTCATGATCCATTGCAAAACCGAGTGTGTTTAGTCGCTCAATGTACCCCAACATCTTTAGCACAAACTGCGAGGCAGAAGTGCCTTCTTGCATCTTAGTTGTGAAGAGGAGTCTGGAGACTTCGAACCTTTCGGATCTTGCCTGCTCTTCAAACAACTCATTAAGATGGAAGATGATGGTATAAGCATCCATATGCTCATGCTGCTTTTGCAGCTTAGGTACCATAGAGGCTAGCATGATGCAACTTGCAAGTTCAGAATCGGTCACATGTTTCTGATAGGCCACCAATTGGTCTGGAGTTGCATCTGCTGGAGGATTTGAGGGAAGTAGATCTTCAAGGACATAAGCAATCTTCTCTGCCTTGAGGACTATCCTCAGGTTTCGAAGCCAGTCCATGAAGTTAGGCCCAGTTAATTTGTTGGTGTCCAAGATGGAACGCAAATTCAGAGAAGACATGATCGAGTGATTAACCTTGAAATACAAATTGAGATTATGTGAGAAGATTTATTAAAGAATGTATCAACATACATAAATTAAATCCTATTTATTTTACGAATTGAGTCACCCTTATTATCAATTCGGGAGATCGTAGGAACATCTCCAAATAGGTTGATATCCAACCATAGATAAGAACAACCATGGCTGTGGCCATCAAGTTCTTCTTAGCTATGAAGGTAGGTAATTATACCGATTACACATCACATATATGTAACTATCACATTATGCTATCAACTAATTGAATGTTTGCATAAAACATTGGATTGTTAACTCATTAACAAGTATGTATCATTATACATAGCACCCAACTGCACCTCTCTTTACATCGACCTTGGCTGTGGCACAACAAATCGATGCTCCAAGCTTAAGGCTGACCCATTAATCAAGAATAGTTTTAATATGGTTGGAGCTCATTCAACCGCTTAGTCAGGCTTGGATGTGTCCAACAACCAAAACTAATGATTGACCTCTGACTCGAACTATATTATTCATAAACTAATTCCATGGTTTGAACATGTTGAGGTTCAAGTCGGGCATGGATGTGTCCATCAACCCAAGCGAGAAACAAAACTCCGATTCTAACCATATTAATGGAAGGTGTTGGCCTTAATATTTTGTAAGGGGTTTTGGGTCTCATTCCTTTTAAGCACATTCATGACATAAAATTATGTCATGACTAATGATTTCCTTAATAAAGTATGTATGTGACTTAATTTATCAAGTCTCATGAATTAAATTAGGAACCGGATTTCCTAATTATAATTTCATACTTTATTAAAGGAATTGTTTTGGGAAACAATTTCCTAAATTGTCATTATTAATTTCGGAAATAATATGTTCAAGACTTTGATTTCTATAAATCAAATCTTGTTAAATTAAGAGACAAATCCCTTAATTCAACTACATATTATTTTCATGAAAATCTCATTTAAAAAACTCTATAGGAAGCAATTTTCCTAATTAATTTTGGAGACAACAATATGTAAGAGCATCACCTCTTAAACACATTTTATTCATGGATTTAATTAATTACAACAAATTGTTTTCTAAGGGTGGCTCCCCGAGGCTCAGATACCCAAAGAAAAGTAATGTGTTGTAAATCCAATTGGACGACTCCCCGAGGCTCAATCCAATCAAACATGACAATTTCAATTAAAATTGGGAAATTAAATTACAACAACTAACTTTAAATTGGACGGCTCCCCGAGGCTCAATCCAAAATAAAGAATTTTGTTGTCAATTTAAAAACCAATTCAAATTTAATTGTCAATTAACTGTCCATGAATTTGTCTAGACTTTCTTAAAAGAAAGTGCCCAAAATTGCGAGATTTCGAAAATTGATTTTCAGAATAATTGTAAGTTTCTGGTACAAAGGAAACTTACATATTTCCAAAATTGGAAAATTTCTAAAATAGAAAAATTTCCAAAATTGGAAAGTTTCCAAAGATGGGAAGATTTCAAAATTATTATAAAATTTCAGAAAATAGAAAATTTCAAACGTTTGCGAAATTTCATGAGGATTTCCAAACTTTGAAATTCCTAAATCTAAAATTTATTATAATTCGAAAGTTTCCATAATTGAAGAATTTTTCCGAAATTGAGATCATGACAAAGTTTTCCACAAAACAATTATATGATTAAGTCGAACACTAACCTCGCTCTGATACCACTGTTGGGACCGGGTGCATGTCGACAAGGATACGAGTTCGTAAAATTTAAAATTTTTACGTGCAGCGGAAGAGTTTGCATAAAATAATTTCCTAAATTATTTTAACTTCGTATCTAGCATGCAACCTTATAGTGTATCGACATAATCATAAAATAAAAGTTTGCGAAAAGTAAACTAATTTACCAAGTACCTCGCGTAACTCGAAGTAAGGGACGAGATCCAACCGTAGCGTCCCTTGGAAGCTTCGCCTCTATTCGCGTCCACGCCGAGTTCTCTTCGGGATGACTTCGCAAAGTCACGAGTTTTGTGCCGACGAGAACTACTAGATTCTCGGAAGGCACAACTAGAAGAACAAGAGAGAGATTAGGAAACTAACCAATGAAGTAACGGAATCGAATTCCGAGAAGAGAGGAGTCGCTATCCGCTTCTTCTTCTTCGTGTACGGGTTCTCCTCCTTCTTGATTGCTCACGCCAACTTCACCTTGGAAGTTGGTTGGGTGCGCCGGCCCTAATCCACAAGGGTGGGCGCCGACCCTAGGCAAGAGAGGGAGAGGGAGAGGAGAAGAGATTAAGAGAGAGAGGGAGAGCTCTATGATAATCACTTGATTGGAATTAAGGGCTAGCCTTTGGTTCCTTTATATAGTAGCAACTCCTTTGCTAAGTCTCCCTCTAAACCAAATTAATGGAATTAACGGAATTAGTTATAAGAAATTTATCTTATAAATTTTCTTATTGCTTATTCCTTTTAAGCCTAGTCTTATTATAAACAATTTATAATAAAACAAATTAGTTATCATAAGAGATTTATCCTATAAATTCTCTTATGAATTTTATTATAACTAACTTTATAATAAAACTAATTATTTATCATAAGAAATTTATCCTATAAATTCTTATGAATTAATTCCGTTTAAACCAAGTCTTTATTATAAACTAATTTATAATAAAACTAACTTTTCTTCTCTTTAAATTATGGAATAAATTTTTATAAGAAATTTATAAACTTTCTTATTATGAAAAATCAATTCATAATTGATTTTATAAAATTAAAATAAACCAATTCATGGATTATTTTAATCTTCTATAAAAAGAATAAATTTCTATAAATTTATTTATATAAATTTCTTTATACAAATTTATTTATCCATAATTTATAAAATAAATCGCGCTGGATTTATCTTATTAATTAAACCAATTAAATTGGTTTTTCTCCCTTTAATGGCCGGCCACCCAAGGAGGGTTAACACCCTCTTTGGCCGGCCAAAACCGACCCGAACCGATCGCGAATTAAACTCATTTAATTCGCCCAAAAAGCCTTCAAAAGACTTAGCCATTTTTAGCTTCCATTGCGCCTCTGACTAACTCAGATTCGACTTATCTCTCTTGATCGAAAAATCCAATTTTCAACTCGTTTTAAATCCCTCGGATTACTCGTAGTGCGTGTGACTAAATAGGCTTTCGATTTATGTTGGCCGTCTATAATCAACTAATTATAGAACGATCATGAGTGGCACCTAGTAGTACATCATGATCCCCAATTAATCGAAAGATCAACGGTTTGACCCCCAGAAGAAATTACTCTGAAACCCTTCAGCAGCTCTAATGAATCGTGCCCCATTCCCTTCACCACCTTATACCCACTTGGTTCTGGACACGGTCAATGGTGTCAGTCCCCACTAGGCTGACTACGTCACACCTAGCCCAAGTAGTATCTTTCTCGTCCTTTGAATTTCTAATTACTCTCATGTATTTCAGAGACTCTCACTCTAAACATGATATGCTCTGGCCAGAGGCTTTGAGTAACAATCCGACGATAGGCCTGGGTATACATCTCCTCGCAAGGAGTGGTGAATCCTTTGTAGGCTGTTCAAACATCTTCGGGCACTTCGGCTTATACCCGATCATCCTGGGTCCACACCTCCTTGGAGATGCTTGCTTAAGATGTCAAAGTATAAGTCTCCATGACCAAGATGACTTGAACACCGCAAGTCAAAGGAATATCGCACTTAAGCCGCAGTAAGATCTTCATTGACATTTCTACATGTAGATTCCCATATGAAGTCTTACAGCTAGTCACTCCAATGAACTAGTTCCCTTAACTAGCATCCATGTTTATCTCCGGACATCCCAATGTCACCAGCCAGTGAGAATCAGCTGAGTAGAGAATAACCCATGCTAGTCTCAACAGAATTGATGGTGTCCGTTTTTATCAATTCATCGACTAGGGATATTTTCAATACTTCACATTTGCGCATTTAGAGATAATCACTAGTTGTGATCTCATCACAAATTCTCTTATGCTGTGAGTTGTATTGCGGACATTCAGTAGATGAGTTTAAGATCCCAATCAAATACACAAGCATGTATACTCAAATAGTGAATTATCATTTATTAATATAAATGTTTTACAATCATAAGGCGATTGCCTTAGGACACTTCTCTCATATCACTAACAGGCGCCACTCACTGTACCAGGTCTGCTGCAGTGTGCGAACATCGGAGACAGTCGACTCTACTGAGGTAAGTCTGCGGTCGAATGATCGGATCTCCGAGCGGACCTCCTCGCGATACAGCTTTAAAACATGGAAAACATGCTGCATGGTCTGATCGAGCTCAGAAATCTACCATCGTAGATCTGGCTCGGGCTCGTAGTCGTAATCAGCAGCAGGAGCCTCCTGAGGAGCAGCAGCATCGGCTGGTGCCTGAAAATGTGGTCCTCCCTCAGGTAGCTCACCGAGACCTCTCCCATCCTTCCAAACCAAGGCCCGATCATGCTCACGAATAATGATGCCGGACTTGGAAAATGCCCACCGACCAAGCCGACAATCCTGTCGGACCATAGGCACTGTCCTGCCTTTGGTGACATCAACACCTACTGACATAAGCCAATCGGTGATGACATGACCAAATGGCATGTAGACTGTGCGGCGGCTCGGCTCTCTATAAGATAGAATGGACTGAAAAATACTTTCCATGATATCAAAATCCATTCGGCGGTGCATGCCGTAAAGCATAAGACAATGATAGGGACGGATCTCGGTCAAAGGCTTTGAAGTGATAGGCAAGATGCAATTTGTGATTATCTTGAAAAGGATGTAGTCATTAGGAGCAAGTCGTAGAGCTGCAAACGTCGGAAAATCGGGATCCAACTCATCAAGCCCAGCTGGGCGGGGATGGCCAAAGAAATGCTGATATATGGAGTCGGGGGTGACATCTGCAAATGGAGGCAATAGAGGATCAGGGAGCTCGAGATAGATCGAATAGAGGTTAAGTGATCGTTGACCACCTAAGTACTCCGCTAGAATCTCATAAGAGAAATCAAGGTTCTTCTTGGCGACTCGAGTAGTGAACTCGAAGCCCCCCTGAGGTCCCTGCTGAAGGTTGTTGTAAAACTCGGATACCAGGTCATAATTGATAGTCCTCTCCAAAGAGAGGAGAAAGCCAAGGTTATAAAAGGTGACTATCTCCATGATTGAGGGACAATGCTCGGGCAGAAAGGGGACATCAATTGATCGGCAGGGTAGCAATTTAAAAGTCCGTGATTGAAAAGCCTATTCGCAGGCAACATTTGGAAAGCGGGAACTGGAGGAAGGCTGTGGCCTTCGGGAGGGTGCTGATGAGGAAGGGGTTTTGCCCCTCGAGCTACCCTCTATTTGTTCCTATCCCTTAGATGATTTTCTAATGGATTGATAGAGTTGATCATTGCATAAATTTAATCACAAAAATGAAATCATGACACAAATTGAAAGATCCCAAGATCAATATGAGAATTGGTCATGACATAGAATAATCAAGTGTACATGAAGTGTAATTGATCACAGGTAGGACATGGCAAAGATGGGTCACGACAAATCAAAAGATTACAAATGTAAGAGTTGATCAAAAGGCAACCAACATAGAGATATGATATAGTTTAGGTCATGGCATACGGAAGGTCACGACAAGCACCACAAGACAGAAATTTTGATTAGCACAAACTCACAATCTGTGAACAGATTTGCAAGAAAAACTAAGCTAAAAACTCACTTTGGTGTCATTGGAGTTGATTTGAGAGGATCTTGAAGGCTGGAAGTAAAGCTCGCGCAGGAGAAACTCTCAGCGCAAGACAGAAACGTAACACCTTGATCAAGAAGGAACAAGAAGAACTCGAAACCTTCTCGGGATCGCACGCGCGTGCCCAAATGCTCACTCGCAAGAGGAAGAGGGAGACACACGGAAAGCTCTCGCACAAGATGAAGAGGCGCAAGTAGTGAAGTTCGGCACTAGGGCTTGGGAGATTAGGGGTTTTGGCGAAGTTATTAGGTTGGTGGATCGGTCCACCAACCGAAATTTAATGTGATCGAATGGATCACCGTTCGATCTGAGAGCGCCCAGACCTATCAGGCTCTGTCCTGATCGGATTGACCTGTTGCTGATCAGTCGGGTGACCGATCAGGCAGGCTCCTGATCGATCGGCTGATTGATCAGGAAGCGAACAGTAGGGTTGGATGTTATTCGAGAAGCCCCCCTGATCGGTCTGTAGGCCGATCACAACAGGGTGCCTGATCAGTCTGGGGACCGATCCAGGCAAGTGCAGAATGTTCGGTTAGAATTTTGTAAAGTCACTGCTGCCCCTCTGATCGGTCTGTGGACCGATCACCACAGGATAAAGCCAGATCGGTCTAGAGACCGATCAGCCCTACGCCTGATCGGTCCAGTGACCGATCAGGGTTCCTGATATTCCCTGATACAATCTGAAACTTTCAGTTTCAGACTTTCACACGATTTTTGAAGGAATCAGATGAAGAATATCGATCTTGGAAGTGATTCCTTGACTATAATTGATCCCTAAACAAGGATCAAAGGTCCTTATGGTTCAAACAAATCACTTTGCTCCACCCAAGTGGAGTTAAACTCAAACAACAATCATTCAAACAATCTTGTACCAAGTTTGAGTTTCCAATCAAGTTTCCTTGATTGGAATGTCCAAGTATGATCATGGAGCCAAATACACATGTGTTATGCATTGGTTTTCCCCATACTTGGTCACCGAAGTGATTTTTATCTCGTCAACTTAATATCTCAAGGGATGCATTGACATTTTGAGAAATTGAGTTGAACCTAACATCTCACCCCATTTCTAGTGAACAAAAACGTTTTGGTAAACCTTATGGTTTGTGTGAGATGTTCCCAAAGTTACCCAATTGTTTCTCAACAATTTCGAAATAATCATGAAGGGTTTTGAATACATTTTGAAGATTATGAAGCGCGACACATTCCCAACTCCCTTCTTAAGAAACTAAACTCATTTTCAGGGAGTAGTTTAGTGAAAATATCAGTGAGGTTTGATTTGGACTCTACATGTGAGAGTACAATATCTCCCCTAGCAACATGATCTCTAATAAAGTGGTGACGCACTTTAATATGTTTGGTCCTAGAATGATGGACTGGATTCTTGGTTCGGTTAATTGTGCTAATGTTATCACATAACACTTGCACACCTTTGTAACTTAATCCATAGCCCTCTAAAGTATGTATCATCCACAACAATTGCGATACGCTCTCTCCCATGGCGATGTATTCTGCCTCGGTCGTGGAGAGAGCAACACAATGTTGCTTCCGACTTGACCAACTAACTAGAGATGAACCTAAGAATTGGCATCCCCCACTTGTGCTTTTCCGGTCCAACTTACATCCAGCGTAGTCGGAATCCGTATAGCCAATTAAATCAAATGATTCAGTACGGGGGTACCATAAACCGACTCCAATTGTGCCTTTGAGATATCTCAAAATTCGCTTAACAGCGATTAAGTGAGATTCCTTGGCACAAACTTGATACCTAGCGCACATACCCACAGCAAATAGAATATCAAGTCGACTGGCTGTGAGGTATAGCAAACTCCCTATCATACTCCGATATTGAGTCAAATCAACGGGTTTACCACTCTCATCATTGTCTAATCTTGTATTTGTAGCCATGGGAGTGGTTACCTCTTTTGAATCACTCATATTGAATTTTCGAATCATCTCTTGGGTATATTTTTATTGGTGCACATGGATTCCATCACGAGTTTGCTTGATTTCAAGTCCAAGGAAGAAAGTCAACTCTCCCACTAGACTCATTTCAAATTCACTCTCCATGTGTCCAATGAACTCATTTAAATAGCCCTTATTGTTTGAGCCACAAATTATGTCATCGACATATACTTGGGCTACAAAAATATTGTCACAATCTCTCCGTAGAAATAGTGTAGGGTCTATTTGGCCTCTTACAAAGCCTTTATCAATTAAAAATGTCGACAACCGCTCATACCAAGCTCGGGGGTGCTTGTTTAAAGCCATAAAGTGCCTTTTTGAGCTTGAACACGTGGTTTGAAAATTCGGTACTCTCAAACCCCGGAGGTTGTTCAACATAGACCTCTTCTCTAATCAAACCATTTAGAAAAGCCGATTTGACATCCATTTGGTATAGCTTGAAGCCACGATGTGCTACAAATGCTAGCATCAATCGGATAGACTCTAATCGTGCCACGGGAGCATAGGTCTCATCATAATCAAGGCCTTCAACTTGACTGTAGCCCTTGGCTACCAAGCGTGCCTTGTTTCTAATGATTTCTCCCTTATGGTTCAATTTATTTTTGAAGACCCATTTGGTTCCAATGATGGTGGTCTTCTTAGGTCTAGGGACTAAGTCCCAAACTTGACTTCTTTCGAATTGACCTAGTTCATCTTGCATTGCAATGATCCAATCGGGATCATTTAATGCTTCATCAATTTTTCTAGGTTCAATTTTGGAAATTAAAGCAACTTCATTAGCCTCATTCCTAAAGAATGATCTAGTTCTAACCCCATGGTGGATGTCTCCAACAATTTGGTCTTGGGGATGATTAGAGGCTAATCTAGTTTGCCTAGGTGTTGGTGGTGCTTCTTGAATGAGTTCACTAGACACAAGGTCAGCCTCAGGATCCGGCTGATCTATGGGATGTCTAGGCTCACCGTCATCGGATTCATCACCATCAACAACATTTGGACTTTCATTCAAACTTAGTCTCCTAAGTTCGAATTGGACTCCATCTTCTGATTGATCATTGACTTTCGGAATTTCTTCAAAGACAACGTCAGAAGACTCTTCAACTAATCTAGATTTCTTGTTGTAGACTCGATAGGCTTTGCTAACTAGGGAATACCCGACTAGTATCCCTTCATCAGCCTTTGCCGTGAACTTTCCAAGGTGGTCCTTGGTGTTAGAATGAATACCTTACAACCAAACACCCAAGGTGTTTAACCGTAGGTGGTTTTCCAAACCAAAGTTCATGGGGAGTCTTTCCTAAAACCTATGGATGAGGACTCGGTTTTGCACATAGCAAGCTGTATTTACAGCTTCAGCCCATAAGTAACTCGGTAGTGAGTACTCATTAAGCATGCTTCGTGCAGCCTCTTGTAGAACACGGTTCTTCCTCTCTACAACACATTTTGTTGTGGTGTTCTAGGAGTGGAGAACTCATGTCTATAACCTCTATCTTGACAAATTCTAAAATCGTTGATTTTGAAATTCACCTCCATGATCACTTCTAATTGTCTTAATTGTTGATGATTTTCATTTTCAACTCTTCTACAAAAGAAATGAAAACATCTAAAGTTGGTCCTTATATTTTAAAAAGTAAGTCCATGTATATCTAGTAAAATCATCAATGATAACAAAGCAATATCTATTTCCATTCAATGATATGATAGTACTACAATCAAATAGATCCATGTGAAGTAAATCTAAAGCGGTAGATGTACTTACACGCTTTTACCTTATGTGCAGATTTTGTTTGCTTACCCATTTGACATGCATCACAAAGTTTGTCTTTTCATACTTGATGCTTGGTAAGCCACGAACTAATCCCTTGTTGGCCAACTTCCGGATGTTCTTCATGTTCACATGTGCTAGCCTTCGGTGTCAAAGGGTGGACTCTTCTTCTTTTGACATGAGACACTTAGCAAAAGCATTAGTAGCACTTTTAAATGAGACTTGATAAATATTGTCTACTCTTGTTCCTACTAGTACCCGTGTCCAAGGTGTCATGTTGTCTAACTAGACATTCACTTGGTTGGAAATCAATTGTGTAACTCGTGTCACACAATTGACTGACACTTAGGAGATTAAATGTCATCCCCTTGACTAGAAGGACATTTAAAATTCTAAGACATTCGGATATTTGAATGTCTCCTATCCCTATGACGTTAAGACTACCATTGTTACCAAATGAAATGTTACCTCTACTTTTCTTGTGAAGTGTGGTAAACAATGATCTATCCCCGGTCATGTGATTGGAGCATCCACTATCAACGAACCAAGTTGATAGATGCTCCCTCTCAATCATAACCTACACAATTCGAAAAATAGAAGTTTTAGGTACCCAAACCTTGGGACCTAAAGCACCTACCAAACAAGACTTAGGCACCCATGCCTTGACAACTTTCTTTTGAACCCTAGGTGTCTTAGATTGTCTCATATCAGTCCTAGACATAAGAGACACAAATGAAGGTTCTTTGGGTCGATAACCAATACCGGCCCTATTGTAGACTGCCCTTTGGGCATTCAAGATCATGTCTAGGGTCTTAGAGCTTGTTGAGAACTTCTCAAGAATATTCTTGAGTCTCTCAACTTCACTCTTTAATGATTTATTTTCTTCTTCTAGCAATTCATCATGCAAATCATCTATATTTCTCAACCTTAGAGGATTTCAAATGTTCAACCTCAAGTTTCAATGATTTAATTTCATCCTCTAACATCTCAACATGCAAGTCATCTATATTATCATCCCTAGATGCTTTCAATTGTTCAATTTCCAATTGCAATGATTTAACCTTATTTTTTGACTTCAATATATTGGTTAAACATGCAATTGTTCTATAACATTTCTCAAGTTCGGGAGAAGTTACCTCTTCATCATCCGAAGATGATGAAGCCGCGTTTGAGGAGTTGGAAGATTCATCACTGCATTTTTCTCCAAGAGCCATGAGTGCCACATGCCTTGTGCTCTTCTGCTCCTTTTCTTCATCGGATGAACTTGAGAAGGATTCATCCCAAGTGGCCTTCAAGGCCTTCTTCTTCTTCTTGAATTTTTCCTCTTTCTTTTTGGATTTCTCCTCCTTCTTCTTTAGCTTTGGGCATTCATTCTTAAAGTGCCCTTTCCTACCACACTCATATCAAGAGGCATTAGTCTTATCAACTTTGATTTCACTAGGGTTACCTTTACCCTTGAAGCGTCGACCTCTTCTCATCATCCTTCTCACAAAATTTGCCATCTCGGAGGATGAAGAGCCGCTGCCATCTTCCTCGGAATCGGACTCGGATTCGGAAGAGGATGAAGATGAAGAGACTTTTCCTTCTCCCTTCTTCTTCTTATTGGATCGTTCCCCTACAACTAGGCAATCCCTTCTCCTTGGGGCCTTTGTAAGCCATTTCATGCAATTCCATTTTACAAAACAAGTCATCTAACTTAACAATTGATAAGTCCTTGGAGACTTTGTAGGCAT
>JAGFNQ010003987.1:194162-405327 GCA_024364735.1 Boesenbergia rotunda | reverse complement strand
GTGCATGTCGACAAGGATACGAGTTCGTAAAATTTAAAATTTTACGTGCAGCGGAAGAGTTTGCATAAAATAATTTCCTAAATTATTTTAACTTCGTATCTAGCATGCAACCTTATAGTGTATCGACATAATCATAAAATAAAAAGTTTGCGAAAAAGTAAACTAATTTACTTTTGTACCTTGCGTAACTCGAAGAAAGGGACGAGATCCAACCGTAGCGTCCCTTGGAAGCTTCGCCTCTATTCGCGTCCACGCCGAGTTCTCTTCGGGATGACTTCGCAAAGTCACGAGTTTTGTGCCGACGAGAACTACTAGATTCTCGGAAGGCACAACTAGAAGGATAAGAGAAAATAATGAAAAACTAACCAACGAAGTAACGGAATCAAATTCCGGGAAGAGAGGAATCGCTATCCGCTTCTTCTTCTTCGCGTTCGGGTTCTCCTTCTTCTTCTTGAAGCTCACGCCAACCTCAACTAAGGGAGGAGTTGCGCCGGCCCTAAGTCACCAAGTGGCGTCGGCCCTAGGCTCCAAGTGGGCGCCGGCCCTAGGCAAGAGAGGGAGAGGGAGAAGAGAAGAGAAGAGATAAGAGAGAGAGGGAGAGCTCTATGATTCAATTACTTGAATTGGAATTAAGGGCTAGCCTTTGGTTCCTTTATATAGTAGCAACTCCTTTGCTAAGTCTCCCTCTAAACCGAATTAACGGAATTAACGGAATTAGTTATAAGAAATTTATCTTATAAATTTTCTTATTGCTTATTCCGTTTAAGCCTAGTCTTATTATAACCATTTATAATAAAACAAATTAGTTATCATAAGAAATTTATTCTATAAATTTTCTTATGAATTTTATTATAACTAACTTTATAATAAAACTAATTATTTATCATAAGAAATTTATCCTATAAATTCTTATGAATTAATTCCGTTTAAACCAAGTCTTTATTATAAACTAATTTATAATAAAAACTAATTCTTCTTCTCTTTAAATTATGGAATAAATTTTATAAGAAATTTATAAACTTTCTTATTATGGAAAAATCAATTCATAATTGATTTTATAAAATTAAAATAAACCCAATTCATGGATTATTTTAATCTTCCATAAAAGAATAAATTTCTATAAATTTATTTATATAAATTTCTTTATACAAATTTATTTATCCATAATTCATAAAATAAATCGTGCTTGATTTATCTTATTAATTAAACCAAATAAATTGATTTAATTCCCTTTAATGGCCGGCCACCACAAGGAGGGTTAATACCCTCTTTGGCCGGCCAAAACCGACCCGAACCGATCGCGAATTAAACTCATTTAATTCGCCCAAAAAGCCTTCAAAAGACTTAGCCATTTTAGTTTCCATTGCGCCTCTGATTAACTCAGATTCGACTTATTTCTCTTGATCGGAAAATCCAATTTTCAACTCGTTTTAAATCCCTCGGATTACTCGTAGTGCGTGTGACTAAATAGGCTTTCGATTTATGTTGGCCGTCTATAATTAACTAATTATAGAACGATCATGAGTGGCACCTAGTAGTACATCATGATCCCCAATTAATCGAAAGATCAACGGTTTGACCTCAGAAGAAATTATTCTGAAACCCTTCAGCAGCTCTAATGAATCGTGCCCCATTCCCTTCACCACCTTATACCCACTTGGTTCAGGACACGGTCAATGGTGTCAGTCCCCACTAGGCTGACTACGTCACACCTAGCCCAAGTAATGTCTTACTCGTCCTTTGGATTTCTAATTACTCTCATGTATTTTAGAGACTCTCACTCTAAACATGATATGCTCTGGCCAGAGGCTTTGAGTAACAATCCGACGATAGGCCTGGGTATACATCTCCTCGCAAGGAGTGGTGAATCCTTTGTAGGCTGTTCAAACATCTTCGGGCACTTCGGCTTATACCCGATCATCCTGGGTCCACACCTCCTTGGAGATGCTTGCTTAAGATGTCAAAGTATAAGTCTCCATGACCAAGATGACTTGAACACCGCAAGTCAAAGGAACATCGCACTTAAGCCGCAGTAAGATCTTCATTGACATATCTACATGTAGATTCCCATATGAAGTCTTACAGCTAGTCACTCCAATGAACTAGTTCCCTTAACTAGCATCCATGTTTATCTCCGGACATCCCAATGTCACCAGCCAGTGAGAATCAGCTGATTAGAGAATAACCCATGCTAGTCTCAACAGAATTGATAGTGTCCGTTTTTATCAATTCATCGACTAGGGATATTTTCAATACTTCACATTTGCGCATTTAGAGATAATCACTAGTTGTGATCTCATCACAAATTCTCTTATGCTGTGAGTTGTATTGCGGACATTCAGTAGATGAGTTTAAGATCCCAATCAAATACACAAGCATGTATACTCAAATAGTGAATTATCATTTATTAATATAAATGTTTACAATCATAAGGCGATTGCCTTAGGACACTTCTCTCATATCACTAACAAACTCCCACTTGGCCTAATGCCAATCGCTACGGTATCCAATACCACAGGCTCTAACATGACCCTCAAACTTGCTTTGAGGCAAGGCCTTAGTTAAAGGATCCGCTATATTCCTTTCAGTGGGAACTCTCTCAATTTGTATGTCATTCCTACTTATAATCTCTCTGATCAGATGATAGCGGCGAAGCACGTGTTTGGATCGCTGATGAGACCTTGGTTCCTTTGCTTGTGCAATAGCTCCATTGTTGTCGCAGTAAACCGGCACTGCATCATCAATGGTTGGAACCACACCAAGTTCGGAGACAAACTTCTTGATCCAGACTGCTTCCTTTGCTGCTTCCGAAGCTGCGATATATTCCGCTTCCGTGGTGGAATCCGCTACAGTGTCTTGTTTGGAACTTTTCCAACTTACTGCGCCTCCATTCAAAGTAAATACGTATCCAGACTGCGATTTGGAGTCATCCTTATCTGTCTGGAAACTGGCATCTGTATACCCACGTATTACCAAATCTCCTTCTCCATATATTAGGAACACATCCTTAGTTCTTCTTAAGTACTTAAGGATTGTCTTAACAGCCGCCCAGTGATCCATTCCTGGATCCGACTGGTATCTGCTTGTGACGCTCAAAGCATACGATACATCAGGCCTAGTACATAACATAGCATACATGATAGATCCTATCGCGGATGCATAGGGAATCTTATTCATGCAAATCCTCTCGTCTTCTGTGCGCGGACACATAGACTTGAAAGGTTGATCCCATGCCTGATGGGAAGGTAACCTTTCTTGGATTCCGACATGCTAAACCTTTTTAGCACTCGGTCTATATATGTAGACTGCGAAAGACCGAGCAACCGTTTTGATCTATCTCTATAGATTCTAATCCCAAGGATATAGGTTGCTTCTCCCAGGTCTTTCATGGAGAAAGTTTTGGATAACCAAATTTTAACTGTCTGTAAGACTGAAATATCGTTTCCTATAAGTAAGATGTCGTCGACATATAATACTAGGAATACGACTGCACTCCCACTAACCTTCTTGTACACACAAGGTTCGTCAGGATTTTGTGAGAAATCAAACTTTTTGATTGTCTCATCAAAACGGATGTTCCAGCTCCTAGATGCTTGCTTCAGTCCATATATGGATCGTCGAAGCTTGCATACCTTGGTTTTATCAACCGATGTGAAACCTTCAGGCTGTATCATGTATACGTCCTCAAGCAGGTTTCCGTTAAGGAAAGTTGTTTTCACATCCATTTGCCAAATCTCATAATCATAATGAGCTGCTATGGCTAGGAGCATCCGAATGGATTTAAGCATAGCTACTGGCGAATAGGTTTCGTCATAATCAATTCCTTGTTTCTGACGATATCCTTTTGCCACTAATCTAGCCTTAAAGGTAACAACATTACCTTCCATGTCGGTTTTCTTCTTGAAAACCCACTTGCACCCTATGGGTTTAATCCCTTCAGGTGGGTTAACCAAGTCCCATACTTGATTTTCGTACATGGAATCCATTTCCGACTTCATGGCTTCAAGCCATTTGTCCCTTTCTGAACTTTTCAGAACATCTTCATAACTGATAGGTTCGTCATCGCCAATGAGCAACACGTCGTTCGATTCACTTATGAGAAATCCGTATCTCTCTGGAATGTTGCGTGTCCTATCAGACCTATGAAGAGGTGGTGTAGTTTTAGGTTCAACTGATAGCTCATCATTATGAATTATCGGTTGTGGGCCTAGACTCGGTGTCTCTGTAATGTCTATTGGAGTTTCTTGAACTTAATAATGTTCAATGCCACTCCCACTGTTTTCTTGTAAAAGAAATTCTTTTTCTAGAAATACAGCATGCCTTGAAACAAACACCTTTTGTTCCAAGGGATGATAGAATTGGTAACCCTTCGTTTCCTTAGGGTATCCAATAAATAGACATTTATCAGACTTAGCATCCAATTTGTCTGATACAACCCGCTTCACATAAGCAGGACAACCCCATATCTTAAGGTGAGTTAAGTGAGGTTTCTTACTATTCCAAATCTCATATGGAGTAGTAGAGACTACCTTGGTCGGGACTCTGTTAAATAAACAGCTGTCTTAAGTGCATTGTAACGCCCCAAAATTTCCATTTTTAGTTCTTAAAGTCCTTAGAATTATTTAGAAATGGTTTAGAAATATTCTAGATATTTTTAGGAATTTTTAGAATATTTTTTTATGGAATTTTCCGAGTCCGTTTGGTATTTTAAAAAAAAAAGGAAAGAAAGCCAAAAAAGGAAAAAACCACTAAGGGGCAACCGGAGATCGAACCCGCGACCAGCAGGAAACCAGAAACACGCGCGACCAGCTGGGCTAGGGTATCAAGCACAGAAAAGGATGGAGAGACATGTATTTAAGTGGTAGTTAGGTCAATCCGCCCCATGAGTATAAATAGAAAATTAAAGAGAGAAGTTGGATTTCTCTCAAACCCTTTCGCCACACCTTGCGCCGACCCCTCTCCCTCTCCTCTCTTGTGCGCACGCCACACCAAGCCTAGAGGGTCGGCCAAAGCTTTTCTCCGAGAGATAATCCTATATTCGGGATCCCCGCGACGAGAGGAACGCGTAGGCGCGAAGAATTCTCCGAGATCTCAAGTTTCTCCCGAGCTCTAGACGTCAATCTTGGTTGTAAGTCCAAGATATCAAGGTAAGTACTGCTCACCTGCAGTAAGAGGCGGTTTTTCCGCGAGAATTTCCTTTAAAAGTTTTTAAAAGAGATATTTCCTTTTGTTTGAGTTTTTGTGCATGTGATCTTAGTTCATTATATGCTTATATATGTTGATTAATACCCTATGTGAGTTTAGGGTCCAAGAAAAGCTATGAGAAAAGAAAAGAAAAGATAAAGATAAGAAAATAAAAGGCCAAGGCCTTAAGAAATCCCCAAAAGTCAAGACTTAGGGATTTTAGCACGCAAGGTGCTCCAGAAAATGCCAAGGCATTTACAGATAAGAAAGAAAAGAAAGAAAAGCTATTTTATTTTATAAGGCCAGTACCCGGCGTCCAAGGGCGTCGTTAAAGAAATCCAGGTGTCCAATTCCAAGGTCTTGGCCCTGGTAGACCAAGGTCTGCTCTATTAGGATTGGTGGCTCGCTACCCCAACCTTTTAGGGAACGCGCATATGAGATGGTACTTACGTCTTCAGTGGATCCAAGTGATTATTATTTTAAAGTATATGCTTTAGCAAAGTTTCTAAAGTTTAAGAAAGTTTTCAAAAGTTAAAGAATAGCTAAAGTTTCAAGTTGAGCCAAGAAAAGTAAATTGAGATTTATCATTGCTTGAGTATGCATGTTTTGAGTTATACATGTTCTTAGTTTTCTTTCAAGCATATTAGTATCTCATATGATTTTCAGTTTGATCTAGAAGCATGTTTGCACATTTCGAGATTTTGTGAGCTAGATAGTACTTACTAAGCTTTATGCTTATAGATGCATTTCCTCTTATTGCAGATAAAGGTAAAGGCAAGCAATTCTGAAGGAAGACGACGAGGCGGTGCTGAGTAGAGTGTGTGTGGTGGCTGATTATGGAGAGATCTTTGAGACGAGACAATTTAGTTATTTGAATTGCAATGTTTAAGTTTATTCAAATTTCAAGTTCTTGCTTATGGAGATTATAGAGTATTTGAGTTTTGGATAGTTTTACATGCTCAATTTCTTAGAGTAAAGATTCCATGTCATTTCATTTAGCATACATATCCTTATGATTGCATTGGATGAGTAGAAGTGTAAGTAGTTAGAGATATTGATACTTTGTTAGAGAAAAAGGTGTTTGTGCCAAGATAGTATCAATTTCCCTTTGAATCAAGTTTTTATTGCTTAAAAATGTTTAGAAAAGTTGCAATCACATTTCATAATGCATTAGCAAGGTTGTAGAACATGTATTTGGCGTTATGAATGCATAGGAGTCAAGATTGGTACAAACTCTATTGTTAAAGTTTATATAAACTTGTTTAGTTTATTTTCTTCCATAAAAGTCCTAAATTCAAGTTTATGGATTCGTTTGATTGGCTAAATTGTTTAGGAAACTGACATAGAGTATAGAAATGGTGTCGTAGTTTGATATGGCTCGAAACTGAATGAATGGTGGACTTAAGAAGCAAGAGCCGAAAACCTGTAATTCTGATTACAGGCGTACCAGTCGACTGCTACGTCACCAGTCGACTGGTACGGGCAGTTTGAGTTGGGTGAGGCTTGTTTCAATAAGTATCAACTACGAGTTTTGAGAAGGAAAGTGTGATATGGTAGCATGCATGACTACTTAAGTTAGAATATAATTGTTAGAAGAATTTAAAAGAAAAAAAAAGATTTCCGCATTTTACTTTTAGTCATGTATAAAAGTTGAGAAGTAGAGGAAAGTAACGATCCGTCTAAGGCAGTAAGAAGGCGGGTCGCTACATGCATAACCCCAAAAGGATTTTGGAAGAGTTGCATGATTCATCATCGACCTAACCATGTCCATCAAGGTTCGGTTGCGCCTCTCAGATACACCATTATGCTGTGGTGTATATGGCGGAGTCCATTGGGATAATATCCCATTGTCCCTTAGATAATCTCGAAACTCTTGACTTAAGTATTCACCACCCCGATCGGATCGAAGTATTTTAATACTTTTGCCAAGTTGTTTCTCTACTTCATTTCTGAACTCTTTGAATTTATCAAAGGCTTCAGATTTGTGTTTCATCAAGAACACGTACCCGAATCGTGAGTGATCATCGATAAAGGTGATGAAGTAGTTATAGCCTCCTTGTGCTGGAGTTGACATTGGTCCACATACATCGGTATGTATTAGACCAAGCAACTCTCCCACTGGATTACCTTTTCCGGTAAAGGGTAATTTGGTCATCTTGCCTTTTAAGCATGATTCGCATGTATCAAATGAACCGGGTTCAAATGATTCCAAAATTCCATATCGGTGTAATTCGGTCATGCGTTTCTTACTTACATGGCCAAGACGACAATGCCAAGTGTAGGAGTCTATTCGATTATCTATTCGAGCACGTTTGTTGCTAACTTCGATATTGAAAACGTCACTGGATAAATCTAACGTGTAGATGCCATTGCACAAAGTTCCATTCCCATAAAGAACGCCATTTAAAGTTATGTAACAACAATTGTTACTAAAAGTTAAATGATAACCTTTTCATTCAAACATGAAATAGATACAATGTCTTTATCAACGAAGGAACGAAATAGCAATTATCCAATTCTAAGACACGTCCAGTGGGGAGCTTTAGCAAATATGTTCCGATGGCAACAGCAGCAATCTTTGCTCCGTTTCCAACTCGCAAATTCGCTTCTCCTTTGACGAGTCTTCTTCTATTCCTTAGCCCTTGTATGTCATTACATATATGTGAGCTACACCCAGTATCAAGTACCCATGTGTTTGAGGAAATAGAGTGACATTCAATAACGAAGATACTTGAAGAGGATGGGGCATCGGATGCCTTCTCTTTCAAGGACTCAAGATAAATCTTGCAGTTTCTTCGCCAGTGACCCTCCTTGCCACAGTGATGGCAAGTGCCTTTTGGTTTTTTCAGTCTTTTTGGCCTTTTTCTTCTTTCCTTTATTTGTTCTTTGGCCTTCCTCTTAGAACCTTTCTTCGAGGAACCAACTAACAGTACCGTCTTCTGATCCTGCTTACAGAAGGCTCTACAGTCTTCAGCAGGTTGAGCAACTCAGGAAACTGGTCTGGAGTTGCATTTTCAGAAGGACGTTTGGGAAGTTGATCTTCAAGGACATAAGCAGGCTTTTCTGCCTTGAGGACTATCCTCAGGTTTCGAAGCCAGTCCATGAAGTTAGGCCTAGTTAATTTGTTGGTGTCCAAGATGGAACGCAAATTCAGAGAAGACATGATCGAGTGATTAACCTAGAAATACAAATTGAGATTATGTGAGAAGATTTATTAAAGAATGTATCAACATACATAAATTAAATCCTATTTATTTTACGAATTGATTCACCCTTATTATCAATTCGGGAGATCGTAGGAACATCTCCAAATAGGTTGATATCCAACCATAGATAAGAACAACCATGGCTGTGGCCATCAAGTTCTTCTTAGCTATGAAGGTAGGTAATTATACCGATTACACATCACATATATGTAACTATCACATTATGCTATCAACTAATTGAATGTTTGCATAAAACATTGGGTTGTTAACTCATTAACAAGTATGTATCATTATACATAACACCCAACTGCACCTCTCTTTACATCGACCTTGGCTGTGGCACAACAAATCGATGCTCCAAGCTTAAGGCTGACCCATTAATCAAGAAATAGTTTTAATATGGTTGGAGCTCATTCAACCGCTTAGTCAGGCTTGGATTGTCCAACAACCAAAACTAATGATTGACCTCTGACTCGAACTATATTATTCATAAACTAATTCCATGGTTTGAACATGTTGAGGTTCAAGTCGGGCATGGATGTGTCCATCAACCCAAGCGAGAAACAAAACTCCGATTCTAACCATATTAATGGAAGGTGTAGGCCTTAATATTTTGTAAGGGGTTTTGGGTCTCATTCTTTTAAGCACATTCATGACATAAAATTATGTCATGACTAACGATTTCCTTAATAAAGTATGTATGTGACTTAATTTATCAAGTTCATGAATTAAATTAGGAACCGGATTTCCTAATTATAATTTCATACTTTATTAAAGGAATTTTTTGGGAAACAATTTCCTAAATTGTCATAATTAATTTCGGAAATAATATGTTCAAGACTTTGATTTCTCTAAATCAAATCTTGTTAAATTAAGAGACAAATCCCTTAATTCAACTACATATTATTTTCATGAAAATCTCATTTAAGAAACTCTATAGGAAACCATTTTCCTAATTAATTTTGGAGACAACAATATGTAAGAGCATCACCTCTTAAACATATTTTATTCATGGATTTAATTCATTACAACAAATTGTTTTCTAAGGGTGGCTCCCTGAGGCTCAGATACCCAAAGAAAAGTAATGTGTTGTAAATCCAAATGGACGGCTCCCCGAGGCTCAATCCAATCAAACATGACAATTTCAATTTAAAATTGGGAAATTAAATTACAACAACTAACTTTAAATTGGACGGCTCCCCGAGGCTCAATCCAAAATAAAGAATTTTGTTGTCAATTTAAAAACCAATTCAAATTTAATTGTCAATTAACTGTCCATGAATTTGTCTAGACTTTCTTAAAAGAAATGCCCAAAATTGCGAGATTTCGAAAATTGATTTTCAGAATAATTGTAAGTTTCTGGTACAAAGGAAACTTACATATTTCCAAAATTGGAAAATTTCTAAAATAGAAAAAATTCCAAAATTGGAAAGTTTCCAAAGATGGGAAGATTTCAAAAATATTATAAAATTTCAGAAAATAGAAAATTTCAAACGTTTGCGAAATTTCATGAGGATTTCCAAACTTTGGAATTCCTAAATCTAAAATTTATTATAATTCGAAAGTTTCCATAATTGAAAATTTTTTCCGAAATTGAGATCATGACAAAGTTTTCCACAAAACAATTATTTGATTAAGTCGAACACTAACCGGCTCTGATACCACTGTTGGGACCGGGTGCATGTCGACAAGGATACGAGTTCGTAAAATTTAAAATTTTACGTGCAGCGGAAGAGTTTGCATAAAATAATTTCCTAAATTATTTTAACTTCGTATCTAGCATGCAACCTTATAGTGTATCGACATAATCATAAAATAAAAGTTTGCGAAAAAGTAAACTAATTTACTTTTGTACCTTGCGTAACTCGAAGAAAGGGACGAGATCCAACCGTAGCGTCCCTTGGAAGCTTCGCCTCTATTCGCGTCCACGCCGAGTTCTCTTCGGGATGACTTCGCAAAGTCACGAGTTTTGTGCCGCTCGAGAACTACTAGATTCTCGGAAGGCACAACTAGAAGGATAAGAGAAAATAATGAAAAACTAACCAACGAAGTAACGGAATCAAATTCCGGGAAGAGAGGAATCGTTATCCGCTTCTTCTTCTTCGCGTTCGGGTTCTCCTTCTTCTTCTTGAAGCTCACGCCAACCTCAACTAAGGGAGGAGTTGCGCCGGCCCTAAGTCACCAAGTGGGCGCCGGCCCTAGGCTCCAAGTGGGCGTCGGCCCTAGGCAAGAGAGGGAGAGGGAGAAGAGAAGAGAAGAGAGAGAGAGGGAGAGCTATATGATTCAATTACTTGAATTGGAATTAAGGGCTAGCCTTTGGTTCCTTTATATAGTAGCAACTCCTTTGCTAAGTCTCCCTCTAAACCGAATTAACGGAATTAACGGAATTAGTTATAAGAAATTTATCTTATAAATTTTCTTATTGCTTATTCCCTTTAAGCCTAGTCTTATTATAACCATTTATAATAAAACAAATTAGTTATCATAAAAAATTTATTCTATAAATTTTCTTATGAATTTTATTATAACTAACTTTATAATAAAACTAATTATTTATCATAAGAAATTTATCCTATAAATTCTTATGAATTAATTCCGTTTAAACCAAGTCTTTATTATAAACTAATTTATAATAAAAATTAATTCTTCTTCTCTTTAAATTATGGAATAAATTTTATAAGAAATTTATAAACTTTCTTATTATGGAAAAATCAATTCATAATTGATTTTATAAAATTAAAATAAACCCAATTCATGGATTATTTTAATCTTCCATAAAAGAATAAATTTCTATAAATTTATTTATATAAATTTCTTTATACAAATTTATTTATCCATAATTCATAAAATAAATCGTGCTTGATTTATCTTATTAATTAAACCAAATAAATTGATTTAATTTCCTTTAATGGCCGGCCACCACAAGGAGGGTTAATACCCTCTTTGGCCGGCCAAAACCGACCCGAACCGATCGCGAATTAAACTCATTTAATTCGCCCAAAAAGCCTTCAAAAGACTTAGCTATTTTAGTTTCCATTGCGCCTCTGATTAACTCAGATTCGACTTATTTCTCTTGATCGGAAAATCTAATTTTCAACTCGTTTTAAATCCCTCGGATTACTCGTAGTGCGTGTGACTAAATAGGCTTTCGATTTATGTTGGCCGTCTATAATTAACTAATTATAGAACGATCATGAGTGGCACCTAATAGTACATCATGATCCCCAATTAATCGAAAGATCAACGGTTTGACCTCAGAAGAAATTATTCTGAAACCCTTCAGCAGCTCTAATGAATCGTGCCCCATTCCCTTCACCACCTTATACCCACTTGGTTCAGGACACGGTCAATGGTGTCAGTCCCCACTAGGCTGACTACGTCACGCCTAGCCCAAGTAATGTCTTACTCGTCCTTTGGATTTCTAATTACTCTCATGTATTTTAGACACACTCACTCTAAACATGATATGCTCTAGCCAGAGGCTTTGAGTAACAATCCGACGATAGGCCTGGGTATACATCTCCTCGCAAGGAGTGGTGAATCCTTTATAGGCTGTTCAAACATCTTCGGGCACTTCGGCTTACACCCGATCATCCTGGGTCCACACCTCCTTGGAGATGCTTGCTTAAGATGTCAAAGTATAAGTCTCCATGACCAAGATGACTTGAACACCGCAAGTCAAAGGAACATCGCACTTAAGCTGCAGTAAGATCTTCATTGACATATCTACATGTAGATTCCCATATGAAGTCTTACAGCTAGTCACTCCAATGAACTAGTTCCCTTAACTAGCATCCATGTTTATCTCCGGATATCCCAATGTCACCAGCCAGTGAGAATCAGCTGATTAGAGAATAACCCATGCTAGTCTCAACAGAATTGATAGTGTCCGTTTTTATCAATTCATCGACTAGGGATATTTTCAATACTTCACATTTGCGCATTTAGAGATAATCACTAGTTGTGATCTCATCATAAATTCTCTTATGCTGTGAGTTGTATTGCGGACATTCAGTAGATGAGTTTAAGATCCCAATCAAATACACAAGCATGTATACTCAAATAGTGAATTATCATTTATTAATATAAATGTTTTACAATCATAAGGCGATTGCCTTAGGACACTTCTCTCATATCACTAACAATACCGCCTCCTCTCTTCCCTACGTGTCCCATCAAATGCTCAGTCCTCTTCTTTAAATGTCGAATCCCATATCAAATCTCCATTAATGCAAGGCCACGTGTCATTCCCCGACTGGCGACCTCTGGTAACGAGGCGTCATTGGCGTGGTTCATGCGACGTGCGAGCGAAGTTTCGAGGTCTGGGAAATGGCAAGGATTGGACGGCGAGGAATCTATCCCGCCATTTTCCTTTTCCCCATCGAACGGTCCTCTTGGCTTTGCCCACGGTATAAATAGGTTTGCCCCCTCATTTCTCCCCCTTTGATCCCGATCTTCATTTTCTCTCCCACTCTTGTCCGACCTCCGCCGCCCGACCTTCTCTATTCCGGCGAACAGTGTCTCCGGTGAATGTCATTTTTAGGTATTCTTCTTCTTAGCCGAACCCTTGCCGTGCCTCTTTTGCTTTCGTTTTGATGGCATCGTCTTCTGCACCCTCATCTACACCCCCCGAGCCCTGATACTTATCTACTCGGTCTTCCCTTTCCTTAGGTCAGATAGAGACCTTGCGCATAGATTACCTGATCCCCGAGGACCACCCTATAACCCTGCCCGACCGTCGAGGTCGGGCGCATGAGCCCCCTTTGAGTCATTTCACCGTTTTCTCCAATCAGTTATTAGTCGGTCGGCGTTTTCCCTTGCATCCCTTCTTCCAAGACATCTGTCGTTACTTCCAGATCTCTTTGTCTCAATTAGCCCCTAACTCGATCCGAATACTATGCGGCGTTGTGATCATTTTTACTGCCCACAGAATCCCATTAGAACCCCGGGTGTTCCACTTTTTCTATTACCTTAAGAAGCAAGAACCCGGGAATTTCTATTTCCAAGCCCGTATCAACTCTGCTTTCCTAGAGAAGGTTCCTTCCTCCAACAAAGGTTGGAAATCTCACTTCTTCTACATACAAACACTCCCCCGGCCGAACTGGCCCACCGCGTGGGTAGAGAACCTGCCTGATCATCCTTAACTTCCCAAGAACCTTCGCTCAGAATCGGGCTACCGGTCTGCATTCTCCAAGCTCGGGGGGGCTCGGTACCATGCGGGCAAGCTACTGATTGAGGGGATGTTATATCTCTTCCGGCTGAGCCAAGTCCCGGCGGAGCTACCTGGCACCCTCGGTATGTTTCTACTTGCTTGGTAAGCTTGTTAATACTAACTAAAACTTTTTCTCTTGTGCATCCGAAGTCATGTACAGTGCTAGGATTGACGAGGTACTGGATCGGGAGGACGAAGCCATGGAGGCTTTGGCCGCCCAACTGGTGGCTGCTCGGTCCGTGCCACCAGTAGATGTTGCACCCCCTCCCGAACAACCCGAGGCAGAGGAAGATCACCCGGTAGGGAATCTTATGGCCGAGGACTTGGAGGCTACAGCCCGAGTGGCGGGCACGGAGTCCCCTATCCCGGTAGAGGAAGATGAGGAGGAAGCGGAACAGGAGGCTTCTGTTAGCCTGGTCAGGAGCGTCGCCGGCTAGTCCTCCGTTCGGGTACGCCTCCCTCTTTAAGGCCGACCTCAGGGGATCAAGTTGTGGCCTCTCCCCGACCCGAAAGAGCTGCGCCTAGCCCCTGAGTCCAAGTCCAAGACTCAACTTCAGTCCCAGCACTTCCTAGACCTGATCCCCGAGCTCCGACCTCGACAACACCCCGCTCGGCGGGTCAACCCCCTACCTCCGTGTCAAGACCATCAGGCGCCTCAACCTCAGGGACCGCGTCGTGTCCCCCGGCTCCTCCGCCGGGCACCGCCAACGTTGATGTCGTGGAAGCACTTCTGTCCATGCGCTCTCCTCTGAGGTCTACTGTGGACGTTCAGGTGCCATCGGCTATTTTGCTGCCTACGGACGCCCAGCCTCAAACACTTAACTTGCATGGCATGCTGGTCTCGGGCTGGGAGGAGGGATGGTTAGCGCCCTTTGCAATGGACTCCGTCAGTTTGGCCGATCACTTTTTCGTGGGAATGACTCAGGTACTCTGTTGGTAACTTCACTCCCCTCTTTTGACTGCCTACGCTCACACTCACGGTCTTCATGTCACTTTGCAGCAATGGGTGATGGGTCATGCGGTCGGGCAGGCGCTAGTTGACAATACCAGGGAGCGTCGGGTGGCTGAGAGGAAAGTTAGAGATCTGGAGGCCAGGGTAGCGCAGCGCACTGCTCCTTCGGTCGAGGAAGGCAGAGACCAGCTGCAGTTGGAAATAGCCGCATTGAGATCTCACATATCCGAGCTGGAGGCTCGCGCGGAGGAAGAGCAAAGGTTGCAAGCTCAGTCCGCGGTGGAAGTGGAGCGCCTAACTAATCGGGTGGCCCACTTAGAGGGCGAAAACAAGGTCCTCAAGAATCGGTATAACCGAGCTCATGCCGACCTGGCCAAGATGACAACAAACGCAAAGGGGCTCCAATGGAAATTGAAGGAGTCAGGCGTGGCTCATCACCAAACCCAGCTCGCCCTGAAGAATAAAGAGACGGAGCTATCTGCCCAACAAGAGGCCTTTCAGGGTTTGGAAACCCAGCTGATGGTCAAGGAGGCGTAGCTAGCTGTTCGGGAGACCACCATCCAGGGGCAGGGTGCCGAGCTTGTTCGACTCGAGAAGGAGCTGGGTGACTATAAGTCGGGCGAGTCGGCCCGGATCGAAGCAGCACGTCTAGCCTACCTTCAATCGGACTCCTTCCTGAACCTGATATCTGAGCGCACAGGTGGCATGAACAGGTACGGCGCAAAGGGTGCTATCCAGCAGCTGACTGAGGCCGGCCATCTTCCCGAGGACCTTCCCCCTAACGGTGTGAAGTTGAAGCGGATCAAGGCGTCGATCCCTAAAGATGCCTTCCCTCCCTTCGCTTAGGCTAACTTTCCGAGCTTTACTAGTTTGGCCGTCCCGACCTTCCCTCGCCCGAGCTGTTGCTCCACCTACTTTCGTCCAGTCTTTAAGCCTTTCAAATTTTGTAATGATAACTGATTTTCCGACTCGGCCTCTAAGGCCCAATTTTGTGATGGCCTCGGGACTTAGTTAGTTTCTATGGATTTTTCTTTCTCTTTATTTTGTCTATCTGCTTGCGACGCGTGAGGTTTTTGCTAAGTGTGCTTGCTTGATGCACTTGCACTATTTGCCGAAGATCGGTGCTACGAATCATACATCGAACTTTTGCTAAGTATGGGTCGCTTGGGACGTTTAACTCATTCGTGTAAGGTAGACCCCTTAAGGTCGGGTAGGAAGTCCTCCCTAAGTATCGAATGTTAGAGATACTCGCACAATCAAACGTTCGATTGAGCTGGCGTTCAAGCTCAAGGGTACCATGGGGTCGGGTCGGTACCCCGACTTAGCGTTTTGTCTTGTTTTTTAGGGGGCTACGTTCTGGCAGTGAGAACCACAGAAATGTTCTAATTCATATGTCTCCTGAGCAAGAGTCTGGACACCGTCCGACTTACCCTGACCGAGCGTGGATCGCCACGCCCGACCGGGCCCGACCGAACGTGGAACGCCACGCCCGATCGGCGCCGAGTCCGGTGGGTGCGTGAGAGAGAGCTCACTTATAACTTGCCTTAGCAAGAGCCTGGACACCGTCCGACTTACCCTGACCGAGCGTGGATCGTCACGCCCGACCGGGCCCGACCGAACGTGGAACGCCACGCCCGATCGGCGCCGAGTCCGGTGGGTGCGTGAGAGAGAGCTCACTTATAACTTGCCTTAGCAAGAGCCTAGACACCGTCCGACTTACCCTGACCGAGCGTGGATCGCCACGCCCGACCGGGCCCGACCGAACGTGGAACGCCATGCTCGATCGGCGCCGAGTCCGGTGGGTGCGTGAGAGAGAGCTCACTTATAACTTGCCTTAGCAAGAGCCTGGACACCATCCGACTTACCCTGACCGAGCGTGGATCGCCACGCCCGACCGAGCCCGACCGAACGTGGAACGCCACGCCCGATCGGTGCCGAGTCCGGTGGGTGCGTGAGAGAGAGCTCACTTATAACTTGCTGCCGTTGCCTTCTGAGGAATTAGAGTTTTTGTCATCGCTGGTTTCTAAGTACAATTACAAGGATCATCTCTCTCCGCTCTCCTCACGGTACAATCTTAAGTGCACTGCGCTCCAGGGTCTTCCGAGTCGTTTTCCTTGAGCATCTTGCAAATAGTAGGCTCCCGATCCCAGCGCCTCGACCACCAGGAAGGGACCACTCCACGGAGGCTCCAGTTTGCCCACTTCTCCAACCGGCTTGACTTTCTTCCATACCTTGTCCCCTATTTGGAAGTGTCGGGGTATAACCTTCTGGTTATATTGGTTCTGCATCCTTTGCTGATAAGCAATCATGCGGACCGCAGCCTTAGCTCGGACCTCCTCGATCAAATCTAGCTCAGCTCGCCTTTTTTCCGCGTTGTCTTCTCCATATAGATGTCTTCTGTCAGACTCACAGCCAACCTCCATGGGGACCACCGCCTCGCTACCATAGACTAACTGGAAGGGAGTGCATCCTGACCCTTCTTTAGGTGTAGTCTGAAGGGCCCATAGGACTCAGGGCAGCTCATCCACCCAGGACCCGCCGACCTGGTCTAGCTTGGCTCTGAGCCCTTTCAGAATATCTCTATTGGCCACTTCGGTCTGACCATTACTTTGGGGATACGCCACGGAAGTGAAGGCCTGCTTGATCCCAAATTCCTTGCACCAATTTCTGATTATCCTGCCCTGAAACTGTCAACCATTGTCTGACACCAGCTTGTGTGGTATGCCATATCGACACAAGATGTTCTGCCACAGGAACTTCTTCACTGCTTGCTCAGTGATCCGGGATAAGGCCTCGGCCTCGATCCACTTAGAGAAGTAATCCACTGCCACTAGCAAGAACTTCTTCTGACCGGCTGCCCTGGGGAACGGCCCGACTATGTCCATGCCCCACTGGTCGAAAGGACAAGACACAATGGCAACTCTCAACATCTCGACAGGCCGGTGCGATAGATTCTGGTACTTCTGACAGGAAAGGCAGGAAAGAGCCATCTTCTCGGCATCGTTTTGAAGGGTTGGCCAGAAGTAACCGGCCAACAGGACTTTCCGAGCCATGGACCGACCTCCTGAATGATTTCCACAGCATCCCAAGTGCACCTCCCTGAGCACATAATCCGCATCTTCCTTCCCAAGGCATTTGGCTAGGGGTCGGGAGAAAGGCCGCTTGTATAATGCGTCCCCTATCAGGGTGAATCGGGCCGCTCTGATCTTCAATATCCGAGCTTGTTCGGGGCTGTCCGGAAGGGTTCCGTCTTTCAGGTAGGCGATGAATGGAGCTCTCCAGTCTCCCTCTATCTCCATTTCTGTTTCCATCTCAACCTGAGCCACCAACATAACCTGAGGTGAAGGCTTGGGAAAGACCCACGGGCGAACAGAGCTGGCCAGCCTGGCTAACTCGTCCGCCTTGGCATTATCCCCTCAGGGGATTTGCATAACCTGAACTTCTTGAAACTCTACTTGCAACCGCTGGTATGCATCTACATAAGCCTGTAGCTTCTCATCATTTACTTCGAACCGCCCGGCCACCTGTTGAGTCACTAGCTGAGAGTCAGAGTGTAGGATGACCCGAGTGGCCCCGACCTGTCTGGCCGCTTGAAGACCCGACAAGAGGGCTTCGTACTCCGCCTGATTATTGGTAGCGTGGTACTCCAGGTGCACGGCTAGATGAATGGGGTCTCCTTTTGGAGACATCAATAAGATTCCCACGCCACTTCCTGCCCTGGTGGCTGACCCATCCACATATATTTTCCAAACCTCCTCTTCTTCCTCGGTATGAAGTTCGCTCAGGAAATCTGCCAAGGCCTGAGCTTTGATCGCCGTTCGAGGCTGGTACTGAATATCATATTCGCTTAGTTCGATTGTCCATTTGATCATCCAGCCCGAGGCTTCAGGGTTGATCAGGACCTTCCCGAGTGTGTTATTGGTCAACACTTGGATAGGATGAGCCAAAAAATAGGGTCGCAATCGCCGAGCCATCAACACACGTACATAAGCTAATTTCTCGAGTGTAGTATATCTATACTCGGCCTCTTTAAATAAGTGCCCAAAGAAATAGACCGGTTGTTGTTCGGTCTGTTTCTGGGTTACAAGCACAGCGCTCGTAGCTCCCTCAGTAGCAGATAAATAAACATATAGTGGCTCTCCTTCCTCGGGCTTGGCTAGTATCGGCAGGCTGACTAGGTAAATCTTCAATTCTTCGAAAGCTCGGTCACACTCGGCATCCCACTGAAACTTGGAGGCCTTGTGCAGGATCTTGAAAAATGGCAGACTTCTGTCGGCCGACCGGGAGATGAATCGGGATAAGGCCGTGATCCTCCCCGTCAAGCGCTGAACTTCCCTTAAGTTCTTTGGCGGCGGTATGTCTAGTAGCGCTTTCACTTTACCTGGATTGGCCTCTATCCCCTGCTCGATCAAGATGTAGCCCAGGAATTCCCCACTTTTGGCTCCGAATAGACATTTTGCAGGATTGAGTTTGAGGTCATACCTTCGGAGAGTGCAGCAGGTTTCCCGCACATCGGCTATGAGGTCGGCAGCTTGGGAAGACTTGATGAGAATGTCATCTACGTATACTTCTATGTTTCTCCCGAGCTGCTCCTTAAAAACTTTATTCATCAGCCTTTGATAAGTGGCCCCAGCATTTTTGAGCCCGAAGGGCATAACCGTGTAGCAATAGGTGCCCTCGGCCGTGACAAAACTGACCTTCTCTTGATCTTCTAAGGCTAAGGGCACTTGGTGATATCCCTGGTAGGCATCCAGCATACAAATGAGTTCATTCCCGACGGTAGAATCTACCATCTGATCTATCCGGGGCAGCGGGTAGCAGTCCTTTAGGCAAGCTTTATTGAGGTCTCTGAAGTCGATACAGACCCTCCACTTGTCGCCCGGCTTGGAGACCAGTACCACATTGGCCAGCCAGGCCGGGAATTGGACTTCTCGGACATGCCCTGCTTCCAACAATCTCTCCACCTCGGCTTAAATGATCTTGTTCTGTTCGGGGCTGAAATCTCTTTTCTTTTGCTTGACTGGTCGGGCATCAAGGTATACGTGCAGCTTGTGCTCCATTATCTCCGGACTGACCCCTTTAAGATCTTGTTGGGACCAGGCGAACACATCTTGGTTCTGAGTCAGACATTCTATTAGCTATTGTCTGAGGTCGGGCGGTAGCCCAGGAGCTATCTTCACTTTAGTTTCTTCTTGATTGGGCAAGAGCTGGACCTCCTCCTTTTCTTCTATTAGATCGGCCCAAGGAGAGGGCTGAGAAGATTGCACCATGTTGCAATTAGCCGGCGCCGCCCGGAAGGACTTACTAACCTCCACTCGGACGTCATCCACGTAGCACCGACGTGCTACCTTTTGGTCTCCTTTAGCCTCTCCAACTTAGTCGTCTACTGGGAATTTAACCTTTAAGTAGAAAGTAGATACCACGGCTCGAAACTCGTTTAGCACTGGCCGGCCCAGGATGGCATTGTAGGCGGAGGGGGCGTCTACCACTAAGAAGGTAGACCACCTGGTCCTTCTCAAGGGTTCTTCACCGAGTGATATGGCCAGCTTGACCTGGCCTAAGGGCCGGACCTCATTTCCCGTGAATCCAAACAGAGGTGTGGCTACGAGTCGGAGTTCAGTAGTTTCAATTTGCAATTGCTCGAAGGCTTTTAAGTACAGTATGTTCACCGAACTCCCCGTATCCACAATGGTTCTATGGATCTGGTAATTGGCTATGATCGCCGTGATGACCAGGGCATTATCATGAGGTACTTCTATTCCTTGTAAGTCTGAAGGACCGAAACTGATCTGTGGTCCTTGGGCTTGCGTTGAGCTGCAGCCTACTTGGTAAATGTCTAAATGTCGGGCTTGTGATTTCCGAGCTCTATTGGAATCTCCATAGGTGGGACCTCCGGAGATCACGTGAATGGCCCCATGTACTGCATTCTGTTGATTAGCTTGTTCTTCGCTGGTCTTCCCGTGCTCAATGGGGTCGGGGGTCTGGAATAGCTGCCTGGCTGCAGAGGCGGTTGGCCGGGCCAGGGACTCGGATTGTACAGGTGATGTTCTTCCCCGACCTTGACCACCTCCTTGATGAGCTCCTCTCGGGCTTCCTCGACCGGCACGACCCCGACCTCTGCCGGCCTGCCAGCAATCTTGGAGATCGTGGGTGTGGCTGTTATGAAATGAACAATAGGGCTACCACCGGGAAGGGATGCAACCCTGGGCTACCTGCTGAACTATCCCCCTCTCGACTCCCGGTCGGTGTCCCATAGCTCTAGGACTTCTGAGAGGTCCCCCGGGAGGTGCATTCCTCTGATGTTGCTGAAGATTCTCGGGCGCAGGTCTGACCTCCGGCCGCCTGGCGGCTTGTTCTTCTTCGACGTCTACGTATTTACTGGCTTTCCCCAAAAGGCTTTCAAAGTCCTTCGGAGGTTTTCGGATGAAGGATCTGAAGAATTCGCCCTCTTGCAAGCCCTGCGCGAAAGCGCTGACTAACACCTCGGACGTAGCGGTGGGTACATCCAGAGTGACTTGATTGAATCTCTTGATGTAGGCTTTCAGGGACTCCTTTGAGCCTTGCTTCATGGTAAACAGGTTTAAGCTAGTCTTGTGATGTCTTTTGCTACTGGCGAAATGCTGCAGGAACAGCCTCTTGAAATCAGAGAAGTCCTTGATCGATCCTTCTGGAAGTCTGTCAAACCATCGCTGGGCGGGTCCCGCCAAGGTGGTCAGGAAGGCCCGGCATTTAACACTATCGGGGTATTGATGTAGCATTGCTGCGTTCTCAAATTTCTTTAAATGCTCTTCTGGGTCCGTTGCTCCTCCGTACTCAGGAATAGAGAAGAGCCGGAAACGTTTAGGAAGCGGCTCTTGTAAGATGTGGTGGGCGAAGGGGAACCTAGTTAGTTCGCCCGGGGCCTGACTAAGAGGAGCCTTGCCTTTGTTAACTCGAGCCCGACTGGAGGAAGCTTCGTGGGGATCAGACTGTCCTGCTCCTTCGGCCGATCCAAACAGAGCTGTATGAAAGTGAGGGCTATCGCCCTGCCGAGCTCCCCCCTCGGTGCCCATGCGGGCGGTTGGCTCGGCCGGGCCCGCTTGGGAGGGCTGGACAGCTGCTTGCTGCACCTCCGCCAACTTCCTAGCCTTGGCTTCTACTAGCAGGTCGAGGTTGCAAAATGGTGGAGTGGTTGCAAAATGGCAGCGATCCCCCATTTAGAGCTCGAAGGGGGGTTTATATAGGGAAGGGGAAACGCTCTGCTTTGTCAGAGCTGGCAAATCTCATTAATAGAGGATCAGCTGACTGATTATGATGGTGACCGTTGTATTAATGTTATGAGACTGCTACAGCCGCCTAATACCCTGAGTAAACTGTCTCTTTCTTTTCCCATTAACTGCTGGTTACTGTGTCAGAGGATGATTATGTTGGGGGTGCTGTCCTCCGACTGTGGACAGGACCTAGGTATGATTATTCATCCGATCCCCTGAATTCCACCCCAGGACCCGACCCCGAGTGCCTGACCCCTAGGTCCGACCTCGAGTGCCCGACCTCTTGGACCGACTCCTAATGACCGACCTCTGGGCCCGACCTCTTGGATCGACTCCTGATGACCAACCTCTGGGCCCGACCTCGGCTTTGGGTCAACCTCGATCTGGCTTGACCATTCCCGGTTTGGATCGGAGGCCGAACCCGACCGAGCCCCCGGTCCCTCTAAAAAATCATCCTCCCGGATCAATATACAAATTGAGAAAATTCCCACTAAAAAGAATTTAGCGGATCCTTTAACTAAGGTCTTGCCTCAAAGCAAGTTTGAGGGTCATGTTAGAGCCTGTGGTATTGGATACCGTAGCGATTGGCATTAGGCCAAGTGGGAGTTTGTTAGTAATATGAGAGAAGTGTCATAAGGCAATAGCCTTAAAATTGTAATCATTTACTTTAATAAATGAATATTCACTATTTGAGTATACATGTTTATGTATTTGATTGTGATCTTAAACTTAATTAATGAATGTCCGCAATACAATTCACAGCATGAGAGAATTTGCGATGAATTCACAACTAGTGATTATCTCTACATGTGCAATTGTGAAGTATTAAAATTATCCCTAGTCGATGAATTGATAAATACGGACACTATCAATTCTGTGGAGACTAGCATGGACCAGATTATAGAACAGGACCTCATAAGTACTGTTCAACAAATTGGGATTCATTTATCGACAGATTTTTATCTTCCCTTTGAACTAATTTCAATAATTCTTTTAGTTTCCTTGATAGGTGTAATTACTATGGCTCGCGAATCGGGCTTTAATGAGTTCTAATATGCAGCGCCAAGCAGTTCCGCTTTATCAGTCCGAGAGGTGCATTGTTGGAACTGGACTGGAACGTCAAACGGCTCTAGATTCGGGGGTTTCCGCTATAGCCGAACACGAGGGAAAGATCATTTATACTGATCCTCACAAGATTATTTTTGCAAGTAATGGAGACACTACTATAAGTATTCCATTAGTTATCTGTCAACGTTCCAACAAAAATACTTGTATGCATCAAAAACCTCAGGTTTCGCGAGGTAAATGCATTAAAAAGGGACAAATTTTAGCGGACGGTGCGGCTACAGTTGGTGGGGAACTCACTTTAGGAAAAAACGTATTAGTAGCTTATATGCCATGGGAAGGTTACAATTTTGAAGACGCAGTACTAATTAGCGAACGTTTGGTATATGAAGATATTTATACTTCTTTTCACATCCGGAAATATGAAATTCAGACTCATATGACAAGCCAAGGACCTGAAAGAATCACTAGGGAAATACCACATCTAGAGGCTCATTTACTCCGCAATTTAGACAGAAATGGAGTTGTGATGCTGGGATCTTGGGTAGAAACAGGTGATATTTTAGTAGGAAAAGGATCATGGGATCCTTTTCTATCAGATAGGAAGGGCTGTTGCACAAAATGTACTTCTAAGTAATTGCCCCGTAGATCCTATATCTATCTATATGAAGAAGAAATCATGTAAAGAAGGGGATTCTTATTTGTACAAATGGTACTTCGAACTTGGAACGAGCATGAAGAAATTAACGATACTTCTTTATCTTTTGAATTGTTCTGCCGGATTGGTCGCTCAAGATCTTTGGTCTTCACCCGGACCTGATGAAAATAATTGGATCGCTTCTTATAGATTCGCTGAGAATGATTCTGATCTAGTTCATGGCCTATTAGAACTAGAAGGCGCTCTGTTGGGATCCTCACGGACAGAAAAAGATTGCAGTCAGTTTGATAATAATCGAGTGACATTACTTCTTCGGTCCGAACCAAGGAATCAGTTAGATATGATTCAAAACTATGAAAAATACGAATCGGAGTTTGAAGAAGAGGAAGAGGACATCGACCCGCAACAAATGGAGGAGGATTTATTCGATCACATAGTTTGGGCTCCTAGAATATGGCGCCCTTGGACCAATCTATTTGATTGTATTGAAAGGCTCGAGAAAGATTACTTTTTTTAGGACAAGAGGTCAAGGAGGAGATCTCGAATACTATTGTTGGTCTCATGGTATATCTCAGTATAGAAGATCAGACTAGGGATCTTTATTTATTTATAAACTCTCCCGGCGGATGGGTAATATCAGGAATAGCTATTTTTGATACTATGCAATTTGTGACGCCCGACGTGCATACAATATGCATGGGAATAGCCGCTTCGATGGCATCTTTCATCCTGGTCGGAGGAGAAATTACTAAACGTCTAGCATTCCCTCACGCTTGGCGCCAATGAGTTTTGATTTGAAAAAAAAAAAGAAACACTATGCCTTCGCCATATTGAATATGAATAATAAGTAATAATAGCATGGCACTTCGAGTTCGATCTTTGGTTTACAACGATTTTGGATTGGATCATAACAATCAGATTATATCTGGTCTTGTTTCCATTTTTCCAGTTATTCTAGATGCAATTGTTAAATATTGGATTTTTCATTATTTAAATCGTGTATCTCCTTCGCTTGTAGTAATTTTTCATTCAATGAATGAATAAAGAACTCATTTGATCTCATCATATCAATAAAATGAGAATCCTTCTTCCTTTATAAATAAATAGAAATTAAGCATTTAATTAAAAATTTTACTTAATTCCTTATACTTTCATCTGCTCAAGGTATTCATCGTATATTCCAGTACAATTATTCTAGTACAATGCCAGACTCGTGTATAGGTAACTAGTATAGTTAACTATCTAATTTATTGTAGAAACTCCGAAATTAATGATTGGACATGCAAAATAAAAATGCTTTTTCTTGGGTAAAGGAAGGGATGACTCGATCCATTTCTGTATCGATCATGATATATGTAATAACTCGGTCATCCATTTCAAATGCATATCCCGTTTTTGCGCAGCAGGGTTATGAAAACCCGCGAGAAGCAACGGGACGAATTGTATGTGCCAATTGTCATTTAGCTCTCTAATTAGTTGATTCTCACTAGCTGGTGACATTGGGATGTCCGGAGATAAACATGAATGCTAGTTAAGGAAACTAGTTCATTGGAGTGACTAGCTATAAAACTTCATATGGTGATCTACATATAGATATGTCAATGAAGTTCTTACTGCAGCTTATGTGCGATGTTCCTTTGACTTGCGGTGTTCAAGTCATCTTGGTCATGGAGACTTATACTTTGACATCTTAAGCAAGCATCTCCAAGGAGGTGTGTAGCCAGGATGATTGGGTATAAGCCGAAGAGCCCGAAGATGTTTGAACAGCCTACAAAGGATTCACCACTCCTTGCGAGGAGATGTATACCCAAGGCCTATCGTCGGATGTTACTCGAAGCCTCTAGCCAGAGCATCACATGTTCCGAGTATGAATCTCTAAGAAACATGAGAGTAATTAGAATCCGTTGGACGAGAAAGACACTACTTGGGCTAGGTGTGACGTAGTCAGCCTAGTGGGGACTGACACACATAGACCATGTCCTGAACCAAGTGGGTATAAGATGGTGAAGGGAATGAGGTACGATTCATTAAAGCTGCTGAAGGGTTTCAGAATAATTTCTGAGGTCAACCGTTGATCTTTCGATTAATTAGGGATCATGATGTACTACTAGGTGCCACTCATGATCGTTCTATAATTGGTTAATTTTAGACGGCCAACATAAATCGAAAGCCTATTTAGTCACACGCACTACGAGTAATCCGAGGGATTTAAAATGAGTTAAAAATTGGATTTTCTGATCAAGAGAGATAAGTCGAATCAGAATTTATCAGAGACGCATCGGAAGCTTAAAATGGCTAAGTCTTTTGAAGGCTTATTGGACGAATTAAATGAGTTTAATTCGTAAGGTGACGGCTTGGATTTGGCCGGCCAAAGAGGGTCCCCACCCTCTTTGGTTTGGCCGGCCACAATAAGAAGGGAACCCAAATTATTTGGTTTAAATTATAAAATAAATCAAGCGTGATTTGTTTTATAAAATTATGGATAAAGAAATTTATATAAAGAAATTTATATAAAGAAATTTATATAAAGAGATTTATTTTCATGGAAATTAAAATAAACCTTGGATTGGTTTATTTTATTTTATAAAATCAATTATGAATTGATTTTTCCATGATAAGAGAAATTTATATGATAAATTTCTTGTAAAAATTTATTCCATAATAAAAGGGGAGACATGGTTGTTTTTATTATAAATTTAGTTATAATAAAAACTTGGCATAACGGAATAATTCATAAAAAATTTATAAGATAAATTTCTTATGAAAATTTATTCCGTTAAAAGGAGACTTGGTGATAAAGAGGCTACTATATAAAGGTACCAAGGCAAGGCTTGGAAATTTAATTCAAGAGATCAAGGATTCTTGCCTAGCCTCTCTTCCTCTCCTTTTCTCCCTCTCCCTCTAGGATCGGCTACCCTCTCCCTCTCCTAGGGCCGGCTGCCCTCCCTTCCCTTGCCGTGAACCACTACCAAGAAGAGGCCGAAGAAGAAGAAGAAGCGGGGCGCGACTCCTTCCTTCCTCCCGGAATCTTGATTCCGTTTTTCTTTTGGTGGTTAGTTTTCCATCTCTCTCTTGTTACTCTTGTCGTGCCTTTGGAGAATCTAGTAGTTCTTGTCGGCACGAAACTCGTGGCTTTGCGAAGTCATCCCGAAGAGAACTCGGCGTGGACGCGAATAGAGGCGGAGCTTCCAAGGGACGCTACGGTTGGATCTCGTCCCTTACTTCGAGTTACGCGAGGTATTGAGTAAATTAGTTTACTTTCTGCAAAATTTTAATTTATGATCATGTCCACACATCATAAGGTTGCATGCTAGATACGTGGTTAAAATAATTTGAGAAATTATTTATGCTAATTCTTCCGCTGCACGTAATTATTTTTTTAAATTACGAACCCGTATCCATGTCAACATGCACCCGGTCCTAGCATGTCATACATGAAAATATGACATTGAGATCATATTGTATGATAATTGATTTTTTTGATGTATAGATGTCATTTAAATCAATGATGGGGATGCATTGTGGTTTGGTATGGGCAAATACATCAAGAGGGAGTCAAAATTAGGACTTTAGGTTAAGATTCTATTGAACCATTTAGATAGTTTTGGTTTTTGTGTCAACCTTTGGATTGGTGATAAATACATTTTTGAATGTATTTTTCCCAAGTAGACATGGGTACCACAAACATCTCCACAAAAATTTGAAAATTTTTGGAGATTTATAAAATTTCTGATGTATTTCTGAAATTGGGTCAGAAATGCTGAAATTGGTTGATATCAGGGTACTAGACGACTTGTGCAGAGGTCAGTCGACTACTTATTCTTTGAGGTTGGTTTCCCACTAGGTTTGTCGACTGGTAACTATCTCAGTCAACTAATACAGGCTGAAATTATTTTTTATCAAAGTCAGAAAGTGTCTAAATAAGTGTAAACTTGTGTATAATCTTATGGGAGGTTAATACACAATGTTTATAATCATTAGAAAGTAAAGAATTCAATAATTAGAATATTATTGGAGTTCTTTTTAATGTGTGGCAATAGGGGAGGAGTGTTGGGTTTAAGCGGGAAACCAACACACTTTTGCAAGAAATCAAAGCTTAAGGGGGAGCTTAGGTGAAGGGGGAGCAATTGTTGCTCATATGTTGGCAAAGGGGGAGAAGTACCTTTGCAAGAAAAGCCTACTCAAGGGGGAGCTTAAGGTTAGGTTCTATGATTTATGTATTGTTTTTGTTTCCCTAACTTAAATGGTTTGCCAAACATCAAAAAAGGGAGATTATTGGAGCAATCTAGGTGTCCTAGGTTTTGATATTTGGACAAAGGTTTAAGTTAAGTTTATTGTTGTATTTGCTATGCATTGTGAATGTGCAGGATACAGGTACAACAAGGAAAGTCCAAGTGGGATCTTGACAAAGGAGGAAAGTCCAAGTGACATTTTGGTAAATAAGGAAAGTCAAGGACTTAGGCCAAAGGAAGCTCCAGAAGACAAGTCGTGAAGGATAGGGAGGCATCTGAGGGACGTGAGGCTGATCGAGGAGGCTAGAAGGCTAAGTCTTGGCAAAGAAAGACCCAACAACAAGGACCGAGGTTGAAGGAAGCTCCAGAAGGCAAGTCGTGAAGGATGGAGAGACATCCGAGGGATGTGAGGCTGATGGAGGAGGCTAGAAGGCTAGGTCTAGGTTGGTCAGGTGAGGACGAGTGCAGAGAGATTGTACTCGGGGCTAAAACCTTAGGTTTATGGTATGGACAGTCGACTGGTAGAGGTCACAGAAAGACCAGTCGAATGATCTTCTGTGCAGTTGACTGGTGTCGGCTGAGTTCGAACGTTTGGTTGTAACATTTGAATTCAACAGCTGGCAGTCGACTTGTGTTGGCACTAGTCGACTGGTAACGGTTATTTCAGGAACGAGCTCTATTTATGAGAGCTCGGTTTGACTGAGCAAAAGTTAACGAAATAAGCTTGGGTAAAGTTTATTACTAGTCTACAAGTGCTCAGGAGTTGCTGCGAGTTTATGGAAATGTTTCTCCACCCACAAGGAGATACGCGAGCTAGCTGGAGGTCTTTCGGGAACTAATCCACTGACTGATAGAGATCGTCCACCTTACGGACAGCCGTGGAGTAGAAGCGTCATCTCCAAACCACGTAAAAGTTTTGTGTTAACGTTTGTTTTTATTTGTGTTATTTGCATTTTCGCTTGCGTACGTTAATACGTGTAGGAAGAACCGACGCATTAGGGGAAATGAGCTATTCACCCCCCCCCCCTTAGCTAGACGCAAAGGTCCCAACAAAGGTAAACCTTTCTTCCTCTCATTGTGGCAATCCACAACAAGTTTTCTTAAGTAGTACTAGGCATTTCCTCATGTGGTCATGAGGTCGCAACCTCGTGGCCACCTTGCATGAGTGTTGTAAGAATTAAAAAGAGGAAAAGGATATTAGAATGGTGTAGATTAATAATAATAAATCTTATTCACCGATCTTTGTCTCTAAGGATAATACAATATATATAGGATATAAAAGTACTGTGATAGGTGCAGTGACAAACTGATTAACCACATGCACAACATGCGCAATATCAGAATGAGTCATAGTAAGATAAACTAAGCTTCCCACAACTATATGGTAGAGGTTAGGATTTGGTAAAAGAGAATTATCTGAAGGAGAGTACCGAACATTAGTCTCAAGGAGAGTATCAACTACCCTGTTGTCAATGAGACACACACAGTTAAATAGATCAGCTATGTACTTTGATTGAAATAAGAGATAACCTTTTGGTGAAGAGACGATCCCAATCCCTAGAAAATGGCGTAGTAAACCCAAGTCTTTCATAGCAAAGCAACGAGCTAATTCAAACTTCAAAGAATTAATTCCATCAAAGTCATCACTAGTAATTATCATGTCATCCACATATAATGATAAAAGTATACGACCTGCACACATGCACTTGACAAATAAAGTCGAATCATGATTACTGGGACAAACACCAAGGGAGATAATCACCGTGGATAACTTCGCAAACCAAGCACATGGTGCTTGTTTGAGTCCATAGAGAGTTTTGCGAAGCCTGCTAACTTCATCAGGTTGATGAGCAACTCCACGAAGAGGCACCATATACACTTCTTCTTGAATATCACTATTTAAGAAAGCATTCTTGACATCCATCTGAGATAGTTTTCATTGACGAACAGAGGCAACATTTATTAACATACGAATGATAGTCATTTTAGCAACAGGAGCAAAAGTTTTCTCATAATCTATGTCATATTCCTAAAAGTAAACTTTAGCAACAAGACTAGCTTTATAACATTCAATAGAGCCATCAGATTTAGTTTTGATCTTATAGACCCAACGATAACTAATAGTGTGTTTTCCTGGTGGCAATGGTAGCAATTCTCATATATGAGTCTGATGCAGTATAGTTAGTTCCTCAGTCATAGCATTCTACTAATGTGAGTTATGAATAGCTTCTCTATAGGATACAAGCTCAGAAAGACAATGAATAGATACAATAAATGAAGCAAAATAATGAGAATAATAAGAGTAAGTAAAATCTAGTACTTTAGTAGACTAATGAACACAAGTGGACTGACAACGGTAGAGAAAAGGATCATCCATAATCTCAAGAGATGATTGGATAGTGGCAAAAGGAGGAGCACGTGGAACAGATGTCTCAAGAACCAAAGTATCAGATCCGTTGAGCTATCACTAGGGGCTATGGATGAAGCTTCCTCAGTGTCGGTATTGAAAGGATTAATGCAAAACAGGTCTAACTTTGTCATATTATGCAAATCAGTTGAACTAGAAAGAATAGAATATGCTCAGAAACACAACATGACGAGAGACATATAATTTTTTACTAACAAGATTAAAATAACAATATCCTTTTTTACCAATGCCATAATCCAAAAAGGCACACTGAGCATACAAGGGGCTAATTTATTACCCTCAACATGTGACCGAAGGATAAAACAAGTACAACCAAAAACACGCAGAGAGGAATAAGTAGGTATATGACCATACAATTATTCAAAAGGTGACTAGCCTGAATTGTGTGAGGTTGGAATTTTATTAATCTCATGAGCAGTGGTAAAGATTGCATCCCCTCCCCCTAAAAGATATTAGAAACACTGACAGACAATAAAAAAGAATAGGTTGTTTCAACAAGATGTCTATATTTTCGTTCAACTACACTATTCTGTTCAGGAGTATATGTACACAAGGTTTGATGAATAGTACCATCAAAAACAAGCAAATGTAAAAAATTAATGTAAGTGGATTCACCCCCAGATCACAATGAAAGTATTTTATAGCACTAGAATATTGAGTTTTCACAAGAGCTTTAAAGTTATTGAAAATAGGGATAATCAGACCTGTGTTTCATAAGATAAATTCAAGAGTAACGAGCGAAATCATTGATAAATGAAATATAATATATCGACCTCCCTTTTATAGGAATAAGAGAAGGTCCCCACACATCAGAATGAAGAAGATCAAATGGAGTAGAGGATAGAGAAAGACTTTTATAAAAGGGCAAGGTAGAAAATTTGGCTAGTTTACAGCCACTACAATTAGAAATATCAAATCTTTTTAAAGGTCCTAATACTCTTGTAGAAGCTAAAAATTGCAAACGAGATGCTGAAACATGATCTAGACGAGAATGTCATAAATAAAAAATAGAAGATAAACAAATCAAACGAAAAGATGATAAATCTATACTCGAAGCTATAACATCTGGTGCTTTAAGTTAATCTAAAACATAGAGTTCTCCTTGCCTATGACTTGTTCGAATGAACTTCTACAATTGCGGGCCCTGAATATAACATTTAGGTAAAGAAAAAGAGATTTGGTATTCAAATTCATATAATTGACTAACAGAAATAAGATATAAAGTAAGTCTCAAAATATAATAAACATCAGTGAGAGATAAACCAAATGTAACAATAGAACCAAACCTACTAATGACATAGGAGTACCATCAGCAGTTACAATAGATATAGATGAACTGGGATAAAAAGAAACAAAAGATGATAAATTAGGTGACATATGATGAGAGGCACCAGAGTCTAAAATCCACAAGGATAAAGATATACCTGAAATATCAAATGATGACAAACCTATATTAGAGAAAGCTGACATGATAGAAAGTTGTGAAGCAAGAAATTGTTGAAACTGCTCAAACATATATGGATCAAGTTGTTGCTGCTGATATTGTTGCTCTAATATTTTGCCTTTGTTCAACAATAATGAACATTGAGTCTTCCTGTGTCATTTTTTCTGCAATAAGCATAATAATTTTTATAAACATTCGAAGTTGACCTATTTTGATTATGAGTCAGAACCATCAAGAATTATATGAACGTAAATCAAATTCACAAAAACATGCGTATATGGATTCAGATGGAGATTGGAGAGAAGAAGGCCGCGGCTGAAAGGGAAAAAGCATCGCAGTAATCAGAGAGATCAACCAGTTAACGATCTACCACCATGGCATCATACGCAAAGAGGAGGATCATTATGGAATATAGAAAAGAGTTTTATCGGGTGTAATTGATATCTTGCGAGCAAGAGAAAAGAGAAAATGTTAAGGGAACTTCTGTTTTGCTGTTTGTGGCTTTGGTGCTATCAATTGTTTTTGCAGAAAGTTTACAAACATATTCGACAAGTCTTGAGGTTGCATGCGATGGTGGTTGTTGGGAAGGAGAATTCTTCCTAGGAATCTCAAAGATTAAATATGAAGGTGGTCCTTCAATCGAACTCTTAAAATCATGAAGATGAAGGCTCTGATACCTTGTAAAAATTAAAAAGAGGAAAATGATACTAGATTAGAACGGTGTGGATGAACGATAATAAATCTTATTCATTGATCTATGTCTTTATAGACAATACAATATATATAGAGTATAAAAGTACCTGGTCAATTGACCCATTAATAAAGAACAGAATTATTAGAATAATTATAATAGAATTTATTCTATTAATTAAAACATAATTTATTCTAATAATTATAACTCTAACAGGTGTGAGGAAGCACGACCACCTTGCACTTACGCGACTCGTTCTCTGCTAACTAGAATGCTTAGCAATGATACTCTACTTCCATTCAATTCAAAGGTGGATCGCATCTCATAGGATAGAATCCTGCATCATCTTGTTTGTGTGTCCGTGAAGTTCTGCCCATCTTCCTCTTTCTGATTTCTTGTTGATTCTAGTGGTGTATGGCAATTTGGAGTTTCTCTTCTGGTTGCTGGATATGATGACAACGGGCTACAGTTATATCAGGTATGCTTTTTCTTTGTATGCAGTTAGTTGTGTATGGCAATTTGGAGTTTCTCTTCTGGTTGCTGGATATGATGACAACGGGCTACAGTTATATCAGGTATGCTTTTTCTTTGTATGCAGTTAGTTGTGTCTATCTTTTTAAACATATCATTCTAGTGAATAAACAAGGGTGAGCATGCGTTCTGTTAGGTTTGGTTTCAAGAAAAACCTGACCTGGATTTTATTTCAGAGAATATGGAATCCCCTAACCTAAATTTTTTGAGCTCAGGTTATATAAACCCAAAAGTTTGATCCCAGACCCTTGTTCTGCAATATTCAAAACCAATTTGGGAATGTTTTTTTATTTGTATTGGTTTAATTTTCTTGATTATGCTCTACTTTATCAGTTGCTCTAATCTATATATCATTTTTCTTATGGGTAAAAGGAACTGCATTATATCTGCCATGGGCATGTTTACTCATTGCTATTAATTAAGGCTAAATCGATAAATCAGAATTATCTTTGTGTATTTTATGGTGTAATATCATGTGCTTGTTCAACTATTAGTTTTCAAAAACTATGAATGATTACCTAGTCATATTTAAAGTAATAATAAGCAAAAAAATGTGGTGCACTGGACTTTGATCATCCAACTTTCTTTTGACAGGTTGATCCATCTGGTTCATACTTCTCTTGGAAGGCGTCAGCAATGGGGAAACATGTTTCTAATGCTAAGACATTTCTTGAGAAGAGATAATACTACCTAATGTTGGCTAAGCTGTTTCAAGTTTGTCCTTGTTATTGCTATCAGTTATCCACATTATGTTGACACTTGGTAGTCATAGTCTACTTTGTTACAATAGTAACATGGTACAAAATGCTTAGATTTGATTATCTTTACATGTTCTAAACTGTTTGCCAAATTAGCACCAATAGTTGTGTACACACCATAACAAATTGTCAACTATTATGATGACAATGGGCAGCTCTATATGTGAGTTTGTCGTCATCTAGCATGATATTTATGTCATAAAAACCATGAGGTTGATGCTTTGATTGATTTGTCTGCTTAGAGAAGATAGAAATTTTGAACAAGGGTTGTTACTGATAGATATTAAATAGCACTGGTGTTTCTTTCATCAATTATATTTACAGAATTAGAAACAATGATTGAAGTTTTAGTTGTTACTAATCAGATAACAATCAGAGACCGTTGCTTTCACAATTCCTTCCCTTACCAATTGAAAAGAGGAGAGGGAGAATGGTGCATCTCCATTTATCTGAATGTGTATGCTTAGGTTGTTAAAGAGAAGCTGAAATCTATAAGACCTAAAGATTTGTCTTGTAGCATATTCTCTATAGTTTTTTAAATGTATGAATTTTCCTTTGTCCTTTAAACAATGTATTCTTGTGATGATTGCTCAATAGATTCTAGTGAGCATTATAGTCTTTAGAATTAAATGATAATCTAGTGGTTTTACTTGAGCTACAGGCATAAGTGAACAGAACAGTTCCTAAATGCAGTCTTGAGCAATTTCATAGTTCATGTGATTGAGTGTGTATACTAATTGTGTATTATGTACCACGACATGATATCAATTTTCTGAGTCAATACAAATGTCATTGCATTAAACAAGTTAATTAAATTTTCTAATTATTTTCCTTTCTCCTATATCCTTAGAGATTTCATTGTTTTCCCCATGTGAGCTAGCTGTTGGGTATGTGTTTTAATGTACCCCATGGTTCATCAGTGTTAGTGTATAACATGTTTAAATTGATATATATTCCTTTTGACTTAAGGTTATTCTTTTGAATGTTATGTTCAAATTCCTTAACGGCTCCGGGGCCGTTAAGGTAGCGGATTTACCTTTATTATAAGTGCAGCATACATTTATAAAATATTATTTTGATCTATGGGTAATTAATGACTTCATTTTGTATTTTTTTCATCTACTAATATCTATCAAAATTTGAATGCATGGTATGATTTTAATCACTCTCTAATGCAAATAACCGATACCCTTTCGAAATCCAAGAGCATCATAACACTGTAAAGGATCTAGAGAGAGGGAGTTGCTTAGTTGCAACAGGTTAATCATAACTATTTAGGTGAAGGCTTAATTTGCATTAGGAAATATTCAAAATTTTAATGGATCAAATTTCTAACGTTGTATTAGCTTTGAATGTAAAAGACTTATTATTAATGTTTTATTTATAAAATTGACTCAAATGTTTATCACATCAATAAAATTATGTATTTGCATTTTGATTATATTTCGAAAATTTGTATTTCTATTTTAAGTGATGAATGAATTGTGATGATGTCTTAATTTTAAATTTAGATTATGTGTTTTAAATAAATATTAGTAATAGATGTATAATGTTGATAATTGTATGTGATTAACATCACACCCTAACTACAACATATGGTGCACGCTGTGAATGTTCTGCAGTGTGAATCATGCGCTGTGAATGCTCTTAATTGTAGTGCATTGTGTGCGTCGTGAATGCGCGTAATTACAGTATGCGGTGCACGCTGGGAATACTCTTAACTGCAATGCATGGTAGGCTCCACAAATGCTCTTAATTGTAGCGCACAGTGCATGCTATCGATGTCTTATGATTTTCAACAACTTACAGTTATTCAAGGTGTGGATGCGTGCGGCGGATAGAATAATTGCGCGCTATGGAAAATCAAATTTGTTATAGTGCTTTTTATATAACACCTCCTTCTGATTTGTTCTCATCTCCAACTTCAAAAATGTGTAAGTTAAGATGCTTATTATATGACTTATAATAGGCTCTCAGTGCTTGGTTTGAGAAGTTTCCTTCTACCTTGCTACAATTTAAATTTGTGCAAAGTCAATATTATTATTCTTTATTTATTCGTAAAACTTCTACTAGAATTGTCCTCCTTATGGTCTATGTTGATAACATAGTTATAATAGGAATAGATTCTTTATTGATCACTCAACTTGAGCGATGCCTTCGAGTTTCATTCCATATGAAGGATCTTGGGAATCTTATATATTTTTTTGGGGTTGAAAGTTCATTCCGACTCTTTTGGTATATTCCTACATTAGCATAAATATATTCAAGATTTGATTCTTTTGACCGGACTTCATGACTCTTCATTTGTTAATACTCCTCTAGAGATGAACAGTAAGTATCACATGGACGAAGGAGATCTAGTTTTTGACTCATCTTGGTATAGACAATTAGAGGGTAGTTTGAACTACCTAACTAACTATTACTATACCTGATATTTCATTTGTTGCTCAACAAATTAATCAATTTATGCACTCTCCTCGACATCTTCATTTGGCTGCAATTCATTGCATCATTAGATATCTTAACAATACTTCACATCATAGTTTATTCTTTCCTACTAGATTTGCTATGCACTTAGTGCTTTTAGCGGTGTTGATTGAGCTAGTTGTCCTAACACTCTCTATCATAGATTGGTATATGTTTCTTGGAGATTCTTTGGTATCGCGGAAAAGTAAAAAAAACAAGATCAAATCTCCAAATCTTCCATTGAATCTGAGTATCGTGCTATGACTCTTGCATGCTCTGAAATTACTTGGTTCCGAAGATTATTGATTGAGCTTGGATTTCCTCAATCTTAATCCACTCCTATGCATGTTGATAATACAAATGCTATTCAAATTGTCACCAATCTGATTTATCATGAGCACACAAAGCATATTAAAGTGGATTGTTACTATATTCGAGAAACTGTAAACACTCACGTTATTTCTCTTTTGCATGTTATCACTATTGCACAAATTATGGATGTGTTTACCAATTCTCTAACTGGACAACTTCATCAATTTCTTATTAGCAAATTGATGCTTCCTAATCAACCAACATCAATTTAGGGGGGGATGTTGCCATATGTAGTGTGTACAACCTATGTATTTTATATTTTCTTAATTAGTGTGTAAGAGTATAAATAAAGATAAGAAAAATGATATGCAACAAAAATTTGTAGCATGAAACCCAACATGAATGACGTGGCATTCTAATTATAGCGATCCCCGACAGGTTCACTATGCCCCCCAGGATATAGTTTTGTTCGGGGCGGCGGCCGGAGGCTGCCTTTGGTGTCCAAGTAGCAATCAGATGTGTATATAAAAAGTGTCACGTCATTCATGTTGGGTTTCATGCTACAAATTCATGTTGCGTATCATTGCTCTAAAGATAAATCAATCATAATTAATTCATATGAAAGTAAATAGAGAGAAATTAGTCATAATTAATACATATGATTGTAAATACAGAGGAATCGATATTCAACTCCTAAATGATGATATCACTCAAAAGGAGAAGTTATGACCTAAAAAAATGCAACGAGGGAAGAGGAGGAAGTTGATGAGGCCGGCCACTCATATACGTCATCTCTACGTTACTAGTATAGTAGTGGTGCCCCCGTTTACAGATCCTTCAGACAAAAAGGAGTGAAAAAAAATCAATAAAAGTTTTATTGGAAGTGCAAAATTTAGAAATAGAGATAAGATTTCACTTTCATAGCGGGGACACACAAGACATTTTATAAAATATAATTATGAGAGACCGTGTTTAAGATAGTTAAATCAGTGTGAGTGATATGTAACCCAGTATCATCACCAATCACAATCATTAGGACCATCATATGCCGAATGCAGCGATGAGTTATTGAAAGTAGAGGTAACATGATGAGATGCACCACTGTCAAAAAGCTAGGCGGGCCACTACCATTGTGGAGGCTAAGGTTGCCAATTGGAATCAAACAGTAAGCAATAGTCTGTGAGGGAATAGGTATAATTTGAAAATGTGGACATTGAAAAATTGTGTGGCCCTAAGTATGACACTTTCTAAAAATGGGCGTGGCGGACGCTCCTAAGTGTTGCCAAAAGAGACCAGTGACAAGGTAGACTGTTGTTGTGATGATTGTCAATTTTATCGAGGAGAAAATTTGTGAATGTTGGATTGAGGTCGGCTAGTTGCTATATTGGCCATGGATGGAAGAGGAAAGGTCGTGGACTGAGAATGGTGCAAGGACAATTCTTTATTAATCAATTTTTCATGTAATTCATCAAAGGAAATTGATGTGTCCTGATAGCTTTATAATCATCGTCCAAGCCAACAAGAATTATTTCAAAGAGGTTTTCATGATCCATTAGTTTACCAAGGATAGTAAATTTATCAGAACGACATTTAATAAACTACATATATTCTGGAATTGATTGTGAACCTTTAACAATCCATTTGAGTTGATCCTTGATTTATTTGATGTGGCAACAAGACGGGCTAGCATAAGTATTACCAAGAATAGTTCAAGCATCGTGAGAGGTGGTCGCCTATTGAATGAGAGGAATTAGAGGAGAGGAGATGGAGTCAAAAAGAGTACCAAAACAAAGTTTTGCTTGTCGAATCCAAGGAAGGTAATCTAGATTTGGCATGTTAATGTCATTCACACAAACAGTGGGGGTGGACGTGGATGAAAGCCATCAAGAAATTTAAAGAAATGAGTTAAGTTTAACAATATTTTGATGAGAAATATAGATGAGACTGAGAGGGTAAGCTGGATTGGTAGGATTGGGATGACCACCTAAGTTTGATAAGTGGTATGGGAGGAGGGAGAAAATAAATTGATTTTTTTTAGGGAGAATAGACCAATGGCTCGGATGTCATAAAGGACAAAATAAATTGATAAAAAAAATCTTATATATTTTTCATTGAATTAAAAAACTAAATATAAAGTACAAATATTAAAATCTGGAAACTAAAATTATTCTAAGAAATGTACCAACTAAATTACAACAAAATATAAATTATCATAATTACTAGATTTACAATTTCAAACTTTAAATCGCAATCAAATCTTTGTATTTAATTCTCTAATAGTATGTCTTTAAGTAAAGAGAAATCAAACATAATTAATATATATGTGCCTGTAAATAGAGAGAATCAATATTCAAATCTCTGTAAATTAGTCTTTAATGATTGTATATTCATCTATTTATTCAATGAATGTGAAACAAAAAACATTAAGTCATTTAATCAAGTAAAATTAAAAGAAACAATCTGCAGGTATATTGATACGCTTGGATGGAAATTGTGCTATATGTCCAACCATGATTTTTATTTTGGACAATTTACCAAAGGGCATACCTAAAAATTAATATTTATCAAAAGACGTACCATAATTTCATTATTATCAAAGGGCACATATATTTTAGTGAACTTTCTTTTATACCCCTCCCACCAAGTATTACATGTCTTTCTCTTTCTCTTTCACATTCTCAGTAACGAATTTCGAGACGGACCGTAAAGAGATGTTCCTTTATATTGTGATTTTTATATTATGTAACCTTTCTCAAAACAAACAAATATTTAAATTAATTAAAATATTTTTATTAAATTAAAACTCAAAGAACATATCAGACCCACGTTGGGCCTGAAATGGTTCTATTTCAGGCCCAACGTGCCCAATATTAAGGGTCTTTTCTCGATTCTTTGTTATTATATTTTAACACCATGAAAAGGTCCAAATAAACAATGGATAGCAAATTTGAACTTCTTGAAACCTCAGAAATCCACGGGAATTGAAATTTTTACAATCGGAGCTCTCTAGGTCAATCAGTGAGTTTTGACTAAAGGATTTCAAATTTGCTATCCATTGTTTATTTGGACTTCTTCAAGGTGTTAAAATGTAATAACAAAGAATCGAGAAAAGACCCTTAATATTGGGCACGTTGTGCCTGAAATGGAAATATTTCAGGCCCCATGACCCTAATGTGTGATTTTTTTTCTCGGTTCATCATTATTACATTTTAACACCTCGGAGAAGTCCAAATAAACAATGGATAGCATATTTGAACTCCTTATAACCACAGAAATCCAAGGGAACAGAAATTTTTACAATCGGAGTTCTCTAGGTCAATCAGTGGGTTTTAGTCAAAACTCACTGATTGACCTAGAGAGCTCCGATTGTAAAAATTGTAGGTGCAAGTTGCATCAATGATGTTCCTCTTTAAGAGTTTTAATGTTTGACAATACACTTAAGTCAGTGATACAATGAACAGACAAAGGGGAGCAAAGGAGAAGTAATCTAAGTTGAAGAAAAGTCCTAGTTATGCTAGACATCGAAACCCTAAGACCCGGCGAAGGGCTGCTGGGCACCTAACGAAGGGCTGTTGGGCACCTAGCGAAGGGCTGCTAGGCATCGAAACACTAAGACCCGGTGAAGGGTTGCTGGGCACCTAACGAAGGGCTGCTAGGTATCGAAACCCTAAGACCTAGCGAAGGGCTGCTAAGCACCTAACGAAGGGCTGCTAGGCATCAAAGACCTAGCGAAGGGCTGCTAGGCACCTGGCGAAGGACTGCTAGGCACCTGGCGAAGGACTGCTAGGGAATGAAGACCTGGCGAAGGACTGCTAGGCACCTGGTGAAGGACTGCTAGGGAATGAAGTCATGGTCCAAGGGACTGAGCAACTTAGCTAAGCGATGACTAAGGACAGGAGTAGAGACGGGTCAGGGTTTGGGCGTCTCGAGGTCCGGAAGTATCGGAAGCTAAGCAAAAGTCCACCCGAAGGAATGGGTGGAAACCGTCTCCTGAAAGGAGTAGGTGAAGGGCGAGTTCCCGGGGATGGGAACTTGTGCCGGTTCGACCTAGGATTTAGTGGAGATCCGAAGTCCGAACCAAGTCCTTAAGGCTAATATTATATGTATATGTGCTTTGTGCTTGTGTATCTTGCAGGTACCAAGATTGGAAGACAAAGCAAACCAGCTGGAGGCCCTGAAGCAGGGCATCCCCATCAGTGGGGGCGCCCCCATCATCCAGGGCGCCCCCAGTGTTGGGGGCGCCCAAGCTAATGAAGAAAAAAGTGGCAATGTGTGTGTAAGCAGAATAGTTGTCAAGCGGGGTGCCCGGAACGACGGGGGCGCCCTGGTTGAAACTTGTATTTGCTGTTTCGAGTTTGAAACACAGATAAGCCTTCATGAGGACGCCCGGGCGGTCCGGGGCGCCCTGGTCAAAGGTTTTATCAGCTGCAGCGAGGTCGACGCAGGGATAAGATTTGGTCGGGTTTATCGGGGCGCCCCCAGCGTCCAGGGCGCCCGCAGGAGTGCTATAAAAGGGGCTTCGACCCCTCTGCTTCAACAACAACTGTGAAGTACCATTCTGATCAATCTGACCGACGACAACGCGTTAAAGATGAGGCTCTACGACCAGGAGGCTCCAGGAGGAAGTGCGCGACACTTCGGAGGTCCAGATCGGCCGAGCTTCAACTTTGTTTTATTCGGTTTGCGTTTATCATTCCGTACTTAATTTTTTGTACTTGTGCTTGTAATTGTACACTATAAGACGGGCTTTCTCTGCCTCCGAAAATTCCGGAAAGGAGAACAATAGTGGACTCACGCCGAGTACATAGGCCTTGGACGTACTGACCCTGGGGGGTTGGTAACCAAGTAAATAAATCTCGCTGTGTCCCTGTCTTGCTTTTATTTTTATTTACTGTTCCACTCCACTAACGCTCTGAGTAGTTCGAAAGATTTACGAAGTTTTCGAAAGATTTTCACGATCAATATTCACCCCCCCCTCTATCGACGGCATTGGTCCTACAAAAATTTCAGTTCCCGTGGATTTCTGAGTTTACAAGGAGTTCAAATTTGTTATCTATTATTTATTTGGACTTTTTAGGTGTTAAAATGTAATAACAAAGAATCGAGAAAAAGCCATTAATATTGGGCACGTAGGGCCTGAAATGGAACCCAATTACCCTAATTGTGATTTCTTCTCGGTTTTTCATTATTATATTTTAACACCTCGGAGAAGTCCAAATAAACAATGGATAACATATTTGAAGTCCTTGTAACATCAGAAATCCACGGGAACTGAAATTTTTACAATCGGAGCTCTCTAGGTCAATCAGTGGGTTTTAGTTAAAACCCACTGATTGACCTAGAGAGCTCCGATTATAAAAATTTCAGTTCCCGTGGATTTCTGAGGTTACAAGGAGTTCATATTTGCTATCCATTTTTTATTTAGACTTATTTAAGGTGTTAAAAATGTAATAACAAATAATCGAGAAAAGACCCTTAATATTGGGCACGTTGGGCCTGAAATGGAACCATTTCAGGCCCAATGACCCTAATGCGTGATTTCTCATCGGTTCTTCATTATTATATTTTAACACCTCGAAGAAGTTCAAATAAACAATGGATAGCATATTTGAACTCCTTGTAACCTCAGAAATCCACGGGAACTAAAATTTTTATAATCGGAGTTCTCTATGTCAATCTGTGGGTTTTAGTCAAAACCCACTGATTGACCTAGAGAGCCCCGATTGTAAAAATTTCAGTTCTCGTGGATTTCTGAGGTTACAAGGACTTCAAATATGATATCCATTATTTATTTGGACTTCTTCGAGATGTTAAAATGAAATAATGAAGAACCGAGAAGAAATCACAATTAGGGTCATTGGGTTACATTTCAGGCCCATCGTGCTCAATATAAGTTTTTCTCGATTCTTTGTTATTACATTTTAACACTTTGAAGAAGTCCAAATAAACAATGGAGAGCAAATTTGAACTCCTTGTAAACTCAGAAATCCACGGGAATTGAAATTTTTATAATCGGAGCTCTCTAGGTCAATGAGTGAGTTTTAACTAAAACCCACTGATTGACCTAGAGAGCTCCAATTATAAAAATTTCAGTTCCCATGAATTTCTGGGGTCACAAGGAGTTCAAATATGCTATCCATTGTTTATTTAGACTTTTCTAAGGTGTTAAAATGTAATAATGAAAAACCGAGAAGAAAACACACATTAGGGTCATTGGGTCTGAAATGGTTCCATTTCAGGCCCAACGTGCCCAATATTAAGGGTCTTTTCTCGATTCTTTGTTATTACATTTTAACACCTTGAAGAAGTCCAAATAAACAATGGATAGCAAATTTGAACTCCTTGTTACCTCAGAAATCCATGGGAGTTGAAATTTTACAATCGGAGCTCTCTAGGTCAATCAGTGGATTTTGACTAAAATCCACTGATTGACCTAGAGAGCTCCGATTGTAAAAATTTCAGTTCCCGTGGATTTCTAAGGTTATAAGGAGTTAAAATTTGTTATCCATTATTTATTTGGACTTCTTCAAGGTGTTAAAATGTAATATCAAAGAATCGAGAAAAGACCCTTAATATTGGGCACGTTAGGCCTGAAATGGAAACATTTCAGGCCCACGTTGGCCCTGAAATGGAACCATTTCAGGCCCAACGTGGGTCTGATATGTTCTTTTAGTTTTAATTAAATAAAAATATTTTAATTAATTTAAATATTTTTTTGTTTTGAGAAATATTCCATAATATAAAAATCACAATATAAAAGAATATCTCTTTACGGTCCGTCTCGGAATTCGTTATTGAGAATGAGAAAGAGAAAGAGAAAGACATGCAGTACTTGGCAGGAAGGGTATAAAAGGAAGTTCAGTAAAATATATGTGCCCTTTGGTAACAATGAAACCATGATATGTCTTTTGATAAATACCAATTCTTGAGTACGTCTTTTGATAAATTGCCGCTTTATTTTCTATCAACGTTCTCTTCTTCAAACTGAAAAACTAAACAGCATGAATTAAAAAGTTTGGATAGATTTGGTTGAATTTGAAGATTTTATTATAAAATTGGAAGAAGGAACAAAAATTAAGGAGATTAGTAATGTTGAACTTCGGGCGATCGGTTCGGTCTCATGAAAAATTTTCATCGGCCGCCAGGATAAATCAGGAAGCGTTCTCGACGGATGATCCAGAAATTCAACGTCTTAGGATTCGTAACCCAATTGGAAAAAAAATTTCTATAAAATATGTTGTAGTTAGGGATCAAACTATGAATATATGAGACGATAATTAATCATCCTTCCACTCTATCATAATCCGGGAGCAAAATTAGAAGAAGAAGAACTTAGGTATTAGTTACTTAATAAATGTATGATTGCAGGCAATAAAAGTTTACATTTAGTAATGTGGAAAAGTTGAAAATAAAATATAGATATTATGCAAATAGAAGTTAATTTAGTGGACCAGATGGATTATCCATGGAGATAGATTTTTATATTGAAGTTGTTTGCTAATTTACAGCTAACATTATCCTCACACGATGGACTGATGATTAATATATGAATATTATTATCAAGAGGTCAGAAGTCAAATTTTGATAAAGTCAGTATGCCCATCCTTCCCACGCGCTAGCCACAATATCCGGGTTAGTAGCCCCGATAATTTACCTCCTCCGTGTTAGTCCTGAGACGAATTGACGGGGGCACTGAAAACGAACGATTCACTTTTTACCATCTAATTTACAGCTAACACCTATAGTGTTACACCATGTGCCACCTTCATTTTCGTCAACTACTAAAGTAGCAAATGGAAACGTATCCACAATGCAATTCACCAAAATTTCTAGAATGCAAATAAAAGAGACGACAGAGAGCTAGGAGCACACTAGTGACGGAGTTAGGATATTCGTTCAGTAATAATAAAATGATAATTAATCAAACCAAAAATATCAAAATCTTATGATTATATATAACGCATCATAAAATAATTATCTTATAATTATTTCTTTTTGATTTTTCATATTTTAAAATTTTTGTATAATAGATATTAGAAATTTATCAAAATAACCGCCAGTCGCTCATCATTCTCTTTCAAATAACCAAGGAAGCTGACCAAATTTACGTGTTCAATCTGTCCTAGTATTTTGAGCACACTACGGACGGAATTCCACAGTTAAATCATCAAACTTCAAGTTCCACATATATCTCAGATTGCCCAATGAACTACTGAAATGGTCGGAAGGATTTATCCTCCAACCTTTTTGGCATGCTTAATTGTAATCGGACTGTCGTTGTCAAGCATCCCCTTGTAGACTGATCCTGTCTGAGCACGTGGTAAATCATCCCTTTCTGAACTTCCAACGATTTTCAAGGGACTTTCTGTTTGTCGATTGGAGGATCTCATGTAGCAATAGACAGAGACTATACAAAAGATTTCGAGATAGAATTTTCAAATAATCCCTTTCTGAATTCAATTCATTAGTGCTCTTGCTCTTGTGTTCTCGTGCTTTCTATTCTGAATTCTATTCTGCTACAATCATACCCGGCATATTTTTCATTTTCCTATAGTGTCGCCATTCTTGTTTTATTTGTACTTAATTTTTTTTAGATTATTTTCAGTAATATTTCTCCACCTTTCCGGATGTGTTTTTTAAGGAGAAATTAAGAGTCATATTTAAATAAGAATCATATTTGATCAATAAAGCTTTGAATAAGTATATTTAGATTGCTTTGCTAAGTTAATATTTTAATTATTTTATTACGCTACTCTATTATTAGTTATTTCTAAAAATATTAACTCGTAAAATTCATAATATTTTACATCGAGTTCTATTCTATAGTAAAGAGATTCGAAGCTTCAACAACACTTGACACTCGATGATGTAGTATTGTTCATAGTGACAAAAAATGATTCGTTTATCCCAGCAGCCTCGCTAACTCATTATAGAAATAACACAGAGGAAATAAATTATGAGAGTAATTAATCTGGATGCTGTAACTAATATATGTGGAGGACAGGATGTAGCATCAATCATGGAGGATGACGAGAAAGAAAAGAAAGATATCATCAACCTGATCAACTCCTTCGTAATTTTTTCCCCCGAAGCCAGTGTGGGCAGCTATGTAAGCTCCGCCACTACGGACAACTCGAGAAATCTGAAATCAGTTGGAGTCTATCAATCTTAATTAATAAGAAGTTAATGCGTGTCAAATGGATTAGTCAAATTAAGAATCTTAAGTGTACGTGTATAAAAAGTTAAAATATTAAATAAAACATATATTCATTATTAAAAAAATTACATCATCCCGTTATTAAAAAAATTATTCCAAGTATAATGTGGATGTACCATTAGTGTTGCTTAGCATTTGAAAATTGTATCGATCTAATTATCCCATTATGAAAGTGGCACACTTACAATCCATCTACGTTATACATTATATTTGTGTTGGTTACTATGAATGACCATCAAAAGGAAAAAGTGAATGGAATATCTATGATATACCTTCAAAGTAAATAACAGAAATAAAAAATTTTAAAGTGTAACTCCAAATTAAGAAACATTTTTATTCAGGTGTAGTGTAACCATGCATGAATCATAATCTAATAAATAAAAGTTTATATTACATTTGTTCACATCTGATATATAATTACTATAATAATAACTCTATGAGAAGAAAAAAAATGAGTAACGAGATTTTTTCAATTTCGGACGATCGATTCGGTCTCACGGAAATTGCTCACTGGCTGTGAAAGTAAATCGGGAAACATTCATAGTGGATGGTGAAAAATATTAGACCAGGTAGCAAACGAATCTGGGATGATTGGTCCGATCCCACGAAAATTTCTCATAAATTATCAGGATAAATCAGGAAACGCTCACGGTGGACGGTCTAGAAGTCCAGCTTCCCAAGGGTTCGCTCCCCATTTAAAAACAAAAATTTCTGTAAATACGTCGTAGCTGAAAATTGAATCATGAATATATGAGATAATCATTAATCGCCCTATTACTACACAATAATTCGGGGGCAAAAATATTATAGCGTATATTCTTGTGAGAAGAAAGGCAATTTTGAAATTTCATAAATTTTATATTTTATTTAAATTTTTTTTAATAAAACTAAACCAAACTCCTTTTAAGGCTTTTGCCAAAAAATGAAAAAAAAAAATTAAAAAAGATTGAGGATTCTCTCAAATGCGGAAGCACGTGAAAGGGGTCAAGAGAAAAGCAGCAGCCGGCCGACTCGAGCGTCCGTCGCACCGAATGCTACAGCGAGGTGGTGCTGCCCTCCCCGGCCCCTTTGCCGCTCCGATCGTAATGGCCGTCTCCCTCTCCTCCCCTCTCCGCGGTCGCTGGCCCACCGGAGGACGCCACCGCCGAGGCACCACCGCGCTGCCATCGTCGGGGTCCGCCCCATCTCCGGTACTAAGTCCGACGCCAGCGGCAACGGAATCAGAAGAGGCGAGCAGTACGCCGTGCAGCTAACGTCGAACTCCAGGACGCCGTCCGCAGCCGTAAACGTTGATCTCCACGCCCGTTCCTCTCCGTCCTCCCGAAAGATCGCGCTGAGGACATGCAAGCGGAGGCGCGAGCCCTGGTTCGGGCAGCGAATGCTACGGCATATCATCCAGAGATCCTCGCAGCGAAATACTCCTCTCGTCCCTTCAAGGTAAGCCCCTTGTTGGAGGGCTCTTCATCGTCTCCCGTTCGTCTAATGTCGGTGGTGTTCGGTAGTAGGTGGTCTCGAGGACGCTGGAGATCTTCACGGGGTTGGGATCCTTCGCGTTGAAACTAGCCCTGGACCAGAGGCGAGGGCAGCTCGAGCTGCGGAAGCGGCAGCGGGCGGCGGAGCTTACGGAAATCTTGACGCGATTGGGGCCGACCTTTGTGAAGATCGGGCAGGGTTTGTCCACTCGGCCTGATATCTGCCCGCCAGAATATATCGAGGAGCTCTCACAGTTGCAGGTTTGCTTGCCGGCTAAAAGATTGCACTTGGTCCTTTTTCGTGATTGTTAAACCGTAATTATCAGTCAATTCTCAGCTGTTTGACATTGCCGATCAGAGCAGGATGGACTTCCTACCTTTCCGAATGAGAATGCTTTTGCCTGCATCGAGAGTGAACTAGGAGCACCTCTCGTTCCATGTTCTCGGCTATATCACCAGAGCCAATTGCAGCTGCCAGTCTAGGCCAGGTCTACAAAGCCCAGTTTAAGCACTCAGGTCAGGTTGTAGCCGTCAAGGTGCAAAGACCAGAGATTGAAGAAGCTATTGGATTAGATTTTTACCTTCTTAGAGGTCTAGGTTTTCTTGTGAACAAGTATGTTGATTTCATCTACACTGATGTTGTTGTTCTAGTCGATGAATTTGCAAAAAGAGTCTATCAGGAACTTAATTACGTTCAGGTGAAAACACTTTTAATTAACTTTTTTTTTTTAATTTGTTTTTAAAAATGCTATCTAGTTGATAAAAAACACTCAGTCTCCCCATTTAAGAATTTACTTCTTGATTTAGGAAGGCCAAAATGCAAGGAGATTTAAGAAGTTATATGCTGACAACCAAGAAATCTATGTTCCAGATATATATTGGAATTACACCAGTGCAAAGGTACTAACAATGGATTGGGTGGATGGCATTAAGCTTAGTGAGCAAGAAGCTATCGAGAAGAGAGGTTTGAAACTGCTAAATTTGGTTGACATAGGTATCCAGTGTACCTTGAGGCAGTTGCTTGAATATGGTTATTTTCATGCTGATCCGCATCCTGGTAATCTCTTAGCCACACCTGACGGGAAATTGGCTTTCATTGATTTTGGCATGATGAGTGAAACACCAGAAGAAGCGAGATCGGCTATAATTGGTCATATTGTTCACCTTGTCAACAGGGATTATGATGCCATGGCCCGTGACTACTATGCTTTAAATTTTCTAACACCTGATGTAGATGTATCTCCAATTGTACCTGCTCTCAGGAATTTCTTTGATGATGCACTGAACTCAACTGTAAGTGAGCTCAATTTTAAGACCATTGTGGATGGTCTAGGAAATGTTCTGTATCAATATCCTTTTAATGGTGAGTTCTCCTTGTATCTGAATGTAAATCTCATTGTTCAATATGCTACACTAAGTATTCAGATATTTAGGAAACTACACATTTTTAACATTTGACAACTTTAATAACTCTTTGGTTTACTTTCTTGCAGTTCCTGCATATTATGCACTGATATTGAGGTCACTCACTGTTTTGGAGGGCCTAGCTCTTTATGCTGATCCAAACTTTAAGGTGCTTGCTGCTTCATACCCATATTTTGCTAAAAGGCTTCTGACTGATCCAAATCCTTATCTTAGAGATGCTCTCATTGAATTGTTGTTCAAAGATGGAAAATTTAGGTAGGCACCAACATTTCTTGTTTATCTTTTGGAATAATCTTTTGCCCAGACCTTTCTGTATCAGATGTCTTGCCTGATTAACTTGCTTGGTATCTCTACCTAACATGAAGATGGAATAGGCTTGAAAATCTACTTGTTCAAGGCCGCAAAGATCGAGATTTTACTACCAAAGATGCTTTGCAACCTGTTTTGAAGCTACTTCTGGGTCCTGGTGGTGAAGAATTACGAGCTCTTGTTGTGAAAGAGGCAGTTCGGGTAACTGAAGTGATTGTCTTTGGCTCTATGATAGATGCATATGATTCCATGCCTGACTTTATGAAGGTTGTGGTCCATAACGGCAATGCAAAGGGACCCTTTAAGTTAAGTGATACTGAAAAAAGAAATATGCTAGAACTTCGAGATAGAGTGCTCAGAGTATGGAGTCTTTTGAGATCCTCAGATAGCTTTGATCCAAACCTCTTGCAACCACTTCTGCAGGTACTGCACAATGTATCTTTTTATTGCCTTTACAATTATAAAATGATTTAGATGTGGGGTTAGTATTGTATGTTTTATAATACTCGCTGTAGTATTATTACTCAAAAAGGTAAAATATATTCTTTAGTCTCATCTCCTATAATAATCTTTTATATAGTAATGATATACAGCAACTTGAATACTTACCTAGCAAACACAACATTCTGTATTCGCTATTTGAGAATTTTGAAAGCATATTCGACAATTAATTAAAAATAGCATTTAAATTTTTTTAAATATCTAAGACAAAATACTGGTGGTGTCAGGATTTTTGTCACGCATTGTGTAAGTAGAACTTGTGAAAATTTAAATAGGCAGAAATATTTATGACAAGTAGGCTATCAACTGAAGTGGAAAGCTCAGGCAGTGAGCATTGCCTTTTGCTAATAGATATAATTAAGTCCTAGGAATGAATGGATAAATATTGTAGTTTACATCATCATCAAATTGTGCTAGTTCCAACTAATTTTTGGTTGGTTACATGTATCTTACCTCTCCAAATTACTTTTAATTTTCATCAGCTAAAGTTTCTCTAGTCCCTCTATTCCTCACCTTTTATAGCACTGAACCATCATCAGTGGGCATCTGAAAGAAGTGGTAATCCAATTAAAATTCCTGAAAATATGATGTTGATACAATGAACCTCATTTCTGCAAAGTTGAGTGCCTTGACTCCCCTTCATCCTAGCATTTATTGGCAATATTTTATTTTCTATTTTTGTTTGCTCACTACCTAATTCTTTGATCTTTAAATATAATAGGTTGTGTCACCATATAAAATTTGGAACTTCAAGGAATGAGTAGAATTATATGTTTTGATCAAGGTTGAGCTCCAAATCATTATCTTTTACATTTTGCATTAGCAGCAAATGAACTTATTAGTCAAATTCTAGATAGAGTCCATTGTTGGATAATAAATAATCTGGTGATTGGATCAGCTATGCAACAAAGAATGAAATATATGCTTTGTATGGACTTGTGTTTCCTCTTACCTTTTCAAAAGGTTTATTACATGTGTTTGAATGCAGTCACTGAGAATAATTGTTGTATAGGTTTTGGAAGAACCAGAAGCTCGTAATCTTGGCGGCCGCATCTTTGGAGGACTTACTCAACGCCTAACGGCCCGATTGCTACAACAGGTTCTCAGATCCCCTCCCATTGTTAGTTGCTCCAAAATGACCAGCTGATACATCAACACTCGAACGTTTACACGAACCATGTTTCAATTAGAAACTCAACATTTGTATTTTTTTTTCTCAAGTTCATGATTCAGTTCTAGTTATCATATCTATTCTTTGAAACTCTGTGTAGCCCTATTGATCTGCTTCAGTTACTAAAAGAATGATTTCAGTTCTGGCTATGAATTTTTTGTCATAAACACAGATTCTTCGCTAACTCCGTTTAGCTTTTGTAATTAAAAGATTCAGATAGGCACAAACCTATGCATAACCTATGTTCTATTTCCTACCTAGAGATTTATATTTATCCAAAAAAATTATTTGTTCTTTTCTGATGTCGAACTAATCTCACTATTTCTTTTCTAAAAAAAATAGAGAAATAGTGTCGTTAGATTATTACTATTTTTATCAATTTATCTTTTTTATGAAATTTTTTCCTTGTATAAGAGATTCCCTAAAATTACTTCCTAGCCGATAATATGTTGGTTATTAGGCAAATATTACAAACATAAAAAAAGTGCAACAAAAATTAGAATCTGAAACATTAAGTATTTAAAACGAATCGAACAATAATCAAATCAATAATCGAATTTTCTAAAAATCGAATCGAGAATGTGAATCAAACTGAAAACCAACTGAAAAATCGTTATTCGATTTTAACCAATTAACGATTTGACTGAATTTTAAATTTATCGATAAAAAAAAAAAAATATTAAATAAAAAAAAAAAAAAAAAAAAAAAAAAAAAAAAAAAAAAAAAAAAAAAAATGAAAAAAAAAAAAAAAAAAAAAAAAAACGATCTTGTTCATAATTTTCAAATTTGCTACCTACTGTGCTCAAGTAAATGGTCATACAAGTTATTGTAAATGTATAATTCTAATTTATATTTTTTAACATTAATTGTTAAACCGTATCTAAACTTTATATATAAATTTAATTTAAACTATTAATTTTACATATTCTTTCAATTTCATATCAATTTAACATACTATATGATATATTTTTTATTGGCTTAGTTAATTTTATATTCAGTTTAATTTTACTGAACTATCTTATTATATTTGAACAAGACAAACTTTGCACTCCTTCAGAGTCTCAATTAAAGATACCCTAGCATTCCAATGACTAAGGGCAAACATAAGAAGCAAATTACTATTCCATAAACTGATTCTAGACCTGAAAAGCACGATGCCTCTTGCCGGCAATGGCATAGTGGTCTCAAGAGGAAAGTGGAGAAGACGTGGGATAAACTCATCTAGCGAAACCACATATATATATACTAATCTCTAAACCTCACTTAGCAAATTAAATGGAACAAGCAACACTTTGGCAGTGGCAGCAACCACATGAGGAAGCGACGGTTAGTGACAAGGATTGCTTTAGCATCAATGCCAACGTCAGGAACGTCAACAAGACGTACGTAGTTAGCCCAACATCCGAAAGGATCATTGTGTTTGGATAAAATATTTTCTGTGAATTATCTCTTTCAGAATGTACGAGACCACATATACCAAAGAGGCGATGAAGAGGAATGTAGAAGGGGGATCCTCGTAACTCTTCCTGGTCATATATATCATATAGTGAGTGGAGGGTCACTCTCAGCTTTCCCTGGTGCGTGTGGGGAACAGTAGGTGGTTTCCTAAGTCTTCATACAAATAATTAAACAAGGCAATGCAGGCAAACATCATGTTCTAAAAAGGTCCCCTGGAAGGTGCCTTTATGCACGATTGTAACAAAGACAGGAACGAAACCTTATCGTCCTTGATGAAAACTGCCTTCAACCTGAACCAGAATGGGCCGGACCGGTCGATCGAATAACGATTAATTTGGTTCTTGTAGCTCTCAAGTTGACCGAAAAGCAATTAAATTGAGCTGCAGAGTTGCCTGACCATTATATAAGCATGTTTCAGTTGAATGGTATTCATCTGTCTTCATGGATTTGAGAAGCACCAGTACTGGAAGAGGAGGAGGAGGAACGTTATTAAGGTTCAACTTAAAGTTGGCTGTTGTCTGCTCAATTTTCTTGGGCATTGGCTCTGTGCTGTTGTTTGCCGCTAGAGGAAGCAGCAGCACCGGCACCGGCACCGGAGCTTGTTTAGGTGAGCAAGTTAATTATAACTCTAATCTTTATATTAAGAAGCGTTAATCAATATTTATTCGATTAATTATTTTTATAACACATGGATCTTCCATCTCAGAGATCATAAGGAGCTGGAGGGCAAAGGTGGAAGCCCTTCCTTTCAGCACTCCGGTTCTTAAACTTCATGTAAGCTTTAAGAATCTTCAACATGTTTAATGCTCAAAATGAATCAAATGCTTGGAATACTGTATATTTTTGCTGTAGGAGCATCAGCGACGGCGGGTGATGGCGACGGAACGGAGGGAACTAGCGGAGCCAGGGTCTAGGCCTCCGATTTGCACTTACAAGTGTGGGCGGTGTAGCCCATGCTCGCCGGTGCACGTGCAGGTGCCACCGAGTACTGTGGCTAAGGAGGACGGGAACAGGGACGGGGATGCCGCCGAGTACTTGCCGGTGGCATGGTGGTGCAGGTGCCACGGCCACCTCTATCAGCCGTAAACAACAACCTCCTCCATTGCCATCGCATTTATCTGGTATGCCGTTGACATATAATTATACGTATAATTTATACGAGGGCATGTACATTCCTTTCTTTGTATCATTGTATGGGTGTACAATTTTTAATTGTAATGTTGTATGATTGTGAAATAGTAAGCAAATATTCAAGTTAATAAATTCAGCCAAATATTTTAAAGCATCAATCAACCTACTCTTATCTTCTTTTTTTCTTAAAATTTTCAACTTATCAAATTTATGATAAACCTAGTATTAAATATTGATGCCTTTTTATTGTCACTCTGAATATTTATAATAAAAAAACAGTAAATTACATTTCAAGTCCCTCTATCTAGCATAAACAGGTATCCATATTCAACTAAATGATAATAAATGTGACGTGGATGAACCCGGGCTTCTTCTACCATGGCTAATGTTTCTTATTTTCATGTCTCTTTATCAACTTGCACGAGTAGGGGTGAACAATATTTAACAATCAAATCAAATTGATTAAATCTAAATTGAATAAATTACTTTTTTAATTAATTAAATGTATCAAATTTGTTTATGAAAATCAAATAAATTGGGTGATAAAAAATTAATTAATTTAGTTGAAAATCGAAATAATCAAAATTTTCATTATTGGACGACCGGACTAATGAGAGAGTTAGAATTGTGAAATTGTGATTTTGAAATTACTGTTTAAGGTTATTAATTGACTGATAAAGCATAATAATTGACTGTGTTAATTTTAAATTCAAAATCAAATCCTAAGTAAATTATTCAATATTTTTTTAAAAAAATAAATTTTAAATTAAATAAATTAAACTTCTTATTTACATCTATCCAATCGGTTAATTCCAATTGATATTTCACTGAGTCCTATCCATAAGTTGTCCTTCCTTTGACTTTGTAATATTCCTGTTAAAAAAAACAAAGAGGGAGATTACTTTTTCAAAATCATATTGGATTTGTCTCTCAAGGCATCTCCATTCTCCAACGGAGAGGAAGTTTAAAAATGAAGAAAGAGATTAAGAAGTTGATTCAGTATTAGCTTCATAATTTTTTGTGAGCCTCAGGGCATAGCATAATTGGTTGATGCATGATATTTCTAACGTAATGATCGGGATTGATTCTTAAGAGGTATGGTCCTATATGTTCGACCTCACCATGCGTCTTGTTATTTGTGTACTTGCATGAATCTCCTTCCATATACATGGAATCGGCTCTAGGGAGTTGTTAAGTAACAGATCTATTTTTTTTTATAATTTTTTAGGACGTATAAGAAAGAGAAATTTAAAGGAGCTCATGAAAATTTTCGTTGGAGATGCACTCAGTTAGGGGTGTCAAAAATAAATTGACCTGACGATCTAACCCGAGTCGACCCAAAAAAATCAAGTTCGGGTCAGAGATTTTTGGGTACGAGTTGGGTTCAGGTTGGAAGGGTTTCGGGTTGAAATTTTCAGGTCGGATTTGGATTGACTCGAATTTATGATTTAGTAGATTTTTGGGATTAAATCAAATTTTATTTTGAAAATGAAGATGCTTTTATGTATATTAATATCAATATTAGTATGATAATGATAGAGTATTGAGATAAAAGTGAAGAATTATAAGAAAAATAGCAAAAAAAAATCGTTTTGAATTGGTTTATTCGGATTATTTGGGTTGGGTTCAGGTTGGCTAGGTTTGAGCTTAGGAGTTTCGGATTTTAGTCGGGTTCGAGTTGAGATTTGAAAAAAAAAAAGGATCAACTAGACCCGAATCCGACCCGACTCATATGAATTGACACACTTACCCTCAGTGCTCCCTTGAAGTCGCATGACTAATCCTAACCTCTATATATATATATATATATATATATATATATATATATATATATATATATATATATATTATATATATATATATATATATATATTATATATATATATATTATATTATATATTATATCCTCACTCGTGAACGATGCCAAATCTAAATTTTCCTTCCTCTTGCGCCTTCTTTCACCCGACGTCTTCCGTCACCCTTGCTCCTTTCTTCACTGGCATCTTTCGTCGCTCTCGCTCCTTCCTTCGTTAGTAATGACTATTCCGGGCCCTTCGCCGCAAGCATAACATAAACTAAGCATGAAATACACACACAAACTTCCTTTTAAATGGGTTGGAAGCTCCCCATCTGCAAACAAAGTCCTTTCGGAAACTGCTTCCACCCCTCCATTCTCAATCATAAGCTCTTCCACTCCGATCATAGGCTCTTCCATTCTCGATCATAAGCTCTTACACACACAAACTTCGTTAGTAAGTTGGTGTTCTGGTTTGGAAAGACGCAATCTACCTTTTTTTCTTATTTTGGCTAGGATATGTTAAGATACATAGGGAATTAAATATAATTTTTTTATATTCAATATAATTAAGGATTAATTAATAATTAAGGGTTAATTAAAGGATGTAATAAATTAGGGCAGACCTAATTAATTAGCGTAGTTTGTTTAGCTAAATACCGTATATTATTGTAGCTAAACATTATGTTTTTAATACAGGACAATGACTGATTGAATTTTGGATACTTGGATGGAGGTTCTTTTCACTTACGGACTTTTACTTAAAGATGGGTACCTAATGACTTATCTTTGTAGATATTGTCAAGTTTCTATGCATTATTTTTTTATGAATAGTAGTAGTATTTAATTTTATCTGTCTTTTATTTATCCTGCTTCATACTTACTGCTTGACCCTTTGACACACTCAAAGTTTATTTTCAATACAGTTTCTATATTTAATACTCTTATTCTGTTAGAGTACGTGTGTATAAGGAGATTTGCATGTCATATACTTGATATATATTGATACCTAGCATTATTGCATGCCTAGTAGGTTATTTGTAGGTTATGATTTATGTTTTGTGCATGTCATATTGAGGTTTGCTTGATGGGAGTTACGTGTGTTAGCGTCATGCACCATCTTTGCATTATTACATAACTGACAATCCTTAGCTCTTTTGTGGTTGAGACGGATCATCAATCATATCCGGATCTACACACTGTCACTCATGCAGTGGCGGATTCAAGGGGGTGTGAGCGTGTGCTCAAGCACCCCCTTGTTTTCAATTAATTAATATATAGTTTTTATATTAAAAAAATAAAGGCATATCATGACTTTTTAAACTTGTTAGAGTTTTTTGTAAAATTGACATTAAAACCTAGCGAACTCTTTTTTTTCTTTCGATCATGAATCTGATTCTTTTATCTTCACAACTCACAAGACAATTCCTCCTCCTCTTTATTTTCTCTTCAAACCAAAATCTTTAACCCTCTTGTCATTTACAAATCGCAAGAGGCAAAACCTCCTTATCATCTCTTAAAATCAAAAGCTTTGTTCCGTTGACGCCGACACGACAACGCGGCAACGACGGTGACGACAACCGAGGAGGAAGAAAGAGAGCAGATTCGGATTGTGTTGTTGGCTACGCTCGTGAATAAGGTTTGATTTGCCACGGTGACGACGGTCGACGACGACGACAGCCGAGGAGGAAGAAGGAGAGCATATTCAGATTGTGTTGGTTGCTACGCCGGTGGATAAGGTTTGATTTATTTATTTATTTGTTTGGTTGCTCATATCCGTGAAGGACTTCATCTAAAGATTTCATTTTCTTAGTCGGCGGGATTAATATAGCATGAAATCATGTTCCTTATTTCATTTGATTCCTTATTTTATAATTTATACTTGGTAGTACTACGATTGTTACGTTGATTGCTTAAATTAATAATTTTGATGAATTGACATAGGTTATGGAGAAATTTTTAAAACGAAGTGTTGAGTCTTCTAAGAGTTCTAATAGTGTTTTTTTATTCACTGTTTATTTTTACAATATTAGGTTCTTGATATGATGGTTCAAGAGATGAATAATCGTTTTTCAGAATCAAGTACGGAGTTACTTACTTGCATTGCTTGCTTAGATCCGAAGGACTCTTTTTCTCAATTTGATATTAGTAAGCTACTCCGCCTTGCTGAACTTTATCCGGAGGACTTTTCATTGACTGATCGTATAATACTTGAGGATCAACTTGAGTCTTACATTCAAAATGTATGAGGTGAATTTTCTATGATTGAAGATTTGGGAAGTCTTGCTATAAAGATGGTTGAAACTGGCAAGAATATGATTTTTTCATTGGTATATCGTTTGATCGAGTTAGCATTGGTTTTACCAGTTGCAACTGCTTCTGTTGAAAGGGTTTTTTCTGCGATGAAAATTATCAAGACTGATTTGCGTAATAGGATGGGAGATGAGTGGATGAATGACAGTTTGGTAGTATATATCGAGAAGGATATTTTTGGCACAATTGAAAATGAACAAATTTTACAACATTTTCAACAGATGAACACTCGTAGGATACAGTTGCCTCCTCTTGTTTGTATATCCAAACCCGATACGGGTAGTTCAAGTGTCAAAAAATAGTTATTTTATTGGTATGCACATACTTTTATATCTGTATCATTATCATTATCAATTCAGTACTTTTATCGTTTGATATCTTTATTTGATAGCATGTAATTTTTTTTTAGTTCTTTCATTGAGCACCCTTTAAAAGTTTTGTCTGGATCCGCCACTGCACTCATGGGTTAGTGGTACTATCAGGAGGGTATGTGCAGTTGCCCTATCAAGACTTCATTTGGCCGCTCATAGATAGTGGTATCCACAACGTGGTAGCAGACAGGGATCCCTCATCTTTCCCGTGAAACGAAGAGATGAGAGCGGTGTTTCCCCATATGATTTAGGGTAGGATGGGTGTATCCTCCGCCAACATTTTGTTCGCTCGGTCACTTAGGAACAGTGACGACAGAGTGCATATAGTTATTATAGCTCTACCCACTCGACCTCACCCACCACCGGTGACGGTGGCTGACTGACGTTAGGGATGACCATGTCATTACATCATGTGCACAACTGTATGAATTGTATTTGTTTTGTATTTACTGTACTTATTTGAGTTATGATTGCTGAATTTGGATGACATACACATACAGAAGGTATTTTATTTGCATAAGGTCTAGTGACCATTCAGGTTCGAAGATTTATGACCTTCATACTCCGTAGATGGGTTTGATATGAGTATGTACTTAGTTATTGGTCATGTATTATGATTTCCTATGAGACTGTATCTGCTTAATTCTATATTACTTAGTATAACTTTTTTATAGCTATGCATATTTATCTATATATATACCCGTGGAGTCGCCCTAGACTCACCACCATTTGCTATATTTTTATTTTCAGACTGAGATACCGGGAGTCGCCAGGAGAGAGCCCTACCACTAGTCTCACTTCCCGTCAGATCGACTTCGTTTTAGTATTTGTATTTATGGATGTTTTATTTACATTGCTATCCTATTTTATGGATATGTATTTGTATTTATGGATGTTTTATTTACATTGCTATCCTATTTTATGGATATGTATTTGTGCTTTGTGTATTTGCGTACGCCTAGAGGACTTTTGAATACTTTGTGATTGTTGTAAGTCATACCGGTATACAGCTTTTATGTATCGTGATTGTCTTTCATTTTTATTATGTTATAATTTTCAACCATGTTAGCTGAGGATGATAAGATGGTTGTATAGGCCTTGTATTAAAGATTCATATTATACGTTGTATAGGAAGGTATTGCTCGATTTTTATCAGACACGCGGCTCCTCGGGACATGCCACTTTCACTTTGACATTGTAGCAGTTACTAATAGCTGTTACAATATAAAATATACTTTCGATTTTATATTGTAATTACTCCACAAAGTAAAATGTATCAAAAGAATGACAACAATATATAAACACAATAACTTAAAATAATAGTATAGTATAGCACCCAATTTATATGCTTAAGATCTTCAACTGATAAAGTCAGAATAGAACTAACAAGACCTATAACCCCAATAAATTGAAATAACATATTTGTCTTCATCACTAATTAATAAATTGTTGCTTTATCTAATTGTTGCTTTATCTTCATAACATATGAAAAGAATCTAATTATTGTTTTATCACTTCCAATGCATCTTTCAATTTTCAAAATTTTTCAATTTTTAATAATTTTCTCTCTGAGTTTGAACTTAATACTATATTTGAAGTTGCATACAACTTTCTTTTCCTCTTATTGCAAAGGAGGTAAAGTACTAGATTGCTATCAAAGTGTGCTTCAAAAGTTGGTTTTGCTTCTTGTTTACTCTTGAAGGACTGTTGTATAATGCTCATAAAACGATCAACTTATCAAGATGCTTCTATCTAGGTGCGATAAACACCCGGATGACGTCCAATAAACACAACATAAGTTTTCTCCTAGATTAAATAGATCATTTTGGAATCACGTAAACAATAGATTTGGATTAAAGGGAATTACAACTTAAAATGAAATTACTTATCATCAAATAAAATGAAGGAAATGATGTTTGGTTTGTTTCCTGCAAATGATATATCCAAAAAAAAATTAAAATTTATCAAAAAAAGAAAGCGATTACTAATAAAAAAATATTGTACAGATAGAAAAATAGGCATTAGAGGTAGAAGGGCTTACGATCGAGAATGGAGGTATGGGAGCGACAACATCGACTTTGTTTGTGGTGGCTATTTGGGGAGCTTGTGTAGGAGCTACTATACAAGTAATTGCTAAAACATGTAGCAGATATTATTGAGTAAAGCAAGTTTGGCGTTGTGGTAGCTATGTTTCTGTAGCTGCTACAACACAAGTTTGACATTGTAATAACTATTTTCCACTAGTTGCTACAGTGAACTAGTCTAGTGAGTTTCACATTGTATCAACTACTCATATAGTAGCTGCTACAGCATATAGTAACTACTTTGACATAGCTGCTACAACATATATAAGTAAAGCTACTGTCACTTTGATGTTGTAGTAGCTACTTTGAGGTAGCGATACTATAGCTTTGATGTTGTATCAACTACTAAAGAGTAGCTGCTACAATGTGTAGCGACAAATTTAATTTTTCAAAGCAACAATAGTTTCATTTTTTAACATAGCTACATATTCGTAACCCTAGCAGAGATACTACAAAGTAACTGCTACACATTGTAGTAGTTACTTTACAGTAGGGCTTGTACGTTATAGCCTCTATCATCGTACAAAACTCTAATTAAAAATTCGCAAAGTAGTAAGATCAAGGAGTCCCAATAAAAAATATTGAACACGGAGTAAAACACGCACTGGAGTGGAAGGGCTTACAATCGATTCAAAAAAAGGTGGATCCGCCACCTCAGTGTCCCCCGCTAGCCCGCCCCAGGACCAACACGGAGGAGGTAAATCACGGTGAATGCTGGGCAGGTGAGGCACCCAGGCGCGAGGGATTTTTTTAAACAGCAGCCGAGGTTTTACCCCCCGCGCATACCGTCGACCCTCGAACCCACGCCCTCTGATTCAAGCGGCGAGTGCCTCACCAGCTGATCCAGCCCGTGGGGGCGAAGGGCTTACAATCGAGAATGGATGGGTGAGAGCGATTTTCGAAAAGGCTTTGTTTGCTATTGGGGAGCTTCCAGCCAGTTTGAGAAAAAACTTCTAGGTGTATTCCTCACTTGGCTTGTAGCGCTTGTGCTATGCTTGCGGCGGACAATCCGGAATGATTATTTTCGGTGAAGAAAGGAACGAGAACGAAGGAAGACGTCAACGAAGGAAGGAGCGAGGGAGAGGGAAATTTAAATTATATATATATATATATATATATATATATATATATATATATATATATATATATATAATTTTATTATCCCGAACGCCTTATGGCGCACATCTCATGAGTATCTCAAATTTTTTTATACTTAATACTGTAATTTAACTCATGAATCCTAAAAGTAAAATCCTAAATAGCTTAACCGCAAATAAAAAAATAAAAAAAAAATATTGGGCGATGCATAAGCTTGCACAGTGCGTAACCCAGGATATCATTTGCGTGTATAGTAGTGACTCTCATGTCAATATAATGGCAGAAACCAATTGCAAGGTGGAAGGGTTAATTCGTACAGTAGCTTGTTAGAGATGTGAATAAAACTTAGATGGAAATGGACTCTAATATATGTTTTTTTAATAATCCAGATCTCCAACTCTTACTCTTATGATCCGATTAATCCTAGATATGACTACTTGACCCATTAAAAATTTTTACCGACCATCAAGGTATATTAGAAAGTACAGATGGATCCTAATAGACAAATCCAATATAATAATAAAGTTACTTTTGTAATTATAAATGCTTGATAGCTTGAAATTAATAAAGTTACTAAGTAAAAAAAGTTTTATGAATACATAGAGACGTATAATTCAATTTTAGCTTCTCGAGAGGTGGAAAATTCTATTGAACACAAGATTACTTCAAAACTATAAATAGATATTGAAGTCTAATCTTGTACTATCTAAAAATTGAGTACAGAAACAGAGAAAAAGAGGGATAGTATTAGAGACAAAAGTTTCTCCTAAATACTTTGTCTTTCCTCTTATCATATTTCTCTTTGAGATAGCAAAGATGTAGCGAGATTCTTCTATAGTTTGCCTGTTGTTTTTTCCCTTCGACTTGATTGAAGCTTTTTCCACATAAATCCTTGGTGTTCATCATCTTCTATAATTTTCTCATTTCTACTTCTACTAAAAGTGTGTGCTTCGTGTCACAACTTCATAGTAATGGTATTAGAGCGAGATTCATACCCTTTTTTTAGTGCAACGATTTCATCCAGTTAGTGGAGAAGAAACCGCAGAAGCAATGGCAGCAAAGTTTGAAATAGAGAGGTTCAATAAGAATAATTTCTCATTATGGAAAATGAAGATGAAGGCTATCTTAACAAAAGAAGACTGCTTGGAGGCAATTGAAGATCGACCAAAGGAAATCATCGATGATAGAAAATGAACAACAATGCTATATATGGCCAATCTATCATATTCTTATGATCAAGTCATCATCAACTTGACCAATAATATTCTCACAAACAATCTAGTCTTTGAGGATGTTGTAGCTACTATTCTAGAAGAACATAGGCACAAGAGCAAAGAGGACAAGTCGGCAAGTTCACAGCGAGCAGAGGCATTAGCAATGATGAGAGGAAGATCAAATGAGCATGATTCTAGTGCACGCCAAAATCATGGTAGGTCCAAGTCTAGAGTTAAAAGAATATCAAATGCTACAAATGTGGCAAGAGAGGGCACATGAAGAAAGAGTGTTTAGAAAATAATAAAAATGTAGAAGCAACTATTTCTCAACGTAATATTGCAAGTTACTTAGACAATGGTCAAATTCTATATAGTGAGGCAACCTCATTTCGCTGATGTGTGACTTGTGGACTCAGGAGCTACATGGCAAATGACCTCCCGGAGAGAATGGTTTCGTCAATATAAACCTATCTTAGGAGGATATGTCTTTGTGGGAAATGATTATGCTTTAGAGATTTCTGATATCGGTACCATCAAATTAAAAAAGTACAATGGTACAATTTGCACCATCCAAGAAGTATGTCATGTGGAAGATTTGAAGAAGAATCTACTATCTTTGGGTTAGTTATATAGCAATGGTAGCAAGCATATTCAAGATGGCATCACGAAGATCGTCAAAGGCGTACTTGTGGTAATGAAAATTGAGAAGATATGTGAATCTATACATGTTTAAAGAAGAAATATAAGGAGAAACATATATTGCATCAACGAATTCTGTAGAAGAATCGGTGATGTTATGACATCGCAAACTTGGTCATATGTTAGAGTAAGGTTTGAGGATTCTCTAAGAATAAAAGCTTCTTCTGGGGTTCCAACAGGTATCTTTACTTTTTTCTGAGCATTGTGTTATAAGTAAGCAACATAAATTGAAATTCAACACTTCCACTGCTAGGAGTAAAGTTATTCTTGAGGTAGTTCATTCTGATGTTTGGCAAGCACTCTTGGAGGTGCAAGATATTTTGTCTCTTTTATAGATGATTACTCGGGGCAATGTTGAGTGTATCCAATTAAAAGGTAGGCAGATGTGTTTATAATTTTCAAAGCATTCAAAGTTCACGTAAAACTTGAATTAGGGAAGAAGATTAAGTGTTTAAGATAAGATAATGGAAGTGAATATACTAGTGATGAGTTTGATATTTTTGTGCCTACATGAAGGCATAAAAAGACAATTCACTATCACATCCACTCCTCAACAGAACAGAGTGGTAGAGCCGATGAACAAAACTTTGTTGGAAAGAACAGGAGCAATGTTAATTGTGGGGATACAAAAATCATTTTGGGCAGAAGCAATCAAAACCACTTGTTATGTGATATAGCTTGGAGTCAAGGGGTATAACTTGTGAGATCCCACTACCCACAAAGTGATTATCAACAGGGATATAATATTTGCAGAAGATAAACAATGTGACAACATTTCAAGAGAGAAACCAGAGACTACAGGAATTCAAGTGAAGAATAGACAAGAGCAAAAAGTCTCAAATTCTTCTGAAGCAACACCTGAGCACGAAGAAGAAGAAGAGCAAACTGAATCCATAATTTTAGAAGTTAGACACGCAACTCGAGAGAGGAAGGGGCTTGCTTGGCACTATGAGTATAATGTGGACAGCAATGTTGCATATTATTTGCTAATAGAGGATGGAGAGCCTTTTCCTTTTCATGAAGCAGTAAATAGTTAAGATGCATCTCTATGGATGACAGCAATGTAAGAAGAAATTGAAGCTCTAAATAGGAACAAGACTTGGGAGCTTGTTTCACTACCACTTGTCCCCGCGGGCATCAACGAGCTGATACTTGGGTGGGAGAGTTGTATTATTAGGTAAGGGTCGATTCTAGTGGGGTTCATTCCCTTGAGGATTAAATGCCCTTTCAACTAGGAGGTCGCTCGGTATCGTGATTTACCTTCATTCATCTCGCTATGAGGCCGGCGATGAGGGGCACATGAGGTGAGTAAAATCATCTTTTTGCTTCATTGTTTCATCCACTTGGAAGAAAAAGTCATTGGCAATACATGGGTCTATATGATTACCAGAAATGACAATAATTAAGTGGAGCAGTATCGTGCGAAATTAGTTGTCAAAGAATATGCTCAAAAAGAAGGTATTGACTTCAATGAAATATTATCTCCAGTAGTTTGACTCACAACAGTTCGAATAGTCCTGGCAACGTGTTCTACATTTGACTTACAATTAGGACTTCTTCATCGAGAACTTGAGAAGAGATTTATATGCTTCAACTGGAAGATTTTAAAGAAAAAGGAAAAGAAAACTTGGTTTGCAGGTTGAACAAATCTCTATACAATCTCAAACAGGTGTCGAGATGTTGGTATAAGAGATTTGACTCCATCATGAGCATTTGATACAATAGATTGAGCCCAGATCCTTGTGCTTATTATATGAGTTTTGGTAATAATGTTTTTATTATCCTTTTTTTTATTAACGAGGTTTTTTTCAACCAACCTCGGGCGACTGACCCGGCCACACGGAAATTTCTCATCGGCCGTCTGGGTAAATCGGGAAGCGCTTACAGTGGGCGGTCTAGAAGCCCAGCGCCCTAAGATTCGCGCCCCATTTGGAAGAAAAATTCTTGCAAATTTGAAACAAGAACCTGGCTTTTATTATCTTATTGTTGTATGTTGATGACATGTTGATTGCAAGCCTCAACAATGATCATATTGCAAATTTGAAAGCTCAATTGGCAAGGAATTTTGAACTGAAGGATTTGGGACTAACAAACAAGATTCTAGGGATGCAAATTCATCAAGACAAAAATTATAGGAAGATTTGGCTTTCCCAAAGCAACTATTTGGAAAAAAAAAACTTACAAAGCTTTAATATGCAAGATTGTAAGCCAATTTCTACCCCTATTCCTATTAATTTCAAGTTATCCTCAAGTATGAGTCCTAGCACTAAAGTGGAAAGGATGGAAACGTCTCGAATATCGTATGCATCGACAGTGGGTAATTTAATGTTTGCTATGATTCGTAGCAGTGAGAGCGATTAGTTGATACATGGAAAACCCTTAATAAAAAGCATTGTAATATTGTGAAGAAAAATGATATGCTGAGTAAAAAATCTCAAAAAAAAAGCTCAATGAATGACGTGCCATTTTGCATGCAGCGATCCCCAATAGGTTCATCATGCCCCTTAGGGTATAGTTTGATTCGGGACAGCGACCGGAGGCCGCCGATGGTGTTCGAGCGACAATCGAACGTCTACATGCAAAGTGTTACGTCATTCACTGAACATTTCATTGAATTTTTTCATTGAGCGTATCAGAGCTCTATTGTAAAAAGGATCTTGAGATATGTCAACTGTCAAGATACCTTAAAAGTTGTATTATGTTATGGAGTATCAGATTTTAATATTCGAGCTTACGTTGACTTAGATTATGCAGATTATCTTTAAAATAATAAATCCACCATAGGTTATGTGCTTACTATGAGCAGAGGCGCTACAAGTTAGGTTTAAAAACTACAATCTACCACATTTACAATAGAAGCAAAATATATTGTAGCGCCCCCGCGGGCATGGCGCGATTGGTAATAGTTCACTTGGGTGATATCTCACTTCCCGGGTTCGATTCCTCCCTGGTAGAGCGCGCAATATGCTAACGGAAGAAATCGCCACAGGCTGCTGCATGGTCGGGCCATCAGGTACTGATATTATTAGTGGTGAAATCGCCACGTGTCTCCGTCCAGCGGTTTACCCTCGTTGACCGGTGGAGACTCTCGTTGAAGGTTGTGGGACAGGGCCGGTCAGCCAAGCGGATTAGTCGAGCGCAAGCCTGGATACTCCTTGTAAATCAAAAAAAAAAATTGCAGTTACCCAAGCAAGCAAAGAGACAAGGTTCTAAAATTCTCTAGGCGTTAATCGAGCATCAGACCGGCACCTCGGTGAGGACTAAGCGCTACTAGGCATATTCCACGATATTAACATAATTTACATAATAAATCATATACTATAACTCCAACACAATAATATCAAATTTAAAATGAGTTTAAAATTTCACAACTAATAAAATATGACATATTTATTGTACTTTTTGTCCGTAATTTTCAATAACTTGTTCTTCATCAGACGCAAACTCAATATCATCATTATGATCTTGCTATTCTTCTTCGGATACAAAATCATCCTCGTAAAGTTCTCTCACTCTAGAGCTTCTTCGAAATTGTAGATTTTCATCTGCTCCACTTGCTACATCAACCATTTATTATGTGAGCCCAGCACCTAGTTCAACTTCAGCATCTTCCTCGCCATCCACAATCCAACCTTGTGCATTTGAAGCATCTTTTGCAAGGACATCGATATTCCTTTCTTTTTCTCTTTTTTGTTTATTCAACAATCTAGCATTATATTGTTCAACCTGTTGATATCCAACCTATTTTTTTTTGTATGAATTAAAAAAAGTAAATATTATAGTTAGTAACATGAATATAAACTTTAAAAATTAATATTTTACTTTAATTAAATACTTAAAGTTTAAAGCTTATTTTTGAAATGCATTCCAATTTCTTTCACATCCAGATGCACTTATAGCTAATGGAAGTGTCATCAATGTCACTCTTAGCAAGTTTGTGTGTGAGCACCATATGTACTCCACCATACACATGGAGCAAATATATCATCATTTTTTCACATGTTTTTGCTGCCAATATTTTTTCCAAATAACCCAGTCTTGTCTCTATATTTTGTAAATTCCTTGTTAATAATTATATTTCTAGATCCAACTCATTGGCATGCAAAATTTTCATGTATTCAAAAATCTCTGTCACAAACTCCTCATAAAGAGCAATAGAACTATCTTTACAGTAAAAATAGGGATTCAAAAAAAAACAATAGTATGCAATGATGTATCAAGTCTATCCTTTATTTTTGGCTCAATAACCACTATGATAGACTGATAATTTGATTCTACATTATTCAGGACCACCTTGATATTTTCTTTAGCTTGAAGAAGCTCCCCATATAGCAAAACCTATTGATGACTTTCTACCTCTATCTTCCAATTGAAGAACTCTTACTTACCAAAGGAGCAAATATTTAAAACAAAGTATCACAATTCCAAAAGTGCATGCTCATCGTAGTAGAGTAAGCCAAATTTTCTTTATTTATTTTTGGCTATTTACATTTCTTTCACGTATCACCTGTAAGCATGACCCTTAAACTTGATTTTTTTTTCCAACTAAACTTGCAATGTGAAGAAATTTGATGCAAACCTGATAACTCCTGACCAGACTATGTCTCTCTTTTCGTGAAACTTCTCATCAACGACAAAGTCTCATAGTGAGTATAAATGAAAATGGTAAAAGACTTGGATTGCTCAAAAACCTTTTTATATCGTAGAAGTTTACCAATACTTTCAAGCATGAGAATAATCGTGTGAGTGACACATAAATCTAAAAGATCCAAGTCGTTTTTCTCTCATCAATTTAGTTGTAATCATATTGTTGCTGGCATTATCTGTTACAATCTAAATAATATTCTGAACTCCTACTTTGTTCAACACACTTGTCAACATATTCAAAAATAAATTCAGTTGTATGTGTCTTATCTGAAGACTCCTTAGACTCTAAAATATAATACCCTCCTTACAATTAACACACAAATTTAAGATATTTTTTTATCACTCCATATATTTGTCATGATTGAACACTCATTCTTTGCCCATTCTTCTTGATATTTCTTCAACAGTTATTTTATTCTTTTACTTCGGCTTTCAATAATGGTACAAATTGATATTGAGTTGGAGGCTTGAATCCTAGTCCAAATTGACACACTACCTCCATTAGTTGTTTGAAGCTATCATTATCAAAAGCATTGAATGAGATTCCATTTTCATAAACTCATCTCCCAATATATCTTGTTGAACTTTTTTTTTAAAGAAACTTGTTATTCCTGAAAAAGCAAAATCATATTAGAAGGGAGGTTAGACCTGACATTCTAATACAGAATTACATGACTGAACCATACTTACATGTATCTCATCTGTAAAGTAAACCAAATCTCACAGCATTTACAATTTCAAAAGGATAATGTCAAGACCTCTACTGAAACCATTTGCAATTAAAGCTTTAGCCATACACAAATTAACCAAAACTTCTCACTTTGAAACTACAACTCCACGAAAGGATTGGCACATGACGTCCGCCTTCTAGCCACCCATTCCTCAGCAACTTCATGCCAATGGTATTCTTTGAAGCTTCATGAGACAAAGTTTACCAACTTTCCAAAATGATCACACCATCCTTTCCCTAACAGCATACCAGCGTAAGAAATCCTAAGAGATCACCACCACAGTTCAGAAAAAAGGCTCCCCATCCAAACCAGCAAATTGGCACTATAATTCAGCAAAATGGCACAATCCAGCTCCTTTAAAACTTCGCACTTTTATGACTAAGCACCACCCAGATAAATCCACAAATTCCACTTAGAAAATCAGAGACAAAAGGCCTCTAAAAGAGCTTCGAACAACAAATTCAAGAGCAGAAGCCATTCCAAAAAAATAGCTTCAGCAAAACCTCATTTGCACTTGAAGCTTTGGCCTCACGCCATTGAACTTTCAATTCAAAATCAACAGTACCACACCAGTCTAAGCAACTCCAAATGTATCGCAGGGTACCAAACTCCTTGTCCAATAAAGCTTATGAAGCATTAGAAAACCATCAAACTGATGTTCCCTTAGGCAAGTGACCAACCATTGACGGATTTGACTTGTATCCAATTCTGAGCATGTTTCCGAAATCAGCAAAATTAGTATACTTCTTTGAAACTGGCGCACAACCGGAACAAAGAATCTCTTCATCTTATTGGATTACAAGGCTTGCCTTTTAATAGCCAAACAGGATCCACGAGGAAACCAAAGTATATAGCTTCTACACAGTGATGACACCAAAGGCTTCTCAGTATCTCTTTCATCATATAAAGCTAGCTTGAAAAAGCTGTGAAGCCATATAAACCGCAGCTTAACAAAGACACCCAACATCAGCATCTCCATCCCGATCAGAGGATAACACCATCTAAAAGACAAAAATGATACCCATCCAACAGCAGGTTTTTGTGGGTATACTACACCATCAGAGATCCCCCAATAAAACCTTGAAAAACCAGCATATAAAGCACCACAGAATTCAGTGCAGATATAGCCCAATCTCATTAACCTCCACAATCCAACCCTCCACAAATTGCCATAGTACAGAGCACCAGACATTCCACAGCAAAATTACCATAGCACGTATCAGCAGAACCATGAAACTCCAGACACAACAGATTCAGAAACACTTTCATCCATACCTCTAGAAAACTGCCAAATGACATCAGAAGTCCAAGAGCCAAGAAACCCATCCGTTTCCCTTCTAAAGCAATCATAGCATAAGACACCCAAAGCAAAGGAATGCATTTGTCAGCAACCATAGCCAAGGAAGATCCCCTCCACTCCAAACACAGCTCAGGATGTGTACATGTACAGCAACAGCCTCTAAGGCCAATAATAGCTTCAGCTTCCAAACCCTCAGCAAGCCACCAACTAGTAGTTTATAAAACTTGACTACATAATACTCTTTTAAATTCGTGACTATATGGACCCACAACAATCCACTACAATTCATCATAACAAAAATCAGGGCTAGTGAAGCCATTACCATCCCCCACATGGAAAGAGATACACTTTTCCCCTTGGAAATCATACTCTCCTTGTAAGTCATGTCGTGTCTAAGCAGGTATACAGTAGACCGATCCTATCTAGCCTGCATATGCCAAAAAGTTCCTTGTCCATTGCAAGACTATCCAAGACTCTATCCCCATCAAACTTAAAAGCTCTGTTTGCAAGATAATCCACCGCAGCATTAGCCTCCCTATAAGTATGTGAACAACAAACATGATATTTACATATGCAATCCCTAATCTTAAGCACCAAAAAAGCTCCCAGCAAATGGAAGAATCCTGAATAATTTGCAGAGCAGCCACAGAATCTAACTCCAGCCAAATAAGGAGGTTATTTTCTATACACAACTTCAAGCCTTTCCAGATTGCAAACTCTCAGCCCTAATGTTTGAGTCCACTCCAATATTGTTGAACTTGTTGAGTTCTCTTAAAAGAACCTCATTTATATTTTTTTGGCGAAACACTTTCTCCCACTTGAACCTACAATTTCTAGAGCAATTACCGATGCATATCTATCCATGGGGCCATGTGGAAGAGGTTTTCTAGATGGATTCATCCCTTCAATTTCAGTACCTTCTTTTCATCTAGACAAATAATCACCTTTGTTCTACAACTTTGTTCTGCTATTATTTTGTTCTTCTTTCCATTCCTCCCTTCTAAAATAGTCTGTTTGTACTCATTTTTATCTTCTTGAATGTTTTTTTGACAATCATATACATTTCCAGGTATATTTCCTATGTGCTCCTTGATCTTATACACTCCCCTGACATCATTTTTCCAGACAACTTACATCTTACATCTAATTTTATTGAGGTTCTTAGGATCAATCAACATCCCAAACTCTCATCTGCTGTCATTTGACTTTCTTCTAAAAATCCCGGATTCGAGTTGAGCGACTGATGCTGTCGAAGATGAATTGCTTGTCATTGTAATTGTGATAACCTGAAAAATGATTTAAAAATAAATTTAAGAAGTTTAGAATCAAGAATAACAAGTCTAAGAAAAAATTATATATAAAATAATTAAGATAATTAAATATATAATATTAAAATATAAAATATTTGGATTTTTAAGATCAAAACATATTGCATAACTCCAAATAATCTCTTTTTGAGTTGATGAAATTATTATATTTGACACGATTAAGACTTAAGACCACTAAAATCAATAAATAAAAAAATATAAATAAGTAAAATAAAATTATTAGAATATAAATCTGATTTATATAAATTAATTAAATTTATTAGATTTTTTTAATTTTAAATATAAATTAAGAGTATAATATCATTTATATAATTAATAATATTTATTAGAATTTTTAATTTTAAATATAAAATTATTAGAATATAAATAAATTTATAAAATTTATAAAAAACTAATTTTAAATATATTTTTATATAATTTATTGGGATAATTTAATTAGGATTTATAGAAGCTTATTCGAATTCCACCTTTAAGTTAAGAAATATTTAAATTAAATAAATAATAAATAATAAAATTAAAAAAATCGCCGCGGGGCCAATGGCATCGCGACACCTCTGACAGCACCAGACAAGTCGTGGGATGCATTCGTCACCGCCGGACTGGTCGACGGAGGCTTCTAGCGCCGTCAAACATCCACAGTCCGACCGAAATAACGTAAGAAATAAAACCAGAGAGCACTCGTCTTTAAGAAAAACTTGGTCGCAACAGAGTCATTGCTTCCAAGGCAGTGGACGCTCAATAAAAAAAATCTCCTTGTGGCGGAGAAGCCTTACAACTGAAGCACACTTAGACTTAAAGAAATTACAGAATGAATAATTTGCCTCTGAGTCTCTAAGCCTATTTATAGGTTGAGTGATATGATCTTGACCGTTGATACAAGATTGAGTTTTATCTTGATCGTAGATCTAAGATTATCTCAATCAACTTTTAAACTCTAATTAAAAATTAAAGCTTTTTAATTAAACGAACGTTGTATCTTTGACTTTTGAACGTTGTATTTTTTTTAACGTTGAAGCTTTTTAACAAGCTTTAATAAAAACTTTAAAAAGCTTTAATTAAAAGCTGTTATCGACTTTTAAGTTAAAAGCTTTAATAAAAGCTTTTAATCGGTAGCTTTTGATTAAAAGCTTTAATTAAAAAGCTATAATCAGCTTTTTAATTAACTTAAAAAGCCGTAGGTAATCCAGGATCTGCCATCGAAGCACTCACCCGAACCCGACTCCGCCCCCCCCGACCCCCCCCCCCCCCCCCCCCCCCCCCCCCCCCCCCCCCCCCCCCCCCCCCCCCCCCCCCCCCCCCCCCCCCCCCCTCCCCCACAGCGAGGTCATACCCGCCCCAACTGGTCCATCCCCCCCCCCCCACACGTCCAGGTCGTCAGAAGCATCCCGCGAAGCATTCGGCAATGCTAGAAGCATCTCACGACGCATCCCGCACCACCAAAAGCATCTGCCACCGCCGAAAGCATCCCACGACTCAGGAAGCGTAGAGGGCGGCAAAAAAAAGTAATTTTGGTAAAAGAAAACTGAAAAACTTGCCAATCGACGTTCACGAGCTTCTAGAGGAGATGAGATGGAAACAAAGATTTAGGGACTTTAAAATTTAAAAAAAAACTAAAATTTCTGTGACGCCTAGCGTCACACAACGACACCTGGTACCGCATAGGGCCGATAGAAGACAACCTCATAGATGCACTAACAAAGCCAATCAATACCAATAAATTTATATAGTGTCGATCCTCTATTGGCCTTGTGAAAACGTAAACTACAAAAATGGCAAAACTAGATAGGATGGAAGGGTTACAACAAAGGTGACTTTAAGTGGGAGAAATGTGATAATAAAATCACTTTTGTAATCTTAAATGTTTGATAACTTAGAATTAATAAGGTTATTACGTAGAAAAGTTGTTTTGGAATTCACAATTCTTTTATGGATACATAGAGTACAATTTAGTTTTGGCTTCTTGGAAAGTGAAAGATTACATTGAACACAAGATTTCTAGAAGACTATAAATAAGATTAAAGTTCAATCTTGTATTATCCAAAAATTAAGTAGAGAAAGAGGGAGAGTATTAGAGAGAATTAGTGTTGAGGCAATCTGTGGTCCGGAGTGATAAAGTGTTTTGATGTTTGGGCAAAGGGTTTAAGTTAGGTTTCCCTTGTGTTCTAATATGTGTATGTTGAGTGTACAGCTTGTGCAGGTTTACATATATTGACTTAGCTGGACGGCCTCGGTACGGTGAAGGGTGACATGGAGACAAGCAGCGGGCTTGTGTGCGCACCTGAGGGACTATGGAGAGCAGGGACGATGAGTTGAGGGGCGCGGACTTCGAGACATGCGTGAAGGATGGCATGGAGGCAAGCTGGAGGCTTGCGTGCATTCGAGGGACGGGAGCCGAAGATGAAGAGGGCGTGAAGGCAATAGTCGAGGCTGCTGATGAGGAGTTAGTCGAGTCGTGAGGGTACGAGTGCTGTGTGATTGTACTCGGGAAATCCTAGGGGTCGAGTGCTGAGAGAAGTGTACTCGGGAAGGGAAACCCTAGGTGTGTGAGTGAGGCAGTCGACTGATAAAACTCACAGAAAGGTTTGCAGCTCTGGACCAGTCGACTGCCCTGGGAGCAGTCGACTGGTAGCGGCTGGTGAGTTGGCTGAAAATTCGAACGTTGGGGTTGGAACGGTTGATTTTCAGTGGCACCAGTCGACTGCCCTGGGAGCAGTCGACTGGTGGCGAGGGTTTCAAACTTAGTCCTATTTAAAGAGGACTTCGTGATGGCTGAAATTCTTGACGAATCTTGTCTTGGTTAAAGGCAAGATAGTAGTCTTTGTGCTCAGGGATCGTCGAAGTGTTGTGACGAGGTTTCTCCACCCACAAGGAGCGACAAGAGCTAGCCGGAGGTTGTCCGGGGAGTGATCCACCAATGGATTCTTGGATTAGTCACCCTTAGGGGTGGATACCAAGTAAATCTGGTTTGTTAGCATTGTTCTTGTTGTTAGTTTATTGTTTTATTGTATTTCCACTTGCGCAACTAACAACGTAGGAAGAAGAAGCCGAAAAAGTGCTATTCACCCCCCGCCCTCCCCTCTAACAATCGGAATCGATCTAACAATTAGGTGTAGACAAGATATCTCTCAAATACTTTGCCTTTCCTCTTGTCATTTTTCCTTAAGATAGTAGACATGTAATCCTTTGATACAGTGAGATTCTTCTATAGTTTGTCTGTGAACTTTTTTTTGCTACGATTTGATTGAAAATTTTCCCACCTAAATCTTTGGTGTTCATCATCTTCTATAATTTTCTCATTTTCTACTTTTGCTAAAAGTGTGCACTTCGTGTAACTTTATAACACTCAACATCATTAGTTTTTCAAACTCTCCAAGCGTATTATGCCCTGGGTGAGATTTAAACCCTTATTGTTTAGGGAGTTCGTCCACTTTTTGCCATCACATCATAGCCCCAGGGCCAATATAAAGGGACTTTAGTTCTAGTGGAAGTTGAGTGACATAAGATTGATTTATACTGAATCATAACTAGACCTCCTCATTTTGTAGTTCGGCCCACTCAATATTCAACCTATTAAGGGTGCTCGACAGTTGATACTCAGACAATACAGCCTGCTCAGGCCACTCGGTAGTCGACCCACTTGAGTTTAGGTTGCACTCGACACTCAAGACTCAACTTGCTCGATATTAGCTACTCGATCGAATTGGCTCTCAATACTCCGCAGTCAACTACTTGAATAACTTGGTACTCGACACTTGGATGACTCACTTGGACTCGGGCAGCACTCAATGTCTCGCTCAGGCAGCAATCGACACTCGGGTGGTAGTCGTCCCAATCTTCGATACAACTAGGTTGGGTTGAACCTGGGGTAATGTCGAACTGGGGTGACATGAAAAAAAAATGATTAATTAGGTTGGGTAACGTCGAACCTGGGGTGACACGACAAACAAAAATTGATTAACTAGGTTGGGCAACGTCGAACCTGGGGTGACCAACCTAGTCCCATGAAAGTTTCCCATTGGCCACCAGGATAAATAGGGAAGTGCTCGCGGTGGCCTATCAAGAAGCCCAACATTCCACGGTTACGCTCCTCATTTGGAGAAAAAAATCCTACAAAATTCGCCGTAGCTCAGGATAGTGCTTGAGAGACAACTAGTCGCCCTTCCACTGCACCATAGACCCGGGGGCTCGATACAACACGACAAGACCATCAAAGAACTTGACAAGCCCATTGAAGCAGTAAGTCTAAATCTAATTTCAGAATAAATTTATTCAGATTATTCCCAACAACTCCGGCAACAATCTTGTCCCACATAATTTTGGATGGCAATGCTTCAACATTCCTTCAGTCCTGCTTAGCTCCACCATTCATTGTTAATATGGCCGCTGTCAGTATCAAAAACAGCAGTTTGTGAAGTTCTAGCAATCACAAGCTTCTTGCTCTGTTTTCTTGGTGGAGGATTCAGATGAAATAAATTTAACGCCTTTTCGCAGTACTTTTTGCAGCAGTAAGACATCTGTTAGAGGTTCCTCAGTGCCTTTCCTTTGCTCATGTTCTCTTTCTCAGGAGGCGAGGACAGTAGAGCACTACTAGCTACGATGTGGAAGATGAGTTCTACATGAAGGAAGCCAAGTATTCAATTTGCATCTTCAAGATGGAACTTATCAGTTCTCCTTTTAATGGTGTTTTGGGCAAGTAATTAGAAAGTCACATCACATTTATCAGTTTTCCAGGGAGTAGGTTGCAAGCAGAAGTTTCAAGTAAAGCACACAGCACGAAAATTCGATCTGTCAGGGTTGGCGAGCAAATATTGGATCTTTCATTGGAATGGTTGATAATCGTCGAGTGGGTGAAGGATTAGTCACAAATGCGGAAGAATTTCATTCAGAATTTCTAGCATTGGAACCATGAAATCTGTTTTCTTACCTGCAGAAGCGTGGGAATTCGTTCACGGATGCAGGTCGAGTTCGATTCCCGGTTTCTCAGCAAAAGGATCGAGGTGAGTCGATCGCAGGAGGACTGGAAACTTTCCAACCGTGAACATCCATCAAAGAAAGGACTCGAATGCAGAGGGCATCTGCTTCCCAAACCCTAGACTTTAGGGTTCGAGTCGCTGGTGTATCGGAGAAAGAAGAACGATGAGAGGGGAGCTCTCCAATCGCTCTAACATTACTATTTACGACTAAAGATACTGGACGATCATAGCCGTTCGTTTGATGGGCCCCAATATATTGAACGGTTAAAAGCAACTGTGCCTCCCCTACATCATCAAATAGGCTGTATGAGACTCGCACCCAGCTACGCCGAACGAGAGCAAAAGCTGCTCTCCCTCGCTTTGTCTTGCTCTTGAGATGGTGGTGATGCTTTCGGGTGATATCCCCCCGAATCAAACAATATACATCAACAATTTGAATGAGAAGGTCAAGAAAGAAGGTTAGCTCCATTGTATCGCACAGATCTTTTGTCAGTTTTGGGTTTTCCCAACACATGAGTTCTTCGGTTTAGGGTTTTTTTTGGTTGAATTTTTTCTTGTTTGTGAATGTTAACGGTGTTTAAACAGATTCAGTGGGCGTATAAAAAGTATATTTAATGGGTTTAGAATACGAGATTTAGACTAAATTATATTTATTTCATACCTGAGCGCTTTGTTCCTCATAGGCAAAGATATGGTTTTGAAAGTACAGGCCCTCAATGCTCTTTGATAGTTGTTGCGAAGATGGAGATATGTTCTTCTTTGATTCTCAGGAAACAGAACTCTATTGGGATTTCTTATTCTCTGATCTAAAATTGCATCATGTGATAACGTATTTTATGTTCTTCCAGAGGCTTAGCATTTCGTAGCTATAAGGGATAAAGTTGAATCTTAAATATTTTTAGTCTGCTTTGTGTTGATGAAATTAATGAAGGAATAGTTGGGCATGCATGTATTGTTGTTGTAGCTTACTTGTTTGCTAGGAATTTAATTGTATTCAATTGGTAGGTTTGGGGAATCTAAATGGCATGCCATGGATAAGAATAGATAGGGAGATTTGTAGTTTGCCCGTCATATGTACACTACTGTTCACAGATCTGTTTGGTTGTGATGCTATTACATTGGAGTAATATGTGCGCTAACTTGCTATTTTCTGTATTCATTTCCTTTATCAGGTAATTGCATAATAAAAAATAGATTAAAATCAAACTCAAACTTATAGTTCATAAGTGTGACTCAATTGCCTGGATTTGTGAATTTGAGAGTGATTAAGGAATTTGTTTCTATTTTTCCTTACTACATTGTCCTGGTTTTTGTGCTTCAGAACTTAAACGATCTCTCTATGCTTTATTTTCACAATATGGAAGAATTCTGGATGTTGTGGCCTTGAAAACACCAAAGCTGAGAGGCCAGGCATGGGTGGTATTTGCTGAAGTTCCGGCTGCTAGCAATGCAGTACGACAAATGCAAAGATTCCCATTCTATGATAAACCAATGGTGAGTTTTATTTAACTCGAAATTCATGTTATTTTTTAAAGCAGTAATTAGTAATCTTTTAGATAGACAACACTTAGTGATACACAAAAAAAATTTTCGTGTTGGTAATTTAATTCTGGAGTGAGGCTTGTTGGCTACAGTTATGTACAATTCATGACAGATATTTGCTTATATATTTTATGCAGAGAATACAATATGCAAAATCAAAGTCTGATTGTATTGCAAAAGAGGATGGGACATTTGTTCCGAGAGAAAAGAAGAAGAGGCAAGAAGAAAAAGGTAAGCCCCCTTTTCCTAAGTTAATTGTGAAAAATACCTTGTGCAACATGGACTCTGCATTGTAGACCAAACCTTACTGTTTCTGAGGTTCTCACTGACAATGCAATTTAATTTAGCATGTAGAAAAGTGGTGTGTTGGTAAAGATAAGGAAGTAAGAAAAATCAAAGAATGAGACTTGCTATCAGGAAACAAGAGGTGAGAGATGTATAGGAAATGATTGTTATGTCAATACACTAGTGGTAAACAAGAGTTCAAAATATTGTTTGTAGATGGTCAAAGATCAACAACTTTGATGATATCTTTGGAGCCATATGACGTAACAAGTGAACTGCTTTGCATGATGAAACATTATCAATTGGGCAACAAGGTTTTATGGATGAACACAAACTGGATCATAGGATTCGTGAATAAATAACTGAATATACAGTTGATCAGACTGAGAGAACTTGAATAGCCAGAATAAGTTGATGAGAGATAATTATCTCAGCAGTGACTGTTTCAATCTTGATTGATATCTTGAACAATGAACAGTAAAAGTCTGATATGGCAGTTCCATCTGAAGTAATTCCTATGATTGAATTGATCAGATCTTGTAGGAACAACTTGGAGGTTCTTGGTACAAATGCTTCTGGAAGAGTTTATAGGATAGTGACTTAACTGAGTGTCTTATCTGGAAGTGATGGTTAACTTTTGGTTATGATTGATCCCTGGTTTGGTGATCAAACTCGTTCTCTTGTCATGTCAGATTCCCACAGTTAAGATCCCTAGGATTGTCTTTGTCAAGTAAAGATTACTAGATTAACCTATCCTCACCTTGATTCACTAGGAAAAGCATTAGCCTCTCTGGAGATAAATTTCTCAAAGTTAAATTATGATCACAAGACAGCTACTGTTTTACATATGCAGGAATTCTTGGTTGCACAATCACTAGATTTCATTTGACATCGAGTATTGAACATTTTGTGATTATGGTTTCATCCCTAAAATATGGTAGTTCAAAACTTTTCTTCCCATCTTTTGCCCTATTATGGGTGTCAGATTGCCTAACGGCAGTAACTGACCCCAAATAGTTGAGACTTGTTAGTAGGCTACCTATCTAATAAATTGAAGATCATCATCTAGTGATTTGTCTTTATAGGATATTTACCTTTTCAAGGTTCTTCTTCTTTGGAAATATTGTCTTTATGCTGGCATTATTATTTCTGCATCATGAACATGATGTATCATTTCATTCCTTTTCATTAGCTGCTGAAAAGAAACGTCGAGCTGAGGAGGCACAACAGTCTGCAGCAAATGCTCAAACCAACGGAGGGCTGTCTGTAAGTTTAATTTTATTGATCAAATTCAATTTCTTTCATAAAATATAAGTAATGTTGACTTGAACCTTATAAAAAATATATGGTAAAAACATCTACCTTAGAAATCTATTATTCAGTTTATATGGTTCCTTTTTACTTGCCATATGGTAATTTGATTACACTTTTCCAGAATACAATTTGATTGTTTTCCCAATTAGGCATCTAACTTTGTCTGTATTTGCTGAACTTGAATTAGGATAAAAAAAATTAAAATGATAATAATAACCTACATTTGTTCTTTTAATACTATCGGATGCACTTAAAAAGTTCTAGTAATGATTTAATCTACTTATCTTAGATTGATCTCATAACTTAGCCAACCCCAGATACCTGGAACTAGCATGGCTTTGATGATTGTACAAACCCCAAAGATTGGTCTTATTAGTCACACCAAATTGTTAGTCTGGATTATTTTCATCTCAAGGGATGTCTATGACTATTTTTTGTTTTGTTTCTCAGTCTGCATTGTACGCACCATGATTGAATCTGGCCTACTCACAGTGGCATAGCTAGGATTTTCAACCAGCGAATTCAATAAATTAAAAAATAATAATAATACAACACAAAATCGAATTATCCAACTCTAAAATTTGAAAATACTTTAAAAATATAAGCTGAAATTTTTGAAAATTCCAAGTATTAGTATAGATCGATTTTCCCAATCCAAAAGTCTAAATTTTGAATTTAAGTAGATGAAAACAATTTAAATTCGAAAAATTTGACCTTAGTCCTTAGTTCTAGTTGAAACAACGACCCATCCTTAGATCCCTGAAGCTTATCCATGATTCAAAGTCCAAGAATCATTTGTGATCTCGCTACCTTATAATATTTAGCATTCCTACATATAAACCTCCATTTCGATCTAAATAATCATCTTAACTAATAACCTAATAAAATAGCGTTTATACTTTACAATTCTCCTTCAATTGATGAAATATGAAAGAAGAAAGGAACAATTTACTCTTATTATTGCTGTGGTTGGACAAAAAAATAAAAGGAATATGTTGCTTTTGAGGAAAAAAAAAGAAGATAGGGAGGAAGAAGCTAAAGAGGAGAACTTTACCTTCGTTAGCAACCTCGACTAGCTTCGGTGAGCTCGGCAATGATACAAAGAGAGCAAGGCAAGGAAATCAAGGCTATTCTTGCAGTACCAACAAAACCCTAGAAAACACGAGAAGAGAAAGAAGATACGAGGGTTGCTCGTATTGCTGGGAGAGGGTAGCAACTGATATTGTGTTTCTTGCTTGCTGGAGAAGAGAAAGGAGAAGAAAAGAGAACTCTTATGCTTGAGAAAGATTTGAAGAAAAATGGCAGGTTTACCATGGTTGTAAAGAGCGTGCACTTGGCTGCGCCTAGGCGGAAGGTGCAGCCAAGCGCGCCTTTGTGCTTGGGCAATGACCCAGGCGCAGTACTTGAATGAAGTGCATTTAAGTGCGTGCCTTTTGAGAGGTTAAGGCGTAATTTTCTTTGCCTTAATCAAGTTTAAAAAAATAAAAGTCTAACCCATACCTTTAATTGCCTTTAAATTAATTAGGTTGCATTAACTTGCATGTATGCAGTATATTTTTCTTGCATTACTCTTCCTCTCCCCTAGAAAATGAAAATCAACATTAGTCCCTTGCAAACTTATTTCACTAATTTGTCTCTACGTGACTTTTATTCACCCCTAAAAAATTAGCATCAACCTCCCCTCCCCTCCTCTCCCTTCTCAAATGTGAACTCTTCTCTCACCTACAACATCAACATCGGTTTTGTCTACACTTTCTTGCTTTTATCCTTTTGTTTCATCGGTGTATTTTTTTCCTCACAGTTTTAATTTGAAGTTTGATTTTGATTATGAAGATAAACTATTTCAATATTTGAATGTTAGTTTGAAGTTTGATTTTTATTTTAATTTGAAGTTTGATTTTGATTATGAAGATAAACTATTTCAATATTTGAATGTTAGTGAATTTTATATTTACATTATTGTTTAATAGTTTGTGAAATATTTGAATTTTGTTATTGGAATATTTTGGCAATAATTCCATATATATATGTTTGAATTGTAAACATTTAAACCCAAAGCGTCTTATTTCTATAAGGCGTGCACCTCACCTTGCACCTCAAGCCTCACAAGACCTATGCATTTTTGGACGTCTCACGCCTTAAATAACTATGAGGTTTACTAAATTTGAAGAAGAGAAGGAGAAAAAGGAAATGGGAAAGAAGAGGAAGGAAAAAAATAAAGGAGAGGGATGGTGCCATGGCATGGCTGGGCTGCTGCAGAGAAAAAAGGGAGGGAAAAAAAAAGAGGAAAGAGAATGTTTCCTCAAAAATACCTTAGTTGGTTTTAAACTGATCGAACTCGGTTAAACATTAAACTTGGTTCGGCTATAATTTGACCAAATCAACTCAAATCAATCATCGTTTGAACACGTAATCCTTATCTCCGCGTCTACCCATTGGATTTAGTTCGAACCCGATCCGATTTTAATTTAGTGCCCTCACTTCCTGTCTTTAAAGTCATGATAACTAAAATGTCTCCCATCAGTATGAATTTGGTTCATTTATAGGGCAAGTTTTTTTATTACAATAATTTCTATTTTTTCTAACATAATTAGTATACAACCAGACATTTATATGTTTGAAATTAGAATCCCTAGACTCTTCTTAAGACATTTAATCAAATTTAAAAAAAACCAATTGAAAAGTCAATCTCCAGGTTAAAAGATCAAATGAATCTATTATCCACAAAAGTATATGTGATGCATACTGTTTTAAGCATGAACACAATTTATCTGCATGATTTTACATGCTAATATGCCATGATATGCAAGTTGGATCTGGTTTCTTGATAGGTACGGAAATGTGTATTATTCAATTTTAGAAATGATAAAGAAAAAAGGAACCCTCAATTGTTTGATATATTGCAAGTAGAGGTGCATATAAAGATTGGAGGTACAGTGTAAAGTTAATTAGTATAGAAGATTGAAATATTATAATGATTTGATGGAAAGGCTAAATTTAATATCACCTTTCATATAGCCAATAATCTGCTTCAATTACTTTGATGACCATATTTGTATTTTTTTTTTAATTTCATGTTATTATTTCTGTTAACCACCCACATGAGAGAAAATTCTTTCCTGCCTCTTGTTGCCACAGGCTCAACATGAACGCATAACTGTTATTATTGGCATGCGCTATAATCTCCATTGTATTGACAATTGGAAGAAACATGTTTCCTTGAATTCTGCTAAAGCAAACTCCGTATGTTTGAGAATTCTTTGATAAGGGAAAAGAGAGGAGTGGACAAATAGATATTGGGATGTTCGGATACCAACACTGAAAGAATAACTGTATTTTTTATTTGCAGCAATAGCTATTCCTGATGGATTCCAAGGAATAGTTATTCTTGCATTGAATGGCTAAATGAGTCTGGAGTAGTAATTCCATAGAATTGTTCTCCCTTTAAATCCTTGTATGATGTTCTATCATGTTGCAGTAGTTATTCCATGAACCAAATTATAGAATACTTATCATGTTCTATTCATATTTTTACGACGTCCCTAAGACTAACTCTCATCTTTCACGAAACCGAATATGTACTAAAAGACTCTTAAACAAGGGACAATCCTTCTCTATTCTTTTCCCTCTCATTCCAATCACACCCTATAGTGATGACTTGCAACACCCAGCTAAGATAGGATTTTTAATAGTTTTGTTCCTTTTTTTCTCTTTTTGGCTACTTGTATTGTCAAAATCACATTACTAATAACAAATAAGGGGTTAACAACTCTTTAGTATCAATCTTATTATACTTTATTGTGCATTTTTTTCTTTGTTATTGTTCTATTCCTTAATCTAGCTTTTATGCCGAAAAATTCAGTGAGCATAATGGTAGCAAATCTTGCACTACTAAAAATCTGAAATGCTTTCTTCTGAATCCGTTCACTATAATTTGTTCACATTTTAAACAGCGAGTTCACATTTTAAATATTTTTAACAGTCTTCTCAAGTTCCCCGCCATGCGAAGCCTGGTTCTCAGGAGCCTGCTGCTGCTCCAAACAATATCCTTTTCATTGAGAATTTGCCGCACGAAACAACAAAGATGGTCCTTGAGATCCTTTTCCAGCAGTACCCAGGTTTCTCCGAAGTGCGGATGATCGAAGCGAAGCCTGGTATTGCCTTTGTGGAGTTTTCTGATGATGTGCAGGCCTCCATTGCGATGCAGGCTCTCCAAGGTTTCAAGATCACTCCACAAAACCCTATGGCAATCACTTACGCAAAGAAATGATGATGATGTGTATTCCGTCTGCAATTGTCTCAATACTTGTAGAACGCTTTCGAGGTTTATTGATTTCTAGGATTTCAAGAGGTAGCATGTTTTCCCTTCTACAATGGATTTACTTTCAAGGATTGACGAGGGACTTCTACCAATATCTTATTACCTTGTTTGATCAAATGGTGTGAACTTCGAGTTTATTATATTAGTTTTCTTTTACATGAGGTTCTTCATTAAGTAATGAGATTAGGGCGCAGACATTTTTTAAAAAATAGTTGAATAAATATATAACATTTTTATGTGATTATATTACATTCCACTTTCAATTTTTTTTTAAAAAAATAGATATTTCTATGTGATTATATGTTATAGACTATTAATGACTTAAGAAAAAATATTTTTAAATGATCAATAAACATTTTTAAATTGTAAATACTTCAAATGTTTGCAATTTTCCATTGAATTGATTCATATTTTGATTTAATAAATATTTTTGATAGTTTGATAACACTTGACTTGTTTTCAAATAGGTTGAATAAATGGAAGCTATACAAAACATAGTTGGGAAGGGCATAAATACGAAAACATAAAATCAACATTGGATAGCATTAAATGGCAAATACTTGTAATTATTATTTTGATTATTATTCATGATTTACATAGACCCCTTGACTTTTATATTCAAATTTGATCACTGAAGTTTCAGAACTACTTCATTCATGCCATTAGATTTTACTTACCAACAAATAAACAACGGCATCAGCAATAGCTGTTTAAATATTCGTGATGTCTTCACGTTAGCATACTAATGAACAATCTCGACGTCACGTTAAGATAATTAACAAAATGATTAAGTAAATCAAATGCAATTATTCCAAAAGTCAATCACCAGATTGCTAAAAGAAAAAGTTTGACATGACTAATTCTTCTCGTGTCCACTGGGACAGTCAATTAAATCATTGGATAGTAAAACGAAATAAACTTGAACTGTATGAGCAATAATTATCAAGTTCAAGTTTATCATGATAAAAGTTGACAAGTAACCTTGTTTTGATTAATGAGAGCATCGATGGCCCATGGGAAGGAATTATTAGAATATTAAAAGGACTATTATCATATCATCAACATCAAATAAGGTATATATGCCTTAAGCAACAATAAGAGATTGATAGAATTTAAACTCTCCAAACTTTTGATAGAATAATATGTATAAAACATTACAGTAATTGTAATGTTCAAATTTACAATTCCCTGTGGTAGCAAAAGATGAAGCCATCACCTTAATGGCCCCTCCAAGACGGTCTCACACACTATGAAAGAGGATAAATGAGACTTATTAGCCTTAACCGAACAGCTTTTGAGACGGGGGCGCAAATTTACAATTCACAAAGAATATGAAGGTAGTACAGATAATATGTATAACTAGGATTCCGTAATAGATACACAACACAAGAAAAAAGGATATTCAGAGGAGGGTAATAAGGTAGGTCTATATATAGGTTTGTTTGGAGAGCTTGAAGCCGGAAATCAATGCAGATAATCCACTAGAGACGAATGCAAAGAAGGCCATACAGATTGCAGCAGACGAAGAATCAGTGAAAATATTATCTGATCCTTCTCTCATGCGATCGGTAAGGGGAATTGCCGCAGATGCTCCAGAGATCAATAAGTAGGCTACCACCTATTTTTGAAAAAAGACAATTAACTGAATTAATCAATAAAAAAAGACAGTAGAATGGAATGAACATTTTGTAGGCTCGCCATCAAGCGTGATAGGTTTTTCCCAAAGTTTGCATGTAACTCTAGATTTGTGTGTATAACCTTATTCTCCGAGGGAGGGCCTACGTATTTTAATTAAATTGAAATTTTCAGCGTGAAGGATACGAGTTTTTAGTAACTTATAGTTCATGATTTCTGACTCCTTGTACTCTCATGATAAAAGCTTGAATGACCCATGGTTGATACACTTCTCATTTGAGAGTAAGAACTGACAGCCATTTGAGAGTAAGAACTGACCATATAGATACTGATAGTTCAATGACACCAAGAATCAGTATGAATTGCAGAGGAATTTAAAAAAACACAGCACGATAGGTACAATATCTAAGCAATATAGTCAAATCATATCATCATTTCACTTTTATTCTCGTGAAAAAGGGGGAGCACCAAGCCAACAAAGCACTATCAAGACTCTTACGGACATCTATCTATATACAAGAACTTGTACAGCATAGTGCAAGACTGCCTTCAAGGGGGAAGTCCGAATTTGCAAGCCACAAGAACTTGTCTGGATATCATTGTATTTCTAGGAAATGCTCGAATTGCATACTGTCCAATCATCGAAACCCATTCCAGTCTCATCGCCACAAGGATTCTCCCTCAATTGTGGTTAGGGAGATTAAGCTCCAAATGAGGAAGTTATCCAGCAACTTTATTCATCTTAACTTGGAAATAATTGACACCATGCAAATGACAGGCCATTGGGCGTAGAAAGTGTCAAAAGGGACAGTAAGTAGATGAAGGGAAATTATACCTAAGGAGCTCAATCTCACAAGGCTCCTAATTCCAACACCTGTAAAACAAGGAAACTAAAGTATGGCCGTTTTGCTGTTTTTTTTTATTTTGCCTCTCCAAAACAAAGGCACAATTTTTTCCCCACCTGTCATGTCTAATCTTTCAAAAACTCTAAATTGGCCTACATCCTAAATCTTCTCTGTTCTGCCTGCCTTTACCAATCTCCACTGTTCATCTCCTCTCTTATCTGCTTGGGTCGGTTTCCTTTCTTCCTCACATGGGTGTGGCTTCAAATCATATCTTGTCATCCCCTTGTGCCTATGCTATGATCTTCAATCATCCCTGTCCATCTCTGTTGATAGGGCATTTACTTATCTTTGCCCGCATCCTAGCCAAGATCTCCACATGCAATATTCCGTCATGTTGTTAGGACCATACCTACCTGTCTCCAACAATATCCAAGAGCCTCCTATTTACCCACATCACAACTGGAACTTCGCTCTATACTTTTTGTAAAATATATCTTATGGAACCAACCAAAAAAAAAAAAAAAAGAGGTGGATGGGAATATGTTCATTCGCTATGCAACTTCGAAGATCAAAATGTGTACATGAAACCAAATCTCTGACAATCAAACATATAAAACCAATTAAAATTCCTTATATAAATGACAATTCGTACAAAAAAAAAACTTATAGAACTTACAACTAATAGAATTGTATGTCCACTAATGCAATCGATTCACTTCCCATACTATTACTGCATTCATGCAGACAAATTGATGCACAACTTATTTATAAAAACAAAAACTATACACAGGCAATTGTAGTCATTCAATATTTCAATACTATCTGCAAAAGTTACTAATCCTTTGAGGGCTATATAATTCTTTTGCAGAAATAAAATATCGCAAAAGACTATCAATACAACCCTCTTAAATGAGTCGAATTATGATCACTCTTTACATCTGAAACAGATTTAATTTCTTCACTTTGGTTTACCACTAAATTCCAAGGTTGTAAAAATCGCTAGGTGGTAGTCGGGCGGAGAACTACCGCCTAGCGCCTAGGCGGCGCTAGGCGGCATTAGGCGGCACCACGGTGGGGTGCCACCTAGCGCCTAGGCCGACTTTTACAACCATGCTAAATTCATGAAATTGGAGTGAACTTTTCATCTCATCTTTACTAATTCGAGCCAACCATCCATAATTTCTTAACCTAAGAGACATCTTAAATGATAGACTCCAAGAGTTTATCTTTATTCCAAAAACAATTATGTTCAAGGTTCCAACTAGTTATCAAACAATCCAAAATTGTAGTTTCTAATTTAACAGTGGGAAGCAATCCAAAATGACCAACCAGAATTTCTTCAATCAATCTAATCATGTGTTGTTCAACTGCATTTTGTTAAAGAACATATTGATGCTAGTATTCAAACATTGACTCTCAACACATAATTTTATACAATCAAACACTGACTCTCAGAAGCAAAAAGAAGACTAAAAAAGACACAAAAAGAAGACTAAAAAAACACTGACTCTCAGTAGCTAAATGATTTGGGTTGTGGGTTGGCTTAGGGTTCTAAAAAAAAATTGGATAGAACAAATGGTGAAAAAAATCATGTTTTGATTTTGTCTTGTCTTGAATTAGGAATTCTTACATGTAAAGTCATTTTTTCTTCAGAATTACCCTACCTAGAATTTTATATTTGGTTGTGATGTGCAAGTGCAAAGTAATTTGTACAGGCCTACTCAAGTACCATTATATATTATCACATATAGCAAAATTTGTAGAAATGTGATCTCTCTCTATGGGAAATGCCAACATAGAGAACAAATTGAGCTAAGGTGGAGGGTGTGAAAGATTAAAGAGATCCAATCCAAATCAAAAAATAAAAGCAATCATCACATGTACCTTGTCCAAATGACAACCCCAGCCAATGTGAGATTAAGGGGATTGTCTTGCCCTCTGAAGTAATCATAGTACCATAAGCATCCTTTACCATCATCACAATTGGTGAATAAAAAAGTGGTGGCAGTTATGCCACATACTTGAATGGTGAGAGAAACAATAATAGGTTTATAAAACAGAAATTAGAGCTAGAAATATGAAACGAGTCTGAAAAACAAATTAGACACACTACTAGCTAAATCATAGTAGTGAGACATCTGATTCATGAACCTGCAACCTATGACGACCTCATTTTCAGTTTTACCAATCGGTTTGATTCTTTTTCATGCGAAAAGCATAGATGTTATAATTCTCATCACAAATTTATTTCCTTAATAAGATAATCCATTTGTTTTAGAGAAAAAAAATCTACTGACGATGACAATTCATATAACCTAGTATGATGATGGGATGAGTTTGATTGATATAGGATGATTGATTTGATTTTTCTTCCCTTTGGCGAATAGTATTAATTAGAGAGTAACTGAGGCATCTCTAATTCAATTAGACACAGACGACAACTTCAGCGTAAACATTCACGGCAAAATCACCGCATAGAACATTCCTTCTATCAAATCAATACGTAAAAATTGAAATTTCAACCAAATAACACTAAGAAAAATACCAACCTGATCTCCGGCGAAATCAACAATCCCAGCATGGTTTCTCGGTACCAAATCCCTCCCCGTCTTGAACCGATGCGCCTGCCTCCACACCTGAGCGGCCGAGTACAATAACGCGAGTATGGAGACACCCAAGAGGTACCTGCATCCCCAATCAATCAGTAACCAAACGATTCGAATCGGATCCCAACCAGATCCAACCAGAATCAGCTCAGATCAGAAGCCTCACTTGTACTCCTGATACTGATCGAAGTCCTTCCAATCGCCGTGCTTATTGGAAGCCGTGATGATGGAGGCGAGCAGCGAGAAGAGGAGAAGAAGCGCGCGGAGAACCAAACCGCCCCGCTCCAACAGGTCCTCCCTCCGCCACCTGTCCACCACCGCCCTCACCACGCTGCCGCCCTCCGCCGCGGCTGGGGGGGCAGATGGGGGATGGGAGGCCGACGGATCGCCCTTCTCGAGGTCGGCCGGCATAGGGAGGTTGCCGTCGGCATCGGCTGCCATGAGGTTCGTTAGGCGAGTGGAAAAAGCGAGCAGCGGCAGAGATCGCTCGACGCGACGCCGAAAAGGAAAAGAAGGAAAGGAAGGTAAAACAATTAATCAACAAACAAGAGACTGTCGTTTACGTGCGCGCCACGCAGCGTCAGGTTGTGGCGATTAATTGAGGCTTCGGAGCCATCTCAAAACTTGTTAGAATATTTATTATATTACCTGTTTTATCATAAATAAATAAATATATTGAAATAAAATAAAAATATCATATGAAAAATGATTGACAAAAATAGAACGTAGTCTTCTAAATATATGGTTGGCCGACCTTTCGGGATTTTAAAAATCAAGATTGATATATTTTTAGTTTATTTATATTTATTCAAAATCTTATTGAGCTATTCGAAGTTTTTGTCAGATTAAATAAAAGTATTATTATATTAATATTTCAGTCCAAACGCGTTAAAAAAAAAAAAAAAAAGGAGCGCTTGGTTAGGGTTATCATGATGAAGAATGAGAATGAGAATGAAACAGGGCCGGTTTAAGGCATAGGTCATTAAAACCTATGCCTAGGGCCCTAATAAAATTAGGATCCATTATCAGTATTGAATTTATATATATATATACTGAACACTGAACAGTGCATCACGCCTGCACGTTTTATGTCTTACCTCCCAACTGCTGTGCGATTTCCACTACATCACACCAGCCTGTCGCTGTGCGATTTCCACAACAATCTGCATCACGCCAGCCTGGGAATAGAACGAGTTGTATGCTATAGGATAATGGGAATGTGCATGGGAAAGTGAAGTCATGCATGAGAAATCATTTCCAAAAATCACGCCTACATGGAAAAGTGATACGACATTTAATCATTGAAAATAACAATCAAATAATAATTAATTTCATATTAATTATAATTATTATATTACCATAAAATTTTATTTATAACTATAATATGCATCCCATTTTATACTCATTGACTCGATCTTCTCAAGAGTCATTGAGCCAAACAACATCAATATTCAATGCCGACTACTAAGTACTATGTAGTTTTTTTTTCCTCATCAGTGATTTTGTAAGAAGGCTTCCTTCTCCTCAGGGCTCAGTTTTCTCTCGCTTGATATTCAGTAATATTTTTTTTGCTCTTTTCTTCTTCCAATCTTCTTTAATATAGTTTTTATTATTCTGTATAAATAATAAATTCTAGATGGAATTAATAGATTTTTTTCTTATTTTTTTCTATGCAAGTAAATTATTATCATTACAAATCTAATTTATGCATTTAAAAAAACATAAAACATGATTCATAAAATTTTAATACCTTTACTGGTTTTTGCTCTCATCCGGCCAACCTTATTTTTTAGCTTTCATATTTAGCATAATGAATACTGCTTCAATAATAACTCATGGTGTATTATCTTTTTATCCAGGTTCTATTTCTACTTGGAAAATTATTGACCAAATAGAGACTTATATTTTCTTTATAATTATTATTTTAATTTGAATATGTCAACTAAAAAATATGATTCCGGTAATACAAAACGTATGAAGAAAAGAAAGATTGAAGAATTTATTCAATCTCAAAAAGATGCACTTGATAGGTTTATTATTAATAATCAAAATCAAAATTTAGAAAATAATATAATTAAAAATTTAAATGGAAAACTAATTGAATTTTTACCTGAAGACAATACTTTAGGACAAAAAGAAATCTCTCAAGACCTTTTTAATGATCACAAATCTAATTCATCAAATATTAATATTAACGAAGAAGATAATAAAAATTCAAAAAATGAAGACGACTTAATAGATCATGAAGATAATTTTTTAATAATATTGATGAAACAATTATTCAAAATGTATACGATCCAGCACAATGGAAAAATATAAATACAAATTTATAGATTTATTAGTTGAAAAAGGTTCAATTAGAGAAATTAATATTTCTTTTCCAAATGATGAAAATTTTAAATATTTTTCTATGATTCGTTACATTCGAAAATTACCAAATGGAGAAAAATATGATAGAAAATGGTTAATATATTCTAAAGAATTAGATAAAGTATTTTGCTTTCGTTGTAAATTATTTAGTCAAAAATCAATTACAATTCAATTAGTAAAGGATGTCGAGATTGGAAAAATCTTAGTGCAAAGCTTAAAAGTCATGAAATAAGCAATCAACATATTATAAATATGAATATTTGGTTTGATATTGAAATGAGGTTACTTAAAAAGAAAACTATTGATCAAAATTTACAAGAAAAAATAAATAAGGAAAAAGAACATTGGATGATTGGAAGAATGTATTAATAAGAATTATTGCTATAGTTAAAAATCTTGCAAAAAATAATTTAGCATTTCGTGGTACAAATGAGAAAATTTATCAAGATAATAATGGAAATTTTTTAGGTTTAATTGAAATGATTGCAGAATTTGATCCTATAATGCAAGAACACTTTAAACGTATTCAAAATGGTACAATTCATAATCATTATCTTGGCCATAATATACAAAATGAGTTAATAAATGTATTAGAAAAAGAAGTAAAAAATATTATAATTAAAAAAATAAAAGAAGCAAAATATTTTTCAGTTATACTTGATTGTACTCCTGATATAAGTCATCAAGAACAAATGTCTCTTATATTAAGATGTGTAGATATTTCAACAAGTTCAATCAAAATAGAAGAATATTTTATAGAATTTTTAAAAGTAGATTATACATCAGGAAAAGATCTTTTTGATACACTTATTAATATAATAAAAAAAATTGAACTTGATGTAAATGACATAAGAGGACAAGGATATGATAATGGGGTTAATATGAAAGGTAAACAACAAGGCGTACAAAAGCGATTGTTAGATATAAATTCTAGAGCTTTTTATACACCATGTAGTTGTCATAGTCTTAATTTAGTATTATGTGATATGGCTAATTCTTGTCCTAGTACTATAACATTTTTTGGTGTGATACAACGTACTTATTCATTATTTTCTTCTTCTACAAAAAGATGGAAAATTTTACAAAATCACGTTTCTAATTTAACTCTTAAACCATTATCACAAACACATTGGGAAAGTCATCTTGAAAGTGTTAAAGCAATAAAATATCAAGCTCTACAAATAAGAGAAGCTTTATATTAACTTACAAAAATTAGTGATGATCCTAAAACAAAAAGTGAATCAAATTCTTTAGCAACATATGAATTCAAAATTTTGAATTTTTATTAGGTATGGTTATTTGATATGATATATTATTTGCAATTAATACTGTTAGTAAATTTTTACAATATAAAGATATGAACATTGCTATTGCATTAGATCAGTTAAAAGGTCTTGTTTCTTTTTTCAATGATTCCAGAGAAAATGGATTCAAATCTGCTATACTTTCTGCCAAAGAGATTGCAAATGAAATGAATATAGAACCAAAATTTCGTGAAAAATGTATAATTAGAAGAAATAAATGATTTGATGAGAATAAAATTAATGTGGTGAAACTTTCACCTGAAGAATCTTTTAAAATTAATTACTTTAATTATATTATTGATCATGCTATTTCTTCACTTCAAAGTAGGTTTGAACAATTTAAAATATATGAAGATAATTTTAATTTTTTATATGAATTAGAAAAGTTAAAATTGCTTGATGATAATTTTTTAAAAATAAAAAATCTTGAAAATTTTTTAAAACAGGACATGTTATCTGATATTGATGGTTTAGATTTATTTTCAGAATTAAAAGTTTTAAAAGAAATAATAAATCTAGAATTAAAAACTGCAATTGAGGTATTGAATCTTATAAAAAAAATTAAATTCTTTTCCTAATGCATGGATAGCTTATAGAATATTATTAACTATACCTGTTAGTGTAGCTTCAGCAGAAAGAAGTTTTTCAAAATTAAAATTAATAAAGTCTTATTTACGTTCAACAATTTCTCAAGAAAGATTAAATAATCTAGCAATTTTATCAATTGGAAAAAAATTATTATCAAAACTTGAATATAAAAATTTAATTAATAATTTTGCATCTCAAAAAGCTAGGAAACTAAATTTTATATAAAAATTTATTTTAAATTAATATTTTATTTTTTAAAAAAGATTTTAAACCCTCCATTGTCGGTCCCAAGTCCGAATGAAAAAGGGTGAGGGAAAATTTTAATTTTTTAAAAAAATTATTAAAAGTCTACAAAATAGTTTAGCCTAGGGCCTTGTAGAACCTTGAGACAACCCTGGAATGAAATTTATTTCATTCTCGTTTAGGATCCTTGTAGGATTCAATGGGATAAAAATAAAGATATCATATTTGAATTTTCATTCCCTCTCCTCTCGGATATCATTAAATCAATTCCCTAGCCGCCCCTCTCCCCTCGTTACTGAGGGCCCCCCTTCGTCGACCAAATCTCTCTTCATTAGCTTCTTCTCCCTTGTCGTCCCTCCCCCACCCCTCACCCCCATCCCCCACCCCGCACGCGCACGCATGACCCCTCCCCTCTCGTCGACATCTTCTCCCCACCACCCCTCCCCCCTCCATCAGCAATTCTTCTCCTAGCTTCGACCCCGCTGTCCCCCCCCCCCCCCCCCCCCCCCCCCCCCCCCCCCCCCCAAAACAACAAATTTTCCTCTCCCATTTCTTAGCTTCTTCTTCCGCTTTCCTCTCTACAGTGATAGAAAAGAAACACAAAATTTTTCTCTCAGCTACTTCGTGTTAAATAGAGTAAAAACATGATTTCGAAAATTTTGAAGACTCTTAGGGTTCATTCTGAAATCAGGGATTTGGGTGGAGGGTAAAAGTTTGATAGCACAAACTATAAGGGGGCAAAGGAATTAAACTCTAAAATTAGGGTTGGGGTGTGAAAGGACAAATTATGATGGCTAAATTGCAAAGAGGCCAAACACATAAATCCCCCTTTTCGCTCACCTTCCTCACCCGTTCTGCCCGAAGCCTTTTTCCCCCACGCGAGGCCAACAGCCACACCAACTCTCTGTTGGAGCAATCTAGGTACCTTGGGTTTTGATGTTTGGGTAAATGTTTAAGTTAGGATTATTATTGTATTTAATATGCATTATGAGTATGCAGGATATAGGTACAACAAAGTGTTGGTGCAGAAAGTACCAAAGTCAAACCTATGTTTTGATAATGACAACAGGGTTTAAAAGTTAAGTCTTACTTGTCATCTAACATGTTACTCAAGTGTGCAGATACAAAGTCCTAGCGAAGGAATGCTAGGCACCTGGCGAAGGACTGCCAGGAAACAAAGTCCTAGCGAAGGGCTGCTAGGCACCTGGCGAAGGACTGCCAGGATACAAAGCCCTAGTGAAGGACTGCTAGGCACCTGGCGAAGGACTGCCAGTATCCAAGACCTAGCGAAGGAATGCTAGGCGCCAGGCGAAGGACAGCTTGGGACTGAAGCCCTAGCGAAGGAATGCTAGGCACCGGGCGAAGGACAGCTCGGTATCCAAGACCTGGCAAAGGACCGCCAGGCAAAAGTCCAACCAGAGGAACGGTTGGCATCAGGTACACTCTCCCGAGAGGAGTAGGTGAGGACGCGTTCCCCGAAGAGGGAACAGTAGGCGTCGGTTCGACCTAGGGTTCCATTTTGGAGGCCCAAAGTCAGAACCAAGATAGCCAAGGCTGTATAAACTAATATTTTATTATTTTATTGTGTTTTGGACTAACCCCGGATGCAGGACCGAAGGAACGAGTGTCTGCAGCTCAGAGAGCCTCAAAGGAATGAGGCAATAGCTGACCAGGGCGCCCGGAGTGTCCTGGGCGCCCCCAAGGTAAACACAAAACACAACAAAGCAAAGACAGCTTCGACAGTTCAACTCCCGGGCGCCCCCGTGCTCCCGGGCGCCCCCGCTACTCCCGGACGCCCCCTGCACTGCGGGCGCCCCCAGTGACAGCTACCGAAGCAACTCCCCTCGAAGCCAAGAAGATAGAAGTTTAACCCGGTCAATCCGGGCGCCCCGAGCGCTCCGGGCGCCCCGGTCAAACCTGATCCCGAAGGTAAAGGGATCAGACGCTGACCGAGACATTGACGGATCAAATGACACGTGGGGGGGGGGGGCGCCCCCGACGTCCCGGGCGCCCCCAGGCCCTGTATAAAGGGCCCTCGACCCCAAGCTTCGAACAACACTTCCAATCAACACTTCTACGCTCTTCCGCTCTCGCGCCTCGCTTCGGAAACCTCCTAACTCGAGCCGACGACGTCCCGCTGCTCCGGAAAAGTCAACATCCATCGGACGTCGGTAAAAAGAAGAGCTTTCTTTTTGTTAAGTTTACTATACTGTATTTGTAAATCAATATTTGTAAACTTTCATTGCGCCTCATATAGAATTGCCCAAAGTAAACGGTCAACGACCGTGGGCCTTGGAGTAGGAGTCGACCTAGGCTCCGAACCAAGTAAAATTACTGTGTTTGCGTTTGATTGGCTTATTCCGCTGCGTAACTACTTTTTCTATAAATCCGAACGATTTCCGATATTCACCCCCCCTCTATCGGTTCTCTCGATCCAACAAGTGGTATCAGAGCGGGGAAGTTCAAACTTGGTGCAACCACCAGTTTGAAAATTTTTTTTCGGATTTTTTTTCCCTTTTATCTAGCTCGAATTTTTTTTTCTTTCGTTCGATTCTTTTTCGTTAATCGAGGTTGGTGCAACACCCCTCGTTATTTCATTTTATTCATCCCGCACTACTAATCCAAGACCAAGTCTTGGGAATTTCTCTTCTTGTTAGTAAATTTTATTTCAGATTAAATGACCATGCAAGAAGGATTTAGTACCGCCAGACCTCCACTTTTCAGTGGAGAAGACTTTTCTTACTGGAAAAGTCGTATGGAGGTCCACCTGAAAACTCAGGTGGACATGTGGATCATCATCCAGTCCAGACTGGAGATCCCCAAAAACGCCGAAGGACTACCTCAAAGCTACTCAGAATGGGACACCGCTCTGAAGCGCAAAATAGAAGCCGACGCAAAAGCGACCCAGACTCTCCAATGCGGATTAACAAATGAAGAGCTGAATCGGGTAGGCCCCTTCAATAGTGCAAACGAGCTGTGGGCAAAGCTGATCGAACTACATGAAGGAACGTCAGACACCAGGATCAGTAAGAGGGATCTGCTCCTGAACAAACTCTACACCATCAAGATGGCCGACACTGAAACAGCAGCCCAACTCCACACACGCATACAAGAATTGATGAACGGTCTTCACACTATAGGTCACAAGGTCGAAAACCGTGACCTAATAAGGTATGCCCTAAACGCTTTCCCTAGAAATACCTTGTGGGCATCTATGGTAGATGCATACAAGGTCTCAAGGGATCTTTCTAAAATTAAATTAGACGAATTATTTTCCGAATTAGAACTGCACGAACAAACTAACTCCAATATGGTCGAGAAAGGAATTGCCTTTGTTGCAAGAAAAATTGGAAGATCAACAAAGAAGAAAACTCAGCCTGAACCCGAGTCTAACTCAGACTCAGACGCAGAAGACGAAGAAGAAGATCAATCTGAGCTGGTCCGACTGGCCCGAAGCTACTATAAAAAATTAAAAAACCAAGCCAACACACAGAGGACAAGCCGAAGAAAGGACGAACCAGCTGAACCCGCGAATAACAAAAACAAGCCCAACGTAACCTGCTACGAGTGCAAGAAGAAGGGCCACTACAAGACGGAGTGTCCAAACCTAAAGGAGAACAAAAAGACAAGAAGAAAGAAAGCACTCCAAGCAACCTGGGACGAATCTTCATCAGAAGAAGAAGAAGAAGAAGAACCCCAGTCAAATCTACTAGCACTGACCACTTCAGAAGAAGTTGGGACCGAGTCAGAGTCAGAAAAGGACGACGGCATACTAACCTTTTCAGAAGACGGCGAAATCAAGGTAAGCGGTTTCAATAAAAGTCAATTAAACGATTTAATTTCATATCTTTCTCGAGATCTGGCGAAAGCCAAACTCCGAGTCGAATCCCTCCGACAGGAAGTAAAACTCCTGAAAGAGGGAGCTGACTCTAAATCCTTAGCCGAGAAAGTTCAAGAAGGAACTCCTACTCAAGTTGAAAAACTTGAGGAAGAGAACTCCTCCCTGAAAACTCAGGTTAAGGATCTTAGAACGGCCTTAGAACGATTCACTTCTGGGTCCAAGGGTCTTGACATGATTCTTGGAAAATAGAAGTCCGTTCTAAATCGATCCGGACTTGGCTATAGAACCAAATCCCGGCAAAGATCTTACTTTGTTGTACTGAATCAGTCCAGAAGTAATGTTCAGGCATGGGTACCTAAACTGTGCCTGAACAAACCAACTGGATCAAATCAGTATTGGATCCCCAAGGACAAGATTCACATCTTGCCTAATTATTATCATGGCTATAGTCCAGGGGGAGCCAAATTAAAAACTATTTTTATTGTTAAATAAAAATTTAATTCTTGATTGCAAATTGCATGTTTGATTGTTTATTTAAATTTCTGCAATTTACCATGCTTAGACTTAGGTTAGTATAAGGACAGAACAAACTTAACTGAAACTTGAAAACATAGTATTGGGTGGAGGTGAGATGATAGTACGTTAGGGAAACCAATTCTAATAAGATCAAGTTCACTTGGTCTCTTTAGACTGGTGAAACTAGCCGAAGCTACCGATCCAAAATCCAAACTAGTTAGACCAGAACTTTTTCAAAGATTAATTTTGAAAATGAAACTTCATTAAACGGCTTTGTCAAGGAAAGGGTTGATGATCCAATAAGGCTACGGCCAAAGAAGGCCTAGTGCCTCGCCAAGACCTGGAAGCCAATTTTTGAGTTTCAAATTCAAATTACTTTTTGTAAAATTCAAATCTAACACAATTTTCAGTTAAGTATAGATTCAAACATCTCCTTTCAAAATAAATTGAAATGTTTTCAAAAATTAATTAAGATTTTCAAAATAAATCATGGCTTTCAAAATAATTTTACTTAACAAAACCTGTCTCACAAAACCTATAAGGCTAACGTGATTGAAAACCCTAGATTGGGTGAGACAGCAAAAATAAACTCAATTATAATTATTTTAATACCTATATAGTAGTCAACTTGGTCAAATGATGGTCAACATACTCAAACCATGGTCAAAGCAGTCAAACCATAGTCAAACCATGGTCAAAACAGATTAAACCATGGTTAAATAATGACAAGACATAAAATTTGTCCTTACCTATACTATTCCGGGCGCCCGGGACCACGCGGGCGCCCCCTCCCATACCTTTTCCTTCCCTCGAGACATAAAAGCTGCTTCTGCCTTTGACTTGGGCGCCCGGAACCACGCGGGCGCCCCCATCACTCTCATTGCAGCAAAAGCTGCAAAAGCAGCCTGATGAGGGCGCCCGGGCTGTCCCGGGTGCCCCCAACCAGCCAAAGACACTGCCTTTGGCAGCAACCCTGACCGGGGCGCCCGGAACGTCCCGGGCGCCCCCACTGATCTGCCTATATAAGGCACCCTAATTCCCCTCTCTTCCCACACCAAACTCATCTTCCTTCTTCACTTCTTTCACTCCAAGGAGATCTAGCAAGTCCTCATCCTCAACCATGCCTCCCCGAGCTGTCCGGTATAATTCTTATTTAATTTTATTGCATTTAAATTTACTTTTAATGCAATATCTTCATGCTTCCTTAAATTTCCTTAACTTAGAAGACGCCGACCAAACCCGGCCAACCCCGGTGCCGAACCAAGTCCCGACCCTAGATTCCCTACCATAGACCTATGCAATAAGTTTGCTCAAACCATTTACAAGCCTATTAAAACAAGTTATCTTAATAGGCACTTCTTTACCCAATCATGCCCCGTAGCCATGAATATTATCAACTTCTATCAACTAGACAATCTTGTCTTCTGCACTCATACCATTAATGAATCCTTATGTGCAGAATTCTACAATAACATAATTCGACAAGATAATCTCATGTTTCACACTACTGTCCAAGGGATACCTTTGACCATAACCCCTACTTTGTTGAACCGGTTCCTTGGACTATGACCCTCTCAGTCCACATTTTGCTGCTATCCACCTAGGAATCCTCCATTTGATCCTCCCTATTCTCACATTACCTTAGATACAATCCACGCCTACTTCTATAGGGAAGCTAGACTCCCCGCAAATAGACGTTTCCAAGCCATTGACCTTCAGGCACAGGACTATGCCCTGTATAGATTCCTGGTCCGCTGTATCCTACCACTCTCCACTAGAGATCTCGGGACCATGCGACCCTTTCATGCCTTTCTTTTGTATGCCCTAGTCCATCACCTTGACATAGACATTGGACTCCATATGTTTCATACCATTCTGCATGCGTCCAGTATCACGACCCAGGGACGAGTGCGTACTCCATTCTGCCACATTATCACTTCTCTCCTTCATCACCACGGTCGTGACATAACCGTGGGTGAAATAACCGCTATGACCGACTTTGATGAAATAGGATTTAGGAACTTCTCGTTAGCGGGTCTAGAGGTATCGGCCACCGGGGTTCTTAGTTGGAGACGACAGTAGGCCGGGGCTCCAATCGACTCAGACGAGGAGGTCGAAGTCGACGTTGGAGATATTGCTGCAGCAGCCCGAGCACACATCGACGAGCCCGCTCCACCGACACTCTACCAGAGAGTGACACATTTAGAGACACAGGTTCAGAGTCTCCGAGAGGAGGTCGAAGCCTATCATATCGAGCAGATGGACGCTCGTCGAGCCGATCAAGAAGTGGCTGATGCACGATTCATTGAAATGATGGCACGATTCGATTCATGGCAGCCTGGCCCATCTGATCATCCCGGTCCCTCGTCCTAGATTTGATTAGTATTGTACCAGTACCTATTTGACTGCCCCTACTCAGTAGGGTTGACTTGTGTTTGACTGTATGACTGTGTTGAACCTTGAGTACTTGCTTTATTCTATGTTAACTAGCTTATGATTACTGGTTTCTTGTCTATTCGGCAGTTAGGATTGTGCTTAGTAGAATAGATTTAGCTCATTATTGGTTTTTTTAATCAATTTAAATCAATTCTTTCAAAATGCTTTCAAAATCAGCTCTTACTTAATTTTGAAAAAGTTTTAAAAATAAATTCTTTTATTTTTCGACTTAGTTTTATTTCAAAACTACCCCCTTTCAAAACTAGGGCTTTTTCACAAATGGACTTAGCTTAGGCCCTAACCCTAGAACTGCATGCACCTATAGATTTAGAAGCCAGCATCTCACAAGCACCTTAGTATACTTTGATTGATAACTTAGAAAGGGTTGAGATACTTAAGTCTTTGCCTTAATTCAAGATGCTTTAAGTCAGTGCATCTGCAGTAATTGGGGCACTAAATACAACTTTTACAGCAATCCAGTTAAGTGTCAAGTTTAGAAAATCTTACATGAACAGAAACACTTAACTTGACTAACTCTAGCGAAAACTACTGCTTATAACAGTTAGTAAGTAGCTAAATGGGTTAGACAAGTCCCTACAAGAGCAAATTAACTGATTTGGTCTAAGTTTTGGTTCAGTACAGCAAAATCATTTTTTAAGTCATTGCTTTTATGCAATTTAATTTTTGCAATGTCTATCTGTTTTTGATATATGGCAAAGGGGGAGAGATAGGAAAGAAGAGAGTTCAAATTTTTTCAAATTTTTTTTAAACTCTCAAATTTTTTTTCAAAAAGTTAGCTATTTTTCAAAGCTTTTCAAAACCTTTCAAGAAATACTTAAGTTTTTTTGTTTTAAGAAAATCCTACTAAGTACTTAAGTTTATCAAGTACTAAGTTTATCAAGTACTAAGTTTTTATAAGTACTTTAAGCTTAAGTTTTTCAAAACTTCCATAACTTTAAGCTTAAGTTTTTCAAAACTTCTATAAAGTACTTTAAACTTAATTTACTAAGTACTTTAAACTTAATTTCCTAAGTACTTAAATTATTTCAAAAGTTTACTAAGTGCTTAAGTTTTCCAAGTACTTAACTTAAAAGTTTTCAAACTGTTGAGTACTTTAAACTTAAAGTTTCAAATTTTTTAAGTACTCTAAACTCATGCTTTCAAAAATTCCACTATGTACCTTTAAAACTTAAGTTATCAAAAATTGTTCAAAAGTATCTAAAATTAAGTTTTCAAAGTGCAAAATCATTCTAAGTAAAGTTTTTTATAAAAACTTAGAACCCCACGAAGTTTTGAAAAATCTAGGAGGAGATTCTCTCCAGGGGGATGGATTTCTATGCTTTTGATTAAACTTAACTTTTTGAACTAGGGTTGCTATAAATCAAAAAGGGGGAGATTGTTGGTGCAGAAAGCACCAAAGTCAAACCTGTGTTTTGATAATGGCAACAGGGTTCAAAAGTTAAGTCTTACTTGTCATCTAACATGTTACTCAAGTGTGCAGATACAAAGTCCTAGCGAAGGAATGCTAGGCACCTAGCGAAGGACTGCCAAGAAACAAAGTCCTAGCGAAGGGCTGCTAGGCACCTGGCGAAGGACTGCCAGGATACAAAGCCCTAGCGAAGGACTGCTAGGCACCTGGCAAAGGACTGCCAGTATCCAAGACCTAGCGAAGGAATGCTAGGCGCCAGGAGAAGGACAGCTTGGGACTGAAGCCCTAGCGAAGGAATGCTAGGCACCGGGCGAAGGACAGCTCGGTATCCAAGACCTGGCAAAGGACCGCCAGGCAAAAGTCCAACCAGAGGAATGATTGGCATCAGGTACACTCTCCCGAGAGGAGTAGGTGAGGACTCGTTCCCCGAAGAGGGAACAGTAGGCGTCGGTTCGACCTAGGGTTCCATTTTGGAGGCCCAAAGTCAGAACCAAGACAACCAAGGCTGTATAAACTAATATTTTATTGTTTTATTGTGTTTTGGACTAACCCTGGATGCAGGACCGAAGGAACGAGTGTCTGCAGCTCAGAGAGCCTCAAAGGAATGAGGCAATAGCTGACCAGGGCGCCCGGAGTGTCCCGAGCACCCCCAAGGTAAACACAAAACACAACAAAGCAAAGACAGCTTCGACAATTCAACTCCCGGGCGCCCCCGTGCTCCCGGGCGCCCCCGCTGCTCCCGGGCGCCTCCTGCGCTGCGAGCGCCCCCAGTGACAGCTACCGAAGCAGCTCCCCTAGAAGCCAAGAAGATAGAAGTTTGACCCGGTCAATCCGGGCACCCCGAGCACTCCGGGTGCCCCGGTCAAACCTGATCCCGAAGGTAAAGGGATCAGACACTGACCGAGACATTGACGGATCAAATGACACGTGGGGGGGGGGGTGCCCCCGACGTCCCGGGAGCCCCAGGCCCTATATAAAGGGCCCTCTACCCCAAGCTTCGAACAACACTTCCAATCAACGCTTCTACGCTCTTCCGCTCTCGCGCCTCGTTTCGGAAACCTCCCAACTCGAGCCGACGACGTCCCGCTGCTCCGGAAAAGTCAACATTCATCGGACGTCGGTAAAAAGAAGAGCTTTCTTTTTGTTAAGTTTACTATACTGTATTTGTAAATCAATATTTGTAAACTTTCATTGCGCCTCATATAGAATTGCCTAAAGTAAACGGTCAACGACCGTGGGCCTTGGAGTAGGAGTCGACCTAGGCTCCGAACCAAGTAAAATTACTGTGTTTGCGTTTGATTGGCTTATTCCGCTGCGTAACTGCTTTTTCTATAAATCCGAACGATTTTCGATATTCACCCCCCCCCTCTATCGGTTCTCTCGATCCAACACAAAGGAGAAAAGTCCAAGTGGCATCTTGGCAAAGGAAGACCCGACAATAAGGATCGAGATCGAAGAAAGCTCCAGAAGGTAAGGCGTGAAGGATGAAGAGGCATCCGAGGGACACAAGGCTGATGGAGGAGGCTAAAAGGCTAGGTCTAGGTTGGTCGGGTGAGGACGAGTGCTGAGTGATTGTACTCAGGGATGAAACCCTAAGTTTAGGGGTTGATTAGTCGACTGATGCTTGGATTAGTTGACTGGTAAGGGTCATAGAAAGATCAGTCGACTGCTGCATGTAGCAGTCGACTGGTATCGGTTAGAATTCGAACGTTGGACTGTAATGTTCGAATCCAAGGTGGACCAATCGACTGGTGTTGGCACCAGTCAACTGGTAACGGCTGTTTTAGCTGTGAGCCTATTTAAGAGAGCTCGGTTTGGCTGGGCAAAGGTTGACAAAATAAGCTTGGGTAAAGCTTATTAGTAGTCTCCAAGTGCTCAGGTGTTGTCGGGAGTTTATGGCGAGATTTCTCCACCCACAAAGAGGATAAGAGCTAGCCGAAGGACTTCCGGGAACTCATCCATCGACGGATTGAGATCGACCACCTTACGGACAACCGTGGAGTAGGAGCCTTATCTCTGAACCACGTAAATCGGTTTGTCTCTTCTAGTTGTTAGTTTTAGTTATTTGTTATTCCGCTTGTGCACTAACAACGTGTAGGAAGAGAACCGCGATTGAAGTGGGTGATCGGCTATTCACCCCCCTCTAGCCTAGCTCGTCTACGGACTAACCGCCGAGAGAGCAAAGGCGTTAGAGGAAGATGGATTCGGAAGGTCGCTAGGATGGGATACTCGAATTTCACCTCCATACGATTAAGATGATTTTGATTATTGGAGGAAGTGGCTAGAGACTTGGTTCCAAATAGATTGGGATCATTGGACCGCATTGGAGGTTCGTTAGAAGCTCCAACGGACAAGAAGGGAAAACGTCTCTGACCTCGATATTGGACCAAGGATCAAATAGAGGAAGCGGAGTCGGATAAGGAGGTAACGTGAATTATTCTAAATTTAGTACCTTCTCATATTGTGTCACGTGTAGGTGATTACAAAAATGCTTATGAGCTATGGAGAAAGGTGATAGCTCTACACGAAAATTCGACACAAGAACAAGGAGCGGAGGAGTTCTAGGATAAGGGCTCATTGGTCCAAGACGAGGAGAAGGACCAATCAGAAATTGAATCGAGTTCAACATCCGAAGAGGAGGAGGTGGTGGAATCGTCCACATCCTCAAGTGAGGAAGAAATAGAAGAAGTCTCCACTTCAAGGTTTGAGGGGGAGGAGAGATCATCCTCAATACCGGAGCAAGAAGAAGCCTCCACTTCCACCAAAGCAAAGTCAAAGGATCACATCATTTGCTTTGGGTGCAATGAGAAGGGACACTACAAGAACAAGTGTCCATTGATAAGAAGAAGGAGGTAAACCCTAGACCCAAGTCAATTTCTTCGAAAACTAACATAGGTTGTAGGGAAAAGAAGGAGAAAAAGCAAATAATTTATTTCACATGTGGTGAGCATGGACACTACCACACCAAGTGCCCAAAGAAAGGAGAAATCGAAAAATTGCACACTTGAAGGAATTAGAGAAGAAGAGGAGCTCAAATCAAGGGGGAGCATTAAAGGTAAAAGGGAAGGTAATCCCTTATTTAAAATTAAATCCAATTTTCAATTCTTATATGCTTGTTAAGCATAATCATGAATTTAGGGATAATGATAGGAATAGGATTGACAAGGTAGATAATCCAACGAAACCATTACCCAAGGCTAGACATACTAAGACTAAAGCTACCATGCCTAAGGGAAGGAAGGTAGTTAATGATCAAGGCATTAATCCCAAGAAGGGGAGATATATGCCTAGGAAGGTGGGTAGGTCTAGAAACGTCCAGGGTGGACATGTTGACTCTAGAGTTGGAAAATCAAGTCTTGAAGGCAAGGCTTGAAGAAATGGAGAGAGTCCTAGATAGGTTCATTATTGGACCTAGGGGACTTGACATGTGTTTGGGTGTTCAAAAACCTAAAAATGTCAAATTGAGTACCTCCAAGACCAAAAGAATGTCAAATGCGAGAAGGACCGAAGACATTGTTAAGGGAAAGAAGAAATTAACCATGTCCAAGATTAATGGAGTTAGGATTGTAGGCTAAGAGTCACCGAAGGTACACTGGTGCGGCCTAGTGATTGTAGAAGAGTCATCTAGGGAGATGGCTAAGGTTAAGAGCTCAAGAGGGAGCTCTATGAGTCAAATTGGGATCCATGGTGAATGGATCTCGGAGGATTCCTTCCGAAAGTCTTGATACACTATAGAGTGTGCCAAAAGGTTTGGAGACTAATTTGAGTCTCAATCCTAGGGATTTGACACATTGAGTCTATGTTTCATGCATGAAAATATGACATTGGAGTCATATTATATGAAAATTGGTTCTTGATGTTTAGATGTCATATAAACCAATGCTAGGGATGCATTGTGGTTTGATATGGGCAGATACATCAAGAGGGGGCCAAAACTAAGACTTTAGGTCAAGGTTCAATTGAACCATTTAGATAGTTTTAGATTTTGTGTCAATCTTGGGATTGGTGATATATATATTTTTGAATATATTTTTCCCAAGTAGACACGGGCACCACAAACTTCTCCACAAAATTTAAAAATTTTTAAAGAATTTTGGAATTAGTTATGCATTTCTGAAATTAGGTCAGAAATGTTGAAAATGCAGTGTTCAGGGTACCAGTCGACTAGTACAGGGGTCAGTCGACTGGTAATAGTATTTTGGAGAGAGACTAGCTACTGTATGATTTTTTGATGGGAATTAGTCGACTGGTAACTGTCACAGTCGACTAATACAGGCTGAAACTGTTTTTCAGCAATCGGAAATTGTCCCAATGATGTAAAACAAGTGTATAATCTTATGAGAGATTAATACACTTTGTTTATGATCATTAGAGGTTAAAAAATCCAATAATTGGGATATTGTTGGAGTTCTTTTTGATGTATGACAAAGGGGGAGAATTGTTGGATTTAAGTGGGAAACCAACACACCTTTGCAAGATGTCAAAGCCTAAGGGGGAGCTTAGGTGAAGGGGGAGCAATTGTTGGCAAAGGAGGAGAAGTACCTTTGCAAAGAAAACCTACTCAAGGGGGAGTTTAGGTAAAGGGGGAGCCTAAGGTTAGGTTCCATGATCTATTTGTTTTATTGTTGTTTCCTTAACTTAAACGAGTTGTCAAACATCAAAAAGGAGGAGATTGTTGGAGCAATCTAGGTACCTTGGGTTTTGATGTTTGAGCAAAGATTTAAGTTAGGATTATTGTTGTATTTAATATACATTGTGAGTATGCAAGATATAGGTACAACAAAGGAGAAAAGTCCAAGTGACATCTTGGCAAAGGAAGACTCAACAACAAGGACCGAGGCCGAAGGAAACTCCAGAAGACAAGCCGTGAAGGATGGAGAGGCATTCGAGGGACGCAAGGCTGTGGAGGAGGCTAGAAGGCTAAGTCTAGGTTGGTCGGGTGAGGACGAGTGCTGAGTGATTGTACTCACGGCTGAAACCCTAGGTTTAGGGGCTGATCAGTCGACTGATGCTTGGATCAATCGACTGGTAAGGGTCACAGAAAGATCAGTCGACTGTTGCATGTAGCAGTCGACTGGTGTCGGTTGGAATTCGAACGTTGAACTATAACGTTCGAATCCAAGGTGGACCAGTCGACTGGTGTTGGCACCAGTCGACTGGTAACGACTGTTTCAGCTGTGAGCTCTATTTAAGATAGCTCGGTTTGGCTAGGCAAAGGTTAATGAAATAAGCTTGGGTAAACCTTATTAGTAGTCTCCAAGTGCTCAGGTGTTGTCGGGAGTTTGTGGCAAGGTTTCTCCACCCACAAGGAGCGACAAGAGCTAGCCGGAGGTCTTCCGGGGACTTATCCACCGACGGATTGGGATCGTCCACCTTACGGACAGTCGTGGAGTAGGAGCCTTATCTCTGAATCACGTAAATCGGTTTGTCTCTTCTAATTGTTAGTTTTAGTTATTCCGCTTGCGCACTAACAACGTGTAAGAATAGAACCGCGATTGAAGTGGGTGATTGACTATTCACCCCCCTCTAGCCTAACGCCAAGGTTCCAACACTCTCGTCCTTCTTCTCTCGATCCCAGTTTTGATCTCATCTCTAGTGGAGCTCAGTTGATTGGAGCGGGCAGTTCTTATGGTTATTACTCAAGTGGCAAACAAAGCAATTGTGGTCCTCTCGCGTTGAACTAAAGTGTCAGTGTCGGGGCAAAGTCTGTGTAGCATCTCTAGCCCCGATCGGCTGAGGAGTCTTCGCGGGCCTTGTATCACTAGGTAGGCTTACTTTATACCCCTTGGATATGGTAGTTTTGGTTGTTTGAGAATTCCATGAGAGCCTTGATAAGATCGTTGGCACAAAGCTCATCATGTTTCCTCTTTGTGGCGATTCTGTAGGGGTGGATTTGAGGGAGAATAGGAGGTGTCATGGAGTCTCTCGAAGTCTGAGGTTCTTTCGATTGATTTAGGTAAAGATTGTCTGTTTCCAAGTTTGGATCTTTGCCGTGATCTTATTTTGGCTTGGGATGTATTAATTATGCTCAAATCAGTGGAGATTGTGAGTAGGAATTGGTTTGTTCAATGCTTGTTTTTGGTTGATGAGGTTTTGGATGATGAATGGTATACGGGTTCGATTATGTTGGATTAGGCTTTGGGTAATGTGGTATTGATCTTGGCATTGTTTACCGGGGGATACCTGTTGAGTAGCTAGATTTGTGATTGGAATCAAATCCTTGATGTTGTAGCTTTGGTTTGGTGTCTTGGATTGATGTTTTTGATGGGCTACTATTTTAGGTTTGAAATCCTACGGTAAGCTTGCTTTGTGGGGAATTATACTTCCACTAGGTTTTGGGTGTGTGTGATTCATGTATCACTTCTTGGTTAGGGTTTGAATCGGTGTGGTGGAGGACAAAGATTAGTTAGACCTACGGTGGTGGTTGTAGTAATACCTTTGGTGTGCCACTCTAGACTTGGGGGATGACTTGGATTTAAATTTAGCTAGTTATCATTGTGATAGTAGTTGAAGCTAAATCTGATTGCAGGCCATTGGCTTGATTGGACTCAAAGATCTAGATGAGATCTTGGTTTGACTCGGACTTTACTCTAGAAGTGGGTGCATCCTGCTTGTTTTTTTATAGTACCACTTTATCATATGCATGACTTGTTTATTATTTATAGAAGATTTATTACCTTATATCTACTACTATTGTTATCCTGCTTAATGCCAATTGCTTGATCTTTAAGATGATTAAATTCCTGTCTATACAGTCTCATTATTTGACATATAATTCTGTATAGTATATACATGGGCATGTGACCATAGATATAGAGGTATGCTATTTTGCATCTGCATTGATTGATTGCATGGTATACTTGCAGGTGTACCTAGTTATATGATTGTTTGGTCATGATATATGTGTACGACCTTTGCATGTTATGTTGAGTTATGAATGATGACCTAGTAGGAGTTGCATGTGTTAGAGTTGTTGGTTTTAGTTATGCATGGGAATCCTCTCCATGTCCCCGAATTAAAATTTTATTAATTAAAACAAATCCGGATGGAGATGAATTACCCAAGCAACCATTTCATCATCGTACTAATTGATTCGAGTGACCTCTTGAACAAACTTGTTGTTCAAGCAATCTAACTCGTCTAGTCTATTAGCCGCAGAATAGACGATGAATAGATCGTCGGTTTTTGTGTTTATCATTGGGGTCCATGTTAATTAACAACATGCAATATAACAAGATGCAAGAAAAAACCATAAACAAGAATTATACCTCTTGTTTACCTCGCTAACTTCTATCGTATGTCCTATCCCCTTCTTGGACGTCGTGTGAGCGACGATCCTCCAAGAAACAAAGTCACCAAAGCACCTTCTTCTACCTTTCTTTTGCGTTGAAACCCTAACACCAAGGAGGTGATGCACCGGCCACCAAAAGAAGAAGTTTCTCCCTCCTTTGCTTGCGCCGACCACTAAAGAAGGACCACCTTCTTCACGCTAGCCCCAAGGAAGAAGAAAGAAAGAAGAAGAAGAGGAAGAAGAAAAGAAAGAAGCTCTCTTCCTCACAAAAACCCTAGCCGCAAACCTCCATTCTCTTCTCTTCCTTGCCGCTGGCCACCTACAAGGCGAAGGGTGGCGCTGCCTCCACCTTCTTTGCTGCCGTAGACTTTAGGGAAGAAGAGAAGAGAAGAGAAGAGAAGGATGAAGAGAAGAGGAAGAAGTGATGAACTTCTTCCTTCCTTAATCCTTGCGCCACCTCCCATGCTTCACCCTTGCTACCCGCCGAACACAAAACCTAGGACAGAGAGAGAAGAGGAGAGGAGAGAAAAAAGAGAGGCTCTAGGGTTGTATTGGATGGTATATCTTGGTCTCATGACTCATGAGGTATATATAGGCTACAATAGGGATCATGAGAAGAAGTTGGGTCTTGGCCTCCTAATGGATCAAAGCCCGATCCATTAATGATAATTCAATCCACTAAAGGATTATCATTGAACTACCTCACCAACCCCCATAATTAAATATGAGCTTCATCATATTATGTGTACAAATCCTCCCCGTGTTTAAGATCTCGAATGTCCATTAATTAATTAAATTACTGATAATTTAATTAATTAATATCTAACTCCATGAATAGTACCACTCAACCTTATCATCATGTCGGACCAAGATCACCTGCAGGATTTAACATGATGAGCTTTATGAGCTCCTCGAGGGGACATCATCATCCTAACACATTAGAACGCGGTTTCCTTCTATAATCAATGACACACCATGTAAATAATATTATTTCCCAATTTAACGGGCCTATTGATTTAACAAATAAATCTCGCCCACTGGTAAATCAAAGAAATATATATTAAGTACATGTGCCCGTTATTATATCGGGATTAAGAGCATGTACACCATAATATATGAGGTATGATTCAATTATATAGTTAGTATAAATTGAGTCACTTCTATATCGATCTTGCTCAATACACACAAAGTGTACTAGTGTAATTCTATGATCAAGATAGACCAATACCAAATTACATTACAACTATGTCAATGGTTTGTCCAAAACCATCTTGGTTGTGAGCCTCTACTTATACTTTACAAGGGACTGATAACATGATCTTCTGTGTGGCACCACACACCATGTTATCTACAATATAAAGTATTAGACAATATGCACACATATAATAAATATAAAATATAAACAATGATCATGTGATTCTCATTCCAAAATATAGATGTTCATACAAAAACTAGGCTTTTAGTATACATCTTAACAATCTCTCACTTATACTAAAAGTCTATGCTGTTATCAAAATGTCATACATCTGACTCTCATTCCCTCCACATGTCTATCAAAAGCTCTCGCTGGAAGGGTCTTAGTGAAAGAACCTGTCAAGTTATCCTCTGATGCAATCTTGGTGACAACAACTTCTCCTCGCTTTACAATCTCTCATATCATGTGGTACTTGCGCTCTATGTGTTTACTTGCCTTATGGGCTCGTGGTTCCTTCGAGTTTACATCTGCACCACTGTTATCACAATAAATTATGATAGCTCTGGGCAAACCAGGAATCACATCCAAGTCCATCAAGAAATTCCTAAGCCATACAACTTCTTTGGCCGCCTCAGAGGCTGCCACATACTCAGCTTCCATGGTGGAGTCCGCCACGCATTTTTGCTTGACACTCCTTCATACTATGGCTCCACCTCCTAAAGTAAACACATATCCCAAGGTAGACTTACTTTTATCCCTATCTGATTGGAAGTCTGAATCCTATAACCCACAGGGAGTAATTGATCTGCCTGGTAAACTAGCATATAATCCCTAGTTCTTCTTAGGTACTTCAATATATGCTTTACCGCAGTCCAATGTCCCTGTCCTGGATTACTCTGATATCTGCTAACCATACCCACAGCAAAGCAGATATCCGGCATCGTACACAACATAGTATACATGAGGCTTCCTACAGCCGAAGCATAAGGAACCGCCTTCATCTCCTCTATCTCCTTTGATGTTTTAGAACATATCTCCTTAGACAGAGGTACTCTATGCCGAAACGGTAGAAACCCTTTCTTGGAGTTTTGCATGCTAAAATGATCTAGGACAGTGTCTATGTATGAAGCTTAAGATAAGTACAACATCCTTTTCTTGCGATCCCTTATAACTTTGATCCCAAGGATGTGTCCAGCTTTTCCTAAGTCTTTCATATCAAACTGTTTAGACAACCATACCCGTACGTCTGACAACACTTTGACATTGTTGCCAATGAGCAAAATATCATCTACGTATAGTACAAGAAATACCACTACATTTCTGCCACATCTCTTGTATACACAAGACTCATTCAAACTCTGAATAAATCCATAAGACTAGATTACCTTATCAAATCAGATGTTCTAAGATCTTGAAGCTTGCTTCAATCCATAAATGGACCGATTAAGCTTACACACAAAATGTTTTTTGCCCTTTGCAATGAATCCCTCTGGTTGCTTCATATAGATATTTTCCTCAAGACTTCCGTTAAGAAAAGCTGTCTTGACATCCATCTGCCAAACCTCATAATCCATATGAGCGGCAATAGATAAGAGAATCCGGATCGACTTAAGCATGACTACTTGCGAAAAAGTCTCTTCATAATCGATACCCTCTTTCTGAGTATACCCTTTCGCAACAAGCCTTGCTTTGAAGGTTTCCACCTTCCCGTCTGATTCTCTCTTTCTTTTGTAGATTCGCTTGCATCCAATGACTTTTACACCATTGGGTGGTTTTACTAGCTCTCAGACCTGATTATAATCTATAGATTCTATCTCAGAATTCATTATCTTTTGCCAAGATACCGCATCTTTATCTTGAAGTGTCTCGTCATATGTCTAGGGATCAAGTTCATGTTCGCCCAGGACCAAGTCCGAAGACTCTCCCAAGTACATGAATCTATCAGGTTGTCTAACAACTGTCCCACTACGACGAGGTACTACTTGTGCATCTTCTGTGGCACGTGGTGCAGTCACTTGTGGTATGCCCTCCAGTACTGTTGGTACTAAAGTTGGAACTTCCCCGCTCATTTCCTCAAGAATAATCTTTCTCATGGGCTTGTGGTTTATCACATAGCCTTCCTCTAAAAATCGAGCATTCGTACTAACGATCACCCTCTAATCTTTAGGATTATAAAATAAACCACCTTTCGTTCCTCTAGGATAGCCTACGAACAAGCGTACTTCTGTACGAGATTCCAACTTATCAACATCTTCCTTCAGCACATGTGCTATGTTGGTGCAATCAACCCAAGGTTGATCGAATAGATCATGGGTTTTCATGTGTGTGTCAATATGATTAAGTTAGGTTTTCATGGTGATTTGATATGTGTGCTTGAGTCATGCAGGACTTTGTGAATCACACATGGAGTAACGAAGTGTAGCATCCGAGGGATGAGAGCCAAGGAAGAGGACTTCAAGGGCGAGTCGACGAAGTAGACTTCAAAGACATACACAAAGGATGACATGGAGGCAAGCTGTGGGCTTGTGTGCGCATCCGAGGGACGAGAGCCGAAGAAAGAGAACTTCAAGGGGCAAGCCAAGGAAGTGGACTTCAAGGCATACGAGAAGGATGGACTTCGGAGTGAGTTTGAGTGCATATGTAAGTAGGGCAGTCGACTGGCAAGGGAACCAGTCGACTGATACTACTGAGAGCACACTATAGCAGCCTACTGATATGGACACCAGTCGACTCATCTTTCTGTAAAGTCAAATAGCCAGGAGCAGTCGACTGACCTCCAGAGCAGTCTACTAGTCTGTTCGAATTAGAGCCATTGAGCTAGTCATTGGCTGAGACATCAGTCGACTGGCCCTGGGGGCAATCAACTGATATCGGGACTGGGTTGTTTGTTTGACAGCTCTCTCCACTATTTAAGTGGATGCTTGAGACTTGGAAGAGGTTAGCTCTTCATTGTAAAATCTTCTCTCTAGTGCTCAAGCTCCAAGTGCTCATCTTCCTCCCAAAACCCTAGCTTCATCTTGTAAGGAGGAAGAGGGATTGTGAGAGGTTGTTCTCCACCGAGAAGGAGAAAGACTTAGCTGGAGATTGTCAGGGCGTGATCCACCGAAGGATCAAGGGATTGTCCACCTCAAGGACACGCCGTGGAGTAAGAGCAAGAAATCTCCGAACCACGTAAATCGGTAACGTGTTAGCATTGTTTGTATTTGTTAGATTAAGTTTCCATTTGTGCTAACATTGTAGGAAGAATCCGAATTTGGGGTGACGAAGTTATTCATTCCCCTCTAGCCGTGTCATTGATCCCAACATGCTGGACTACCCTAAATCCAAATATGTCTCAGACTAGGCTTGCGCCCAGTCCACAACTCTGTGAGTGTAGAGGGTACTGATTTAGATGGTACCAAGTTTAGAATGTACACTGCCGTTTCCAGAGCATACCCCCAGAATGAATCTGGTAACTCAGAATAACTCATCATTGATCTAACCATCTCCATAAGAGTTATATTCCTTCGCTCTACCACACCATTCTGTTAGGGTGTACCAGGTTCGGACAATTGGGATTGAATCCTAGCCTCTGATAAGTAACTCCTAAACTCTCTCAAGAGGTACTCACCACCACGATCAGATCATAGTGTCTTGATAATTTTACCTTGACGTTTCTCCACATCAGCCTTGAATTCTTTGAACCTGTCAAAGCATTCAGACTTGCGGTGCATCAAGTAAATGTTGGAACCCGGATGGCTAGAGAGGGGGGGTAAATATAGTCAGACACTTGAAACTTAGCTCTTTCTTAAATTTTCTCTACACTTAAGTTAGCAGCAGCGGAAACAAAACATATGCAGAGAAACAATCTTAACAGAAATGCAGGAACAGAGAATACAAACCAAGGATCGCTAACAAGGATCGTTTACAAGGTTTGGGGATAACTTGCCCCTACTCCTTGGCGTGCCCGTAAGGTGGGCGATCCCTTGATCGTCGGTAGATCAAGCCCGGGTGAACACCGAATAAAACAGCGCCTCCTTCTCGGTGGAGAAACCTCTCCACAAGCGTCTCAATAGGATACAAGTTAAGCTCACGAGACTAAGGAGGAACCTCTCACAAGACAGTAGCAAGAAAGCTCAAGAGAGAAGCTACACAAGGAGCACAACCACAACAGCGAAACCCACAGCCACACTTGCTTGTTTTCCTGTTCGTTCTTGTCGCCTCCTCTGCTTCTCATCTTCCTCTTAAGCTTCTGCTTCATCGCCAGGCTCCATCAGCATCCCCTGAGCACAGCCTGAACCCACTGACCTCCCTGAGCACTCAGTCCACTGAAGTCCCTCTCCAGCTGAGCCTCCGTCAGTCGCCAGCCATGCCTCAGTTGTCGTTGAAACCTGAGAAGGAGAAACAAACAAACCTGCTCCAAGGAAAGCCTCCCATTGACCCTCCTTGAGTGTTTGAATCACCTGCTATCACCTGCACACTCCACCAGAGGCTTAGCAATGCATATCAAATGAAATCAGCAATGTATCAGAGAATCGGTAGAGAAAACAGTCGCGATCAGAGCTTCTGACAGCGTATTTGAATTCAAGTTCTGCTCCTGGTCGGTCACCAGACCGATCAGGAAGGAGCCTGATCGGTCACCAGACCGATCCAGCAGTCTTCTGCACACTCCTGATTGGTCCCCAGACCAATCCAGCATTCTACTGCACACTCCAGATCGGTCCCCAGACCAATCAGGCTCCAGCCTGATCGGTCACCAGACCGATCAGGCTGCTTCCAGACCGATCAGGAGTCATTCTGATTGGTGATAGTAAGAACCTTGCGACAAATGATCGTTCACTAGACCGATCTGAACAATATCCCTGATTGGTCACCAAACCGATCAGGAGCAGATCAGTAAGGTTCCCAAAACCTACTGGATGCTCCCTGATCGGTCACCGGGCCGATCCGGAGCAGAGCAGCAGGTGAACTATATGCTCCCTAATCGGTCACCAGACCGATCAGTCATCGCTGGATCGGTCACCAGACCGATCCACAAAGGAGCACCGTGTCAACTTCCCTGATCGGTCACCAGACCGATCCAGGCAAGCCCAAATGCACTCTAAGTCACGAGAACAAGCCTCCAGCCCTTCTCTAACTCGTGTCATGCCCAGCTTCACTCACTGGGACTTCAACCTAGCCCTCCAAGCTAGGACCTGACTTCACTCACCAGGGTTTCGGTCACCCGGCTTCACTCACCGGGACCTGGCTTCACTCACCAGGATTTCAACCTAGCTTCACTCACTAGGATTTCACCAGGACCCGGCTTCACTCACCAGGACCCGACTTCACTCACCGGGATTTTCCTCACCTGGCTTCACTCACCAGGACCCGGCTTCACTCACTGGGATTTCCATCACCTGGCTTCACTCACCAGGACCCGGCTTCACTCACCGGGATTTCATCCAACCTAGCCCTCCAAGCTAGGACCTGACCCTCCAAGTCAGGACTTTTTCACCTAACCCTCCAGTTGGAACTTTTCACCTAACCCTCCAAGTTAGGACTTTTCACCTAGCCCTCCAAGCTAGGACTTTTCACCCAACCTTCTGAGTTAGGACTTTTCCACACCTAGCCCTCCAAGCTAGGATTTTTCACACCTAACCCTCCAGTTGGGACTTTTCACCTAACCCTCCAAGTTTGGACTTTTCACCTAGCCCTCCAAGCTAGGACTTTTCACCCAACCTTCTGAGTTAGGACTTTTCCACATGCCAGCGTGCGATCTCCCGATCCACCTGGACTTAATCCAAATCCATTCAACTAAACTTAAATCGTTGTCAACACCAAAACAACAATCGGGCCAGACTGCATCAACAATCTCCCCCTTTTTGTTGTTTGACAACCCGATTTAAGTTTAGGTATCAATCAATTCAATTCTCATAAGGGAATCATGATCCTTCCCCTATAATAACCATAAACTTAATTAGTCATTCTCTCCCCCTTTGTCAAACATCGAAAAGGGTATGATTATTAAGTTTGAACACAACTCCCCCTCAATCAAGGGTCTCCCCCCAAAATCCAAAATAATCAAAGGACAATTTTTGAATTGCATATGAGAGGCATATACCACAAATGTATCATAGCAACAATGTATATGCATCATACGTCAATAAGTGTGAATTACACATGAAAACATATACAGAAATATATTATGGTCAAACATATATATGTTTCTTATGACTAGTAAGGAATGCAGCTATATCGGACACATAATCCTGATTGGTCTCCGTGACCGATCAGGTTCGTTGATTATTTGATACAGAAGAATTTCTGATTAGTCTGGGGACCGATCAGATTTCAGAAAAATTCCTGAAACTCTGATACGTTCCTGACCAGACTGCATTAACAATTTGCATTCTAAAACAAAGGTGTAGACTCCATTAATATTCGTCATTTCAGAAAAATTTCTGAAATAAGACATTAAGACCAAGAGTCATGACTCAACAAACCTTTTCTTATGAATTTGAACATTCCAACATAGGTTTGTATCAAATCAGCATTTTAATACTTGATGTTTCAGAAAAATTTCTGAGAATCAAGGATCTTAAAAATTCCTTAGAAATAAATTTGTATACACTTAGTACCAGGTTTGTACCAATGAATGATCAAGTATGGTCATGTTCTTGGAATAATCAGGTGTGTATCAGATTGGTGTGTGTCAGTATGATCAGGTAATCTGATACAACTTGATGAAATGGGATCGGACTGAGGAGTAGTCTGATACCTCTGATCAGTGTTGATATGATCGGTCACAGGACCGATCAGTACGATTCCTGATCGGTCACCAGACCGATCAGGGTGAGTCCTAATCGGTCGGTGGACCGATCAGGTTTGACACAGTCTGTTTTCTGAACCTGATCCGTTTCAGAAATAGATTTGGTTCAACCCTTAACCATTCCCAAACCCTAATTCAATTAGTTTCAATCCATTTGTTCTTAATCATGGGGTTCCTTGACCAAACAGTATGTTTTCATATCAAAGAATTTCTATGGATTAAAACAAACAATCCAAAAACAGATTTATATCAAAACATCATCAATATGTTCTAAGCATGATCATATTTATTCCAAGGAGTTTTGATAATCCAATCTACACTTAAGTACTGATACCTTAGTGATCCAATTAATATTAGGCATATGAATGACATTGGATTTGATATCAGTTAAGTGGAAAAAGCAAACAAGTCATGGAACTTGAGTATTGACTTTTGAACCATCATAAAATATGTGAGTAAATTACAAAACATACTTGTATCAAGTGAGTATCAACATATGATCAAATTTCTAAGTTTTGATCAGTTTAATATATGTCTATAACATGTTTGCTTCAACTACTCAACTCCATACTTGTTCCTTAACATGCATTCATGTGGTATAACACATACAAGAAAATCATGGCATATGTTCATCAAACACAATCCTCTTAAGCTTGAACCATAAACTTCAATAGTAAAACTAATCATCTTAAGCAATCCATGGTAAAAACAATTTATGTGCCAACCTAAACTATTCATACAATATATATGGTTTTTTTTCAAAAACTTGTAGATTTATTTTGAGGCATGGATATACTATCATTCATCGTATGAAAATTTCCTTATTACTCAAGTGAAATTCAAGTTTCCCATTGATTTAAATCTAATCATCTAAATTGTCAACGAAAAACCTTTCTCACGAGTAGTACATGGCCATTCACTAGTTTGAGAAAATGGTGAGCACATTCCAAATTAGGAATGGCTATATGTTTGGAGCACCAAATATCAACTACCCATGTTGATAGATGCTCCCCCTCAACCTAAGCTATACAATTCGAAATATGGAGGTTTTAGGTACCCAAATTTTGGGACCTAATGCATCAACAATGAGGGACTTTGGCACTCATGCCTTAGTCATTTTCTTTCTAGCCTTTTGAACCCTAGAGGCATTTGGTGACCTAAATTGAGTTCTTGACATTAAAGATATGACACTAGGTTCTTTAGGTTGGTAACCCAAACCAACCTTGTTGTATATCGCCCTTTGTGAGTTGAGTATCATATCTAATGTTTTAGAGCTTGTTGAAAACTTCTCAAGAACATTCTTGAGGTTTTCAACTTCGCTCTTCAAGTTCTTATTTTCATCCTTAAGGGATTCATCATGCAAAGCATTAATATCCTCAACTTTAGAGGATCTCAATTCTTTTACTTCCAATTTCAACAATTTAACTTTGTTCTTGGATTTTTTAAGCAACCTAGCTAGACATGTAATGGTTCTATAGCACTTATCTAGCTCGGGAGAGATTACCTCTTCATCATCCGACGATGATGAAGGCGCGGTTGAAGAGCTACTTGATTCATCATCACTTTCCTCCTTTGACTCCTCTATTGCCATGAAAGCAAAGTGATGGGTGCGCTTCTCCTCCATTCCTGCCACAAAAGCAACCCCTTTCTCTTCGGAGCCTTGGTTAGAGATCTCATGTAATTCCATTTCACAAAATAGATCTTCTAACTTAACTAAGGAAAGATCCTTGGAAACCTTGTAGGCATCCACCATGGATGACCACAATGTATTCCTTGGAAAAGCTTTTAGAACTAACCTTACTAGATCTCGATTTTCTACCTTTTCATTGATGGAGTGGAGGCCATTGAGGATCTCTTTGAATCTTACATGGAGTTCACTTACCTTTTCATTTTCTTCCATGGACAGATTTTGGAGTTGACTGTGAAGGAGGTCCTTCTTGGCAGTCTGGGTGTCTTGAGTTCCTTCATGGAGCTCAATGACTTTGTTCCAAAGGTCTTTGGCAGAGGTGAAGGGACCAATCTTGATCAATTGCTCTTTGGTCATCCCACATTGTAAGGTGACCACAGCTTTGGCATTTGCTTCCCCCTTCCGGATTTGCTCAGACGACCACATGGAGAAATCTAGATCTTTTCCTTCAATATCCTTTGGAGGAGAGAAACCCTCCTTGACAGCGAACCACAAGCTCATGTTTGTCTTCAAGTAAAACTCCATTCTTGACTTCCAATATGAAAAATCAGTGCCATCGAGGAATGGAGGTCGGTTTGTGCTCAATCCTGTTGGAACCCGGATGGCTAGAGAGAGGGGGGGTGAATATAGCCAGACACAAACTTCTTTCTCTTTAGGTCGCTTTAGGGTTTCTCTGCACTTCACGGTTAGTAGCACGGCAGTGGATACAATAGAAACAGAGTGCAGAAATGCAGGAAACAAAAACAGACGAAACCAACTAGCAAGATCGCTAACAAGGAGGGTTTACAAGGTTCGGGGATAACTTGCCCCTACTCCTTGGCGTGCCCTTAAGGTGGGCGATCCCTTGATTGTCGGCAGATCAAGCCCCGGTTAACACCGGATAGAAAGCAACCTCCTTCTCGGTGGAGAAACCTCTCCACAGCGTTTCAATCACAGATATAGGTTTAAGCACAATGAAACACAAGAAAGATCTTACTTAGCACTTAGCAAAGACAAGAACACAGCAAGCTTCCTCCTGAGCTCCACCCAGCGACGATCTCACGCAAGAACCCTTTCCCCGTATCTTCTCGCTGTCAGACTCGAAGCTCCTTGTTCCTTCCTCTAAATGCTCAAGCAAGGGATGGTTGCTTCAAGATTGCAGTAGCTTGCTCAACGTGATGGAACTTCAGAACACGCAAGCAAGTTGTGGAGAACACAAAGTCGCAGCAAGAACTCAAGCAGCAGAACCTCTCTCCAGCCAACTCTTCTCCGCTCCTTTTGTTCCTCCACTAAGCATCAGGTGACACCATCTCCCTGCAGCCTCCAGCAGCTCACCTGCAACCACCAGCTACCTCTGAGCTCCTCTGGACTCCCTGAGCCTCCCTCAGACCAGCCCCAGACAGCAGCTCCAGCCAGCGCCAGTGCCCGTTGCAACCTGAGATGGAAAAGCAGACAAACCTGCTCCAAGAAAGGTCTCCATTGACTTTACTTGAGTGTTTGAATCTTCCCCTGTCACCTGCAGCTTAATCAGAGTATTAGCACAGCATATCAAGCAGGAAATCATGTATCAGATGTTAAGCGCAGAGAATCGGATACGTTCAGACGCGATCAGAGCGTCTGACAGTGCATTTTGAATTAAAATGATCGGTCACCGGACCGATCAGAGAGCCTCCTGATCGGTCACCAGACCGATCAGGCTGGGTCCAGACCGATCAGGCTCCGTCCTGATCGGACCCCAACGCTCAATTAGAAATCACGATTTCTTTGTGACTCTCCTGGATCGATCACCAGACCGATCCACCCCTTTATCGGGCGATTTCTGAGCTTCGCAGTCCAAACCTCCTAATCGGTCATCCGACTAATCAGAGAGCCTCCTGATTGGTCACCAGACCGATCAGGTCATGACCAGACGGATCAGCCTCCATCCTGATCGATCATAGAGAGGAACCCGCGACGCAGGATCGTTCTCCAGAACGATCTGCACAGTGATCTTGATCGGTCACCAGACCGATCAGGAGCAGATCAGCAAGGGAACTCAACCTCACTGTTTGCTCCGTGATCGGTCACCAGACCGATCAGGAGCCAAGCAATGGGTGAAACACATACTCCCTGATCAGTCACCAGACCGATCAGTCATCGCTGGATCGGTCACCAGACCGATCCACGAAGGAGCACCATGCCAACTCCCTGATCGGTCACCAGACCGATCCAGGGGCTCCAACCTAGCCCTCCAAGCTAGGGTTTCATCCACCTTAGCCCTCCAAGCTAAGGATTTTTCACCTAACCCTCCAAGTTGGGAATTTGCACCTAACCCTCCAAGTTAGGACTTTTCACCTAGCCCTCCAAGCTAGGACTTTTCACCCAACTCTTCCGGATTAGGACTTTTCCAAACCTAGCTCTCCAAGCTAGGACCTGACCCTCCAAACCAGGACTTTTTCACCTAACTCTCCAAGTTGGGACTTTTCACCTAACCCTCCAAGTTAGGACTTTTCACCTAGCCCTCCAAGCTAGGACTTTTCACCCAACCCTTCCGAATTAGGACTTTTCAACACCTAGCCCTCCAAGCTAGGATTTTCCACACCTAACCCTCCAGGTTAGGATTTTCCAATACCTAGCCCTCCAAGCTAGGATTTCCCATACCCTACCTGATCCCCGATCAGGACTTAATCATAATCATCATAATCATCAACCTAAACTAAAATCGGTGTTAACACCAAAACAACAATCAGGGTCAGACTGCATCAACAATCTCCCCCTTTTTGTTGTTTGACAATCTGATTTTAAGTTTAGGGATTCTCAATCAATTTCTCAACTTTCAGAATCATAGGGGAATCAAGATCCTCCCCCTACAATATAATCATCCTAAACTTAACCAACCAACACTCTCCCCCTTTGTCGAACACCGAAAAGGGTCTAGAGGGGCTGTTAAGTTTAACCATACTCCCCCTCAATCCTAGGGGTATCCCAAAACAATAAAGATTTAGTTGATTTTGATAAACATATGAACACATATGACAAAAATAGGTCATGGCAAAGCAAGCATATGTATCATGTGAATATGGCATTGTAAGCATAATCATGGCAATGTAGAATGAGACAAATTGTTCGATGCAAGTAAATTCAGTAAAGTTAATATCATGCCATAACAGACAAAAATCAAGTCGGACACATCCGTCAAATAGTCAGAATTTATCAAACATGATCATAGAGCAGTTAATCGTCAACTGGATCATCGTCTGAATCATCAATGTATATGATATCTCCTGGTGAAATACCACTGGGGGACGCACCATCCGAAATGTATGATGATACCACTCCTCATACCATGTGTCCTGTAGTGAGCTGACCTCAGAGATGTTGGATGCAAGAGCATCTAGACGGCGATCGAAAGACTGAAACTCTGAGCGGACCTCCTGTCGCCAGAGCTCGGAGATATGCAACTCGCGCTCCAGCATCCGCTCTAGCTCCGCAACTTGCCAGCGGAGGTCAGGAGCCCACTCATCGTAATCTGCTGTAACAACGGGCCGCTCCTGGGTATGGTCTGCTCCTGATAATTCCCCCACACGTCCACGACCCTTCCGCCATAGCCCCTGCGGCCCGACAACAATGCTGGATTGAGCGAGCATGCAAGGATCCAAGCGGCAGTCCTGTCGAACCATGGGCACAATGCGGCCCTGTGAAACATCGATACCTACGGACTCCAGCCAAGCAGTAATGATATGGCCAAAGGGCATGTAGACTGTCTGGCTGGACATCAGACCGTGGACGATGATGGAGAAGTAGACGTAAGTCACTGGATCAAAATATTACTGCTGATGCATCCCGTAGAGCATCAAGCAGTGGAATGGATGAATCGCGTCTAGGTGCTTTGTAGTGGTAGGAATAAGACAATTTGTGATAATCTTAAACAAAACATAATCAATGGGAGAAAGATGAAGAACAGGAAATGTGGGAAAGTCACAGTCACGCTCACTGGAACCCTTTGGCCTGGGATGGCCTAGAAAATGCTCATAGATGGAGTCAGGAGTGACTCCAGCAAAGGGAACTGGTAGGGGATCCGGAAGATAGGGATAGAGTGAAAAGGCATTCTCGGACTGGCGACATCCAAGACAGGTAGTGAACGCAGATAAAGTAAAGTCAAGGTCAACACTACCTACACGGGTCCTCCACCCCATGCCCTCTCCACTAACCATATTATTATAGAATTCAGAAACCAAATCAAAGTTTATTGGTCTCTCTAAGAAAAGGATGGGTTGAAGCTCATAGTATTCAATAATTTGTCGTATTGTGGGAGAATGTTCATAAATGTAGTTCTGATCCACTGATCGATATGGCATGAGTTTGAAGTTATGCCATTGAAAGTCTAGAGCAAAATGGATATTCTGAAATCGGGTATGCGGAGGCGGTGGTGGTCTTGATGGAGGTGTAGATGATGAAGGGCCTTTGCCCTTTGAGCTTCCCTCCAATGGTTCCTTTCCCTTAGAAGATTTTCTAAAGATTGGAATAGGTCATGACAGCGGATTTGATCAAGAGGAGTGAATCGAATCATGATATAGGTTAAGGTTTGATCAAAATATAGGATGTAATCAACGACCCAATCAGAGAATATAAGATAAAATATTTGATCAAAAGGAGGACAATAATGAAATGAAAGAGAAATTTGGTCACGGATAACATAATCATAAGGTTAAACATTTGATCAAGAAGGTCCCGGCCAAAACAAAGGTCACGGCCAACACAAAGGTCACGGCACAACACACCAAAACATGGTTAGCTTCAAATATAAACACTATAGACTGATTTGTAAGGAAAACTGAGACAAAAGCTTACTTAGGTGCCATTGACGAACTTCTTGAAGATTGGAAGAGGTTGCGCACCAAAAAGCTCTCGCCGAAAGAGATGGGCGCAAGAAAACCTTCAGCGAGAGGGAGAGACTTCACAGGAAGAAGGAAGAACTTGTAGTAGCCCTTCCCAGGATCACACGCACAGAAGCTCTCTCGAGGAAGAAGAGGACGCAGGGAGGTTTCTCGCTCACGATGAAGTGCACAAGTGGTGATTCGGCGCTAGGGTTCGGCAATGAGGGGTTTTGGAAGAGTTAATCGGTTGGTGGATCGGTCCACCAACTACAATTTAATGCGCCTGAACGGATCACCGTTCGATCTGATAGCGCCCAGACCGATCAGGCTCTGGCCTGATCGGACTGGCCTGTTCCTGATCGGTCGGGTGACCGATTAGGAAGGCTCCTGATCGATCAGCTGATCGATCAGGAAGCGAACAGTAGGGTCAGATGATTTTCGAGAGGCCCCCCTGATCGGTCTCTGGACCGATCACCACAAGGTGCCAGATCGGTCTGGGGACCGACCCAGGCTAGCACAGAAAGGTTGGCCGAAATCTCGCAAAGTCTTTGTGACCCCTCTGATCGGTCTGTGGACCGATCAATGCAGAATGGAGCCAGATCGGTTTGGGGACCGATCAGCCCTAGGCCTGATCGGTCTGGTGACCGATCAGGGTTCCTGATACTCCCTGATACGATCTGAAACATTCAGTTTCAGATTTTCAGAATCTTTCCAACGAGATCTGATGTAGTTTATCGAACTTGGACATGATCTCATGACTAAAATCGATCCCTAAACAAAGATCAAAGGTCCTTATAGGTTCAACAATCACTTTGATCCACCCAAATGGAGTCAAACTCAATCAACAATCATTCAAGCAATTTCAACTAAGTTTGTATCAAATTCAAGTTTCCAATCAAGTTTCCTTGATTGGAATGTCCAAGTATGATCATGGAGCCAAATACACATATGTTATGCATTGGTTTTCCCCATACTTGGTCACCGAAGTGATTATTATCTCGTCAACTTAATTTCTCAAGGGATGCATTGACATTTTGAGAAAATGAGTTGATCCTAACATCTCACCCCATATCTAGCAAACAAAAATGTTTTGTTAAACCTTATAGTTTGTGTGAGATGTCCCCAAAGTTACCCAATTGTTTCCCAACAATTTCGAAATAATCATGAAGGGTTTTGAATGCATTTTGAAATTCAAGAAGCTCGACACATTCCCAACTCCCTTCATAAGAAACTAAACTCATTTTCGGGGAGTGGCTTAGTGAAAATGTCAGCAAGGTTTGATTTGGACACTACATGTGAGAGTACAATATCTCCCCTAGCCACATGATCTCTAATGAAGTGGTGACGCACTTCAATATGTTTTGTCCTAGAATGATGGACTGGATTTTTGGTTAGATTAATTGTGCTAATGTTATCACATAACACTTGCACACCCTTGTAACTCAATCCATAGTCCTCTAGAGTGTGAATCATCCACAACAATTGCGATACGCTCTCTCCCATAGCAATATACTCTGCCTCGATCGTGGAGAGAGCAACACAATGTTGCTTCCGACTTGACCAACTAACTAAAGATGAACCTAAGAATTGGCAACCCCCACTTGTGCTTTTCCGGTCCAACTTACATCCAGCGTAGTCGGAATCCGTATAGCCAATTAAATTAAATGATTCGGTACGGGGGTACCAAAGACCGACTCCTATTGTGCCTTTAAGATATCTCAAAATTCGCTTAATAGCGATTAAATGAGATTCCTTGGCACAGACTTGATACCTAGCGCACATACCCACAGCGAAAAGAATATCAGGTCGACTAGCTGTGAGGTATAGCAAACTCCCTATCATGCTTCGATATTGAGTCAAATCAACGGGTTTACCACTCTCATCATTGTCTAATCTTGTGTTCGTAGCCATGGGAGTGGTTACCTCTTTTGACTCACTCATATTGAATTTGCGAAGCATTTCTTGTGTGTATTTCGATTGGTGCACATGGATCCCATCTCGGGTTTGTTTAATTTCGAGTCCAAGGAAGAAAGTCAACTCCCCTACTAGACTCATTTCAAATTCAATTTCCATGTGTCCAATGAATTCATTTAAATAGCCCTTGTTGTTTGAGCCACAAATTATGTCATCGACATATACTTGGGCCACAAAAATATTGTCACCATCTCTACGTAGAAATAGTGTAGGGTCTATTTGGCCTCTAATGAAGAATGTCGACAACCGCTCGTACCAAGCTCGGGGTGCTTGTTTGAGGCCATAAAGTTCTTTTTTGAGCTTGAACACGTAGTTTGGAAATTCAGAACTCTCAAACCCCGGAGGTTGTTCGACATAGACCTCTTCCCTAATCAAACCATTTAGAAAAGCCGATTTGACATCCATTTGATATAACTTGAAACCTCGATGTGCCGCAAATGCAAGCATCAATCGGATGGATTCTAATCGTGCCACGGGAGCATAGGTCTCATCATAATCAAGGCCTTCAACTTGATTGTAGCCCTTGGCTACTAAGCGTGCCTTGTTTCTAATGATTTCTCCCTTATGGTTCAATTTGTTCTTGAAGACCCATTTGGTTCCAATGATGGTGGTCTTCTTAGGTCTAGGGACTAAGTCCCAAACTTGACTCCTTTCAAATTGAGCTAGTTCATCTTGCATTGCAATGATCCAATCGGGATCATTTAATGCTTCATCAATTTTTCTAGGCTCAATTTTGGAAATTAGAGCAACTTCATTAGCCTCATTCCGGAAAAATGATCTAGTTCTAACCCCATGATGGATGTCTCCAACAATTTGGTCTTGGGGATGACTAGAGGCTAATCTCGTTTGCCTAGGTGTTGGTGGTGCTTCTTGAATAGGTTCACTAGACATAAGCTCAGCCTCAGGATCCGGCTGATCAATGGGTTGTCTAGGCTCACCGTCATCGGATTCATCACCATCAACAAAATTTGGACTCTCATTCAAACTTAGTCTCCTAAGTTCGAATTGGACTTCATCTTCTGGTTGACCATTGACTTTCGGAATTTCTTCAAAAACAACATCAGAAGACTCTTCAATTAATCTAGATTTCTTGTTGTAGACTCGATAGACTTTGCTAACGAGGGAGTACCCGACTAGTATCCCTTCATCAGCCTTTGCCGTGAACTTTCCAAGGTGGTCCTTGGTGTTTAGAATGAATACCTTACAACCAAACACCCTAAGGTGTTTAACCGTAGGTGGTTTCCCAAACCAAAGTTCATGGGGAGTCTTTCCTAAAAACCTATGGACGAGGACTCGATTTTGCACATAGCAAGCTGTATTTACAGCTTCAGCCCATAAGTAACTCGGGAGTGAGTACTCATTAAGCATGCTTCGTGCAGCCTCTTGTAGAACACGATTCTTCCTCTCTATAACACCATTTTGTTGTGGTGTTCTAGGAGTAGAGAACTCATGTCTATAACCTCTATCTTGACAAAATTCTAAAAACCGTTAGTTTTGAAATTCACTCCATGATCACTTCTAATTGTCTTAATTGTTGATGATTTTTCATTTTCAACTCTTCTACAAAAAGAAATGAAAACATCTAAGGTTTGGTCCTTATATTTTAAAAAGTAGGTCCATGTATATCTAGTGAAATCATCAATGATCAAAAAATAATATCTACTTCCATTCAATGATATGATAGTACTACAATCAAATAGATCCATATGAAGTAAATCTAAAGCTGTAGAGGTACTTACAGTGCTCTTACCTTTATGTGCAGATTTCGTTTGCTTACCCATTTGACATGCATCACAAAGTTTGTCCTTTTCATACTTGATGCTTGGTAAGCCACGAACTAATCCCTTGTTGGCCAACTTCCGGATGTTCTTCATGTTCACATGTGCAAGTCTCCGGTGCCAAAGGGTGGACTCTTCATCTTTTGACATGAGACACTTAGCAAAAGCATTAGTAGCACTTTTAAATGAAACTTGATAAATATGGTCTACTCTTGTTCCTACTAGTACCGTGTCCAAGGTGTCATATTGTCAAACTAGGCATTGACTTGGTTGAAAATCAATTGTGTAACCCGTGTCACACAGTTGACTGATACTTAGGAGATTAAATGTCATCCCCTTGACTAGAAGGACATTTGAAATTCTAAGACATTCGGATATTTGAATGTCTCCTATTCCTATGACCTTAAGACTACCATTGTTACCAAATGAAACATTACCTCTACTTTTCTTGTGAAGTGTGGTAAACAATGATCTATCTGTTAGTGATATGAGAGAAGTGTCCTAAGGCAATCGCCTTATGATTGTAAACATTTATTTTAATAAATGAAAATTCACTATTTGAGTATACATGTTTGTGTATTTGATTGGGATCTTAAACTCATCTACTGAATGTCCGCAATACAATTCACAGCATAAGAGAATTTGTGATGAGATCACAACTAGTGATTATCTCTACATGTGCAATTGTGAAGTATTGAAAATATCCCTAGTCGATGAATTGATAAAAACGGACACTATCAATTCTGTTGAGACTAGCATGGGTTATTCTCTAATCAGCTGATTCTCACTGGCTGGTGACATTGGGATGTCCGGAGATAAACATGGATGCTAGTTAAGGGAACTAGTTCATTGGAGTGACTAGCTGTAAAACTTCATATGATAATCTATATAGATATGTCAGTGAAGTTCTTACTGCAGCTTAAGTGCGATGTTCCTTTGACTTGCGGTGTTCAAGTCATCTTGGTCATGGAGACTTATACTTTAACATCTTAAGCAAGCATCTCCAAGGAGGTGTGGACCCAGGATGATTGGGTATATGCCGAAGTGCCCGAAGATGTTTGAACAGCCTACAAAGGATTCACCACCCTTGCGAGGAGATGTATACCCAGGCCTATCGTCGGATTGTTACTCAAAGCCTCTGGCCAGAGCATGTCATGTTTAGAGTATGAGTCTCTTAAATACATGAGAGTAATTAGAAATCCAAAGGACGAGAAAGACACTACTTGAGCTAGGTGTGACGTAGTCAGCCTAGTGGGGACTGACACACACAGACAATGTCCTGAACCAAGTGGGTATAAGATGGTGAAGGGAATGAGGCACGATTCATTAGAGCTGCTGAAGGGTTTCAGAATTACTTCTGAGGTCAACCGTTGATCTTTCGATTAATTGGGGGTCATGATGTACTACTAGGTGCCACTCATGATCGTTCAATAATTAGTTGATTATAGACGACCAACATAAATCGAAAGCCTATTTAGTCACACGCACTACGAGTAATCCGAGGGATTTAAAACGAGTTGAAAATTGGATTTTCCAATCAAGAGAAATAAGTCGAATCTGAATTAATCAGAGGCGCAATGGAAGCTTAAAATGGCTAAGTCTTTTGAAGGCTTATCGGGCGAATTAAATGAGTTTAATCACGAGGGATTGGGCTTGAAGTGGCCGGCCAAAGAGGGTGCCCACCCTCTTTGGTTTGGCCGGCCACAATAAAAGAGAGAACCAATTTATTTGGTTTATTTTATAAAATAAATCAAGTGCGATTTGTTTTATAAATTATGGATAAATAAATTTGTATAAAGAAATTTATATAAAGAAATTTATAGAAATTTATTCTTTTTTATGGAAATGATCCATGGAATGGTTTATTTTAATAAAATCAATTATGAATTGATTTTTCCATAATAAGAAAATTTATAAATTTCTTATAAAATTTATTCCATAATAAAAGGAGAGATGTATTTGTTTTATTATAAAATTAGTTATAATAAAACTTGGTTTAAACGGAATAATTCATAAAGAAAATTTATAGAATAAATTTCTTATGAAAAATTCCGTTAAAGGGGAGATTTGGCAAGGGAGAGGCTACTATATAAAGGAACCAAGGCTAGACTTGATTTCCCTAATAGATTGATCAAGAGATTAACTCTCTCCCTCTCTCTCTCTAACTCTCTCTCTCTAGGGCCGGCGCCCTTTCTCTCTCTAGGGCCGGCTCTCTCTCCTCCCCTAGGGCCGGCGCAAGCACCTAGGGTGCCCGTGAGTTTCCTCCACCAAGTTCGTGCCGAAGAAGAAGAAGAAGCGAATCGCGACTCCTTCCTTCCTTTCCCGGAATTTTGATTCCGTTACTTGGTGGTTAGTTTCCTTTCTTCTCTCTTGATATTCTAGTTGTGTCTTTGGAGAATCTAGTAGTTCTCGTCGACACAAAACTCGTGGCTTTGCGAAGTAATCCCGAAGAGAACTCGGCGTGGACGCGAATAGAGGCGGAGCTTCCAAGGGACGCTACGGTTGGATCTCGTCCCTTTCTTCGAGTTACGCGAGGTACAAATAAATTAGTTTACTTTTCCGCAAAGTTTTAATTTATGATCATGTCCACACATCATAAGGTTGCATGCTAGATACGTGGTTAAAATAATTTGAGAAATTATTTTATGCTAATTCTTCCGCTGCACGTAAAAATTTAAAATTTTACGAACCCGTATCCTTGTCAACATGCACCCGGTCCCAACACTATCCCCGGTCATGTGTTTGGAGCATCCACTATCAACGAACCAAGTTGATAGATGCTCCCCCTCAATCATAACCTACACAATTCGAAAAATAGAAGTTTTAGGTACCCAAACCTTGGGACCTAAAGCATCAACTAAACAAGACTTAGACACCCATGCCTTGACAACTTTCTTTTGAACCTTGGGTGTCCTAGATTGTCTCATATCAGTCCTAGACATAAGAGACACAAATGAGGGTTCTTTAGGATGGTAACCAATACCGGCCCTTTTGTAGGCTGCCCTTTGGGCATTCAAGATCATGTCTAGGGTTTTAGAGCTAGTTGAGAACTTCTCAAGAATATTCTTGGGTTTCTCAACTTCACTCTTTAATGATTGGTTTTCTTCTACTAGCAAATCATCATGCAAATCATCTACATCCTCAACCTTAGAGGATTTCAAACTTTCAACCTCAAGTTTCAATGACTTAATCTCATCTTCTAACATTTCAACATGCAAGTCATCTATATTATCATCCCTAGATGCTTTCAATTGATCAATTTCTAATTGCAATGATTTAACCTTATTTTTAGACTTCTTTAGCATATTGGTTAAACATGCAATAGCTCTATAACATTTCTCAAGCTCGGGAGAAGTTACCTCTCCATCATCCGAAGATGATGAAGCCGTGTTTGAGGAGTTGGAAGATTCATCACTGCTCTCTTGATCTCCCAATGTCATGAGTGTCACATGCCTTGTGCTCTTCTCCTCCTTCTCTTCATCGGATGAGCTTGAGGAGGATTCATCCCAAGTGGCCTTCAAAGCCTTCTTCTTCTTCTTGGATTTTTCTTCTTTCCTTTTGGATTTCTCCTCCTTCTTCTTTAGCTTTGGGCATTCATTCTTGAAATGCCCTTTCCTACCACACTCAAAGCAAGAAGCATTAGTCTTATCAACTTTAGCTTCACTAGAGTTACCTCTACTCTTGAAGCGTCGACCCCTTCTCATCATCCTTCTCACAAAGTTCGCCATCTCGGAGGATGAGGAGCCGTTGCCATCTTCCTCGGAATCGGACTCGGATTCGGAAGAGGATGAAGATGAAGTGACTTCCTTCTCCTTCTTCTTCTTATTGGATCGATCCCCTGCAACTAAGGCAATCCCCTTCTCCTTGGGGCCTTTGTTAGCCATTTCATGTAATTCCATTTCACAAAACAAATCATCTAACTTAACAATGGATAAATCCTTGGATACTTTGTAGGCATCCACCATGGATGACCACAAAGCATTCCTTGGAAATGCTTTTAGTACATACCACACAAGGTCGCGATTCTCGACCTTTTCATCAATCGAATGAAGCTCATTGAGGACTTCCTTGAACCGGCTATGGAGCTCACTTACCGATTTATTTTCCTTCATGGAGAGATTTTGTAATTGGTTGAGAAACAAATCCCTCTTAGCAATTCTTGAGTCTCGGGTGCCCTCGTGGAGTTCGATGAGCTTGTTCCACAAGTCCTTTGCACTTGTGAAAGGACCAACCTTGATGAGTTGGTCTTTGTTCATGCTGCATTATAGAGTGACAACCGCCTTCGCGTCGGCTTCACTCTTCCGAGTTTGTTCGGTTGTCCACCGCCATGATTCAAGTTCCTTGCCATCATCATCCTTAGGAGGAGTGAAACCCTCCTTCACCGCGAACCAAGTGTTGATGTCCATCTTCAAATAATACTCCATCTTTGATTTCCAATATTGGAAATCAGCGCCATCAAAGAAAGGAGGTCGGGTGGTGGAAAATCCTTCTCTCAACGCCATGGATGTTAGCTCTCGGTTGTTAATCCGCAAAAATAGAGCCACAAGCTCTGATACCACTTGTTGGAACCCGGATGGCTAGAGAGGGGGGATGAATATAGCCAACACAAACATCTTTCGCTTTAGGTCGCTTTAGGGTTTCTCTGCACTTCACGGTTAGTAGCACGGCAGCGGAAACAATAGAAACAGAGTGCAGAAATGCAGGAAACAAAAACAGACGAAACCAACTAGCAAGATCGCTAACAAGGAGGGTTTACAAGGTTCGAGGATAACTTGCCCCTACTCCTTGGCGTGCCCTTAAGGTGGGCGATCCCTTGATCGTCGGCAGATCAAGCCCCGGTTAACACCGGATAGAAAGCAACCTCCTTCTCGGTGGAGAAACCTCTCCACAGCGTTTCAATCACAGATATAGGTTTAAGCACAATGAAACACAAGAAAGATCTTACTTAGCACTTAGCAAAGACAAGAACACAGCAAGCTTCCTCCTGAGCTCCACCCAGCGATGATCTCACGCAAGAACCCTTTCCCCGTATCTTCTCGCTGTCGGACTCGAAGCTCCTTGTTCCTTCCTCTAAATGCTCAAGTAAGGGATGGTTGCTTCAAGATTGCAGTAGCTTGCTCAACGTGATGGAACTTCAGAACACGCAAGCAAGTTGTGGAGAACACAAAGTCGCAGCAAGAACTCAAGCAGCAGAACCTCTCTCCAGCCAACTCTTCTCCGCTCCTTTTATTCCTCCACTAAGCATCAGATGACACCATCTCCCTGCAGCCTCCAGCAGCTCACCTGCAACCACCAGCTACCTCTGAGCTCCTCTGGACTCCCTGAGCCTCCCTCAGACCAGCCCCAGACAGCAGCTCCAGCCAGCGCCAGTGCCCGTTGCAACCTGAGATGGAAAAGCAGACAAACCTGCTCCAAGGAAAAGTCTCCATTGACTCTCCTTGAGTGTTTGAATCTTCCCCTGTCACCTGCAGCTTAATCAGAGTGTTAGCACAGCATATCAAGCAGGAAATCATATATCAGATGTTAAGCACAGAGAATCGGATACGTTTAGACGCGATTAGAGCGTCTGACAGTGCATTTTGAATTAAAGTGATCGGTCACCGGACGGATCAGAGAGCCTCCTGATCGGTCACCAGACCGATCAGGCTGGGTCCAGACTGATCAGGCTCCGTCCTGATCGGTCCCCAACGCTCAATTAGAAATCGCGATTTCTTTGTGACTCTCTGGATCGATCACTAGACCGATCCCAGGTTGTGGATCGATCACCAGACCGATCCACCCCTTTATCGGGCAATTTCTGAGCTTCCCAGTCTAAACCTCCTGATCGATCATCGGACTGATCAGGGAGCCTCCTGATCAGTCACCAGACTGATCAGGTCATGACCAGACGGATCAGGCTTCGTCCTGATCGATCATAGAGAGGAACCCGCGACGCAGGATCGTTCTCCAGAACGATCTGCACAGTGATCCTGATCGGTCACCAGACCGATCAGGAGCAGATCAGCAAGGGAACTCAACCTCACTGTTTGCTCCCTGATCGGTCACCAGACCGATCAGGAGTCAAGCAATGGGTGAAACGCATACTCCCTGATCGGTCACCAGACCGATCAGTCATCGCTGGATCGGTCACCAGACCGATCCAGGGGCTCCAACCTAGCCCTCCAAGCTAGGGTTTCATCCACCTTAGCCCTCCAAGCTAAGGATTTTTCACCTAACCCTCCAAGTTGGGAATTTGCACCTAACCCTCCAAGTTAGGAATTTTCACCTAGCCCTCCAAGCTAGGACTTTTCACCCAACTCTTCTGGATTAGGACTTTTCCAAACCTAGCCCTCCAAGCTAGGACCTGACCCTCCAAGCCAGGACTTTTTCACCTAACTCTCCAAGTTGGGACTTTTCACCTAACCCTCCAAGTTAGGATTTTTCACCTAGCCCTCCAAGCTAGGACTTTTCACCCAACCCTTCCGAATTAGGACTTTTCAACACCTAGCCCTCCAAGCTAGGATTTTCCACACCTAACCCTCCAGGTTAGGATTTTCCAATACCTAGCCCTCCAAGCTAGGATTTCCCATACCCTGCCTGATCCCCGATCAGGACTTAATCATAATCATCATAATCATCAACCTATACTAAAATCGGTGTCAACACCAAAACAACAATCAGGGTCAGACTGCATCAACAAATCCTTCTCTTCCAGCCATCATGCTGTAAGCTCTCGTATGTTAAGCCGTAAACAGAGCCCCAAGCTCTGATACCACTTGTTGGAACCCGGATGGCTAGAGAGGGGGGGTGAATATAGCCAGACACTTGAAACTTAGCTCTTTCTTAAATTTTCTCTGCACTTAAGTTAGTAGCAACGGAAACAAAACATATGCAGAGAAACAATCTTAACAGAAATGCAGGAACAGAGAATACAAACCAAGGATCGCTAATAAGGATCATTTACAAGGTTCGGGAATAACTTGCCCCTACTCCTTGGCGTGCCCGTAAGGTGGGCGATCCCTTGATCGTCGGCAGATCAAGCCCCGGTGAACACCGGATAAAACATCGCCTCCTTCTCGGTGGAGAAACCTCTCCACAAGCGTCTCAATAGGATACAAGTTAAGCTCACGAGACTAAGGAGGAACCTCTCACAAGATAGTAGCAAGAAAGCTCAAGAGAGAAGCTACACAAGGAGCACAACCACAACAGCGAAACCTACGGCCAGACTTGCTTGTTTTCCTGTTCGTTCTTGTCACCTCCTCTGCTTCTCATCTTCCTCTTAAGCTTCTGCTTCATCGCCAGGCTCCATCAGCATCCTCTGAGCACAGCCTGAACCCACTGACCTCCCTGAGCACTCAGTCCACTGAAGTCCCTCTCCAGCTGAGCCTCCGTCAGTCGCCAGCCATGCCTCAGTTGCCGTTGAAACCTGAGAAGGAGAAACAAACAAACCTACTCCAAGGAAAGCCTCCCATTGACCCTCCTTGAGTGTTTGAATCACCTGCTATCACCTGCACACTCCACCAAAGGCTTAGCAATGCATATCAAATGAAATTAGCAATGTATCAGAGATTCGGCAGAGAAAATAGTCGCGATCAGAGCTTCTGACAGCATATTTGAATTAAAGTTCTGCTCCTAATCGGTCACCAGACCGATCAGGAAGGACCCTGATCGGTCACCAGACCGATCCAGCAGTCTTCTGCACACTCCTGATTAGTCCCCAAACCAATCCAGGATTCTACTGCACACTCCAGATCGGTCCCCAGACCAATCAGGCTGCTTCCAGACCGATCAGGAGTCATTCTGATCGGTGATAGTGAGAACCTTGCGACAAATGATCGTTCACTAGACCGATCTGAACAGTATCCCTGATCGGTCACCAGACCGATCAGGAGCAGATCAGTAAGGTTCCCAAATCCTACTGGATGCTCCCTGATCGGTCACTGGACCGATCCGGAGCAGAGCAGCAGGTGAACTATATGCTCCCTGATCGGTCACCAGACCAATCAGTCATCGCTGGATCGGTCACCAGACCGATCCACGAAGGAGCACCGTGCCAACTTCCCTGATCGGTCACCAGACTGATCCAGGCAAGCCCAAATGTACTCTAAGTCACGAGAACAAGCCTCCAGCCCTTCTCTGACTCGTGTCATGCCTAGATTCACTCACTGGGACTTCAACCTAGCCCTCCAAGCTAGGACCTGGCTTCACTCACCAGAATTTCAACCTAGCTTCACTCACTAGGATTTCAATCACCTGGCTTCACTCACAAGGACCCGGCTTCACTCACCGGGATTTCCCTCACCTGGCTTCACTCACCAGGACCCGGCTTCACTCACCGGGATTTCCATCACCTGGCTTCACTCACCAGGACCTGGCTTCACTCACCGGGATTTCCATCATCTGACTTCACTCACCAGGACCCGGCTTCACTCACCGGGATTTCCATCACCTGGCTTCACTCACCAGGACCCGGCTTCACTCACCGGGATTTCCACCACCTGGCTTCACTCACCAGGACCCGGCTTCACTCACCGGGATTTTCATCACCTGGCTTCACTCACCAGGACCCGGCTTCACTCACCGGGATTTCATCCAACCTAGCCCTCCAGGCTAGGACCAGACCCTCCAAGCCAGGACTTTTTCACCTAACCCTCCAGTTGGGACTTTTCACCTAACCCTCCAAGTTAGGACTTTTCACCTAGCCCTCCAAGCTAGGACTTTTCACCCAACCTTCTTAGAACTTTTCCACACCTAGCCCTCCAAGCTAGGATTTTTCACACCTAACCCTCCAGTTGGGACTTTTCACCTAACCCTCCAAGTTAGGACTTTTCACCTAGCCCTCCAAGCTAGGACTTTTCACCCAACCTTCCGAGTTAGGACTTTTCCACATGCCAGCGTGCGATCTCCCGATCCTCCTGGACTTAATCCAAATCCATTCAACTAAACTTAAATCGTTGTCAACACCAAAACAACAATCGGGCCAGACTGCATCAACAGTAAATGTATCCATACCTTGAATAATCATCTATTAAAGAGACGAAATATTCAAAGCCACCTCTAGCCTGGGTAGACATAGGACCACACAAATCAGAATGAACCAACTCCAACACATCTTTGGCTCTATACCCCTTGGCCTTAAAAGGCCTCTTGGTCATCTTACCTTCCAAGCAAGATTCATAGGTTGGGAAATCTTCCACCACTAATGAACCCAAAGGTCCATCATCTATCAACCTTTGAATCCTACTCAGGTTAATATGACCTAACCTTAGATGCCAAAGATACGTTTGGTTTATTTTCGAAGGTTCTTTTCTCTTATATGATTAGACGATGAGTTATTGATTTCTATTTGCATTGTGGGAGTTTTTGGTTCAAGAGTGTATAAATTGCCAACCAACGCACCATAACAGATAATCTCTCTATTCCTTTTTATAACAACTCTGTCATTAAAAGAAATATAATATCCATCCATAAATAACTTAGAAACTGAAATAAGATTCTTTCTAAATGAAGGTACATAAAGGCAATTTCTTAAAACCAAAGTTTTATTCATATCAAAAGATAAATAAACGTCTCCCATACAATAGTCGCCACCTCCGTAGCATTACCCATGTAGACGGTAATCTCTCCCTCAACTAGTCGTCTGGTTTTCTGGAACCCCTACAAGGAATTGCAGACATGATCAGTGGCTCCCGTATCTACACACCAGGTACCAGTAGATAACACCACTAAACATGTTTCAACAACTAAACGAAAAGATATACCTTAATTTTTCTCCTTCCGACGGGGACAGCCCGCCTTCCAATGTCCAGTCTGCTTGCACGTGAAGCACTTGCCTTTCGGCTTCTTCACTCTAGCCTGAGGTACCTGAGATCCAGTCGCTTTCTTTGCTAAACCTTATTTCTTCTTCTTCTTCTTGCCTTTCGGCTTAGAAGTAGAAACCTTTTCAGCAACAAAAGCATGAGTACTCTGATGAAAAAGCCCCTTTGCCGCCTGGAGTTCTGCCAGAAGTTCCGCTAACGAATATGTCCGTTTGTTCATATTATAGTTTAGGCGAAACTGCTCAAAACTCCAGGTAAAAACTGGAGAATGATATCGAGCTGGGTTTCCGCATCGATCTCTGCTCCAAGGACTTCCATCTCATTCAAATAAGCCATCATTTTGAGAACATGATCCCTCATGGATGTTCCCTTAATCATGGTGGTCTTTATCAAGTTTCTCATTGTCTCTTGCCTAGAGTCCCGATTCTGATGTCCGAAGAGTTCCTTGAGATTAAACATCATATCATAAACAGTGGAAAAAGCCTGATGTTGATGTTGCAGTACATTTGGTATAGGAGCCAAAATGTAATACCGCATCATCTCGTCTGCTTTTACCCACTTCTTATAACGTTCCTTCTCCTCTTCACCAGAATTCTTGCTAGGCTTTTCAGGATAGATCTCAAAGAGTATAAATTTGTACTCCTCAACAGTTAAGACAATGTCCAGGTTCTGTTTCCAATCAATATAGTTAGGGCCAGTAAGTTTGTTTTCTTTCAAAATAACAGCAAATGAGTTGACAGCCATTTTGAAAATCCTGAGAATCACAATGATCAAAACATTAGATTTCAAAATAATATTTATTCCTCAAACAATAAAATTTTAAAATTAACTAACATCTCAAAACACCGAGAATATCGTATGCCACGATAGTGTGGACGTATACGAATTCTACATTTGTAAGAGGAGGTTTTACCCATTAATTTTATTATCTTGTCAACCTAACTTTTTGACAAATAAAATTAATAGTTGGTTCCTCTTTGTCCCTACAAATAATATCAGTGACTCCGATGGGGAGGATACTATTATTTACATCTAAGTGTTCATCATTACACGATATTAAGGCAATTATCTAAGATTATGTCCCTTACAATGGGGAAGATCACACGCTCCTAAATAATTTCATATAACCATATTTGATCTAGTGATCCACAAAACAGGCTCATCCGATATGGAGGAAGGCACTCAGAGCCAACGAGTAAGCTTGTTCGCATCACTTATCAAATTTGTAATGGAGGCCATGGGACTCAAAGAATCCCTCTCCCACTTAGTAATTTAAAATTGAAGAATTTTCAAGCACACACAACATGCATATCAAGCAATAAGCAATAAATATGAAAAAAATTAAATTTTCCAACTATTATGGCTTGTTGTTCTCCAATACACCTCCCGTTGTGTCGCCACCTCGTCTCCACCTCCCACCACCATGCGCAAGCCATGAAGGAGCTCCGAGCCAAGATAAAAACTATTTTAATTTACATCCACCGATCTTATACTCCACGAAGGAGTGTACAACAAATCTAGATTGAAAGTAAACTAAAATGAGCGGCTAAACAATGTCGTATTTAATTACAAAATTAAATACTAATTAGCCTCGTCAACCCCGAGGATTTAAAAAAAAATTACAATCATGCACACACAATCACATACAAACACATTAAGCCATAATAGTCAGATCTTATTATTGGATCGAGAAACACGATAGAGAGGGGTGAATATCGTGAAAACTTTTTCGGATAAGATTAAGAGAAGGTACGCAGCGGAATTAAAAACAAACACGAGGAACACGAGTATTTTTACTTGGTTCAGAGTCGCGGTCGCTCCTACTCCAAGGCCCACGGTCCTTGACCATTTACTGCGGGTAATTCTATAGTAGCGCAAAGATTTACAGAATTTGGTACAATACTAGTGCAGTAAATAAACAAGTACACTTTTCGTTACCGACGCCCGGTGTGGATCGTACTTCTGAGCAGAGGGTCGTCATCGACTCTAGAATGTTGAGAACGGAGTTTGCCAGAGCAGCGCGCTTGAATGAAAAGCTTAGAGGCGTTGGAAAATTGTTGTGTTGAAGCATTGGGGTCGAGCCCCTTTTATAGTGCTCCTGGGGGCGCTTGGGACGTCGAGGGCGTCTGACACGTGCTTCGGATCCGAGAACCTCTATCTGAAGCTTGGTCAGTGCTTATCCCCTTCGAATCAGCTCTGGAGCTGACTGGGCACCCGGGACCTCTCGGGCGCCCAGCTTGACTAGGTCCGCTGGCTTCGTGGCTGATTTTGCTTCGACTCGTCTTTGGCTTTGACCTTGGGCGCCCGGGACCTCCCGGGCGCCTAGCCCAGTGTTGTTTCAAAGCGATTCTTGCTTACTGCTTGTTTGGTTTTAACCTTAGGCGCCCGGGACCTCCCGGGCGCTGGCCCAGCTGCATGCCCCTCTCCTTTGGGGTGTTCTGAGCTGCAGAAATACACTCCTTCGTCCCTGCATCCAAGGTTAGTTCCACAACAAACAAAGCAAGAATATTAGTTAGTTTTTACAGTCGTAGCTGTCTTGGTTCTGACTTTGGGTCGCCCAAATGGAACCCTAGGTCGAACCGACGCCTACTATTCCCTCGATGGGGAATGCGTCCTCACCTACTCTTCTCAGGAGAGTTTACCTTTTTGCCAACCGGCTCCTCCGGTTGGACTTTTGCCCAGCAGCCCTTCGCCAGGTCTTCAATGCCTAGCAGCCCTTCGCCAGGTCTTCGATGCCTAGCAGCCCTTCGCCAGGTCTTAGGATTTTGATGCCTAGCAGTCCTTCGCCAGGTGCCTAGCAGCACTTCGCCAGGTCTTAGGGTTTCGATGCCTAGCAACCCTTCGCCAGGACTTCTTTCTGCACACTCAGTGAACACATTAGATCACAAATAGTACTTAACTTTGAATCCTTTGCCAATATCAAAACAAGGTTCGATATGGTGCTTCCTGCACCAACACTTATGCCTGCAACCAAAGAATTAGCCTACGCACATCCTACTATTATCCGACATAAAATATATATGAAAATGCATGAAAGTAACCGAATCCAAAACACACAAAACCAGAAACCTTGCTCTGATACCAATTGTTAGTTTCGGTTATGCATGGGAATCCTCTTCATGTCCCCGGATTAAAATTTTAGTAATTAAAATAAATCCGGATGGAGATGAATTACCCAAGCAACCGTTTCATCATCGTACTAATCGATTCGAGTGACCTCTTGAACAAACTTCTTGTTTAAGCAACATAACTCATCTAGTCGATTAGTCGTGGAATAGACGATGAATAGATCACCGATTTTTGTGTTTATCATTGGGGTCCATGTTAATTAACAACATGCAATATAACAAGATGCAAGAAAAAACCATAAACAAGAATTATACCTCTTGCTTACCTCGTGATCTTCTATCGTATATCCTATCCCCTTCTTGGACGTTGTGTGGGTGACGATCCTCTAAGAAACAAAGTCACCAAGGCACCTTCTTCCACCTTTCTTTTGCGTTGAAACCCTAACATCAAGGAGGTATTGCACTGACCACCAAAAGAAGAAGTTTCTCCCTCTTTTGCTTGCACCGACCACCAAAGAAGGACCACCTTCTTCAAGCCAGCCCCAAGGAAGAAGAAAGGAAGAAGAAGAAGAAGAGAAAGAAGCTCTCTTCCTCACAAAAACCCTAGATGCAAACCTCCCTTCTCTTCTCTTCCTTGCCGCGGGCCACCTACAAGGCCAAGGGTGGTGCCGCCTCCACCTTCTTTGCTGCCGTAGACTTTAGGGAAGAAGAGAAGAGAAGGATGAAGAGAAGAGGAAGAAGAGATGAACTTCTTCCTTCCCTAATCCTTGCGCCACCTCCCTTGCTTCACCCTTGCTACCTGCCAGCCACAAAACCTAGGAGAGAGAGAGAAGAGGAGAGGAGAGAAAAAAGAGAGGCTCTAGGGTTGTATTGGATGGTATATCTTGGTCTCATGACTCATGAGGTATATATAGGCTATAATAGGGACCATGAGAAGGAGTTGGGTCTTGGCCTTCTAATGGATCAAAGCCCGATCCATTAATGATAATCCAATCCGCTAAAGGATTATCATTGAATTACCTCACCAACCCCCATAATTAAATATGGGCTCCATCATATTATGTGTACAAATCATCCCCGTGTTTAAGATCTCGAATATCCATTAATTAATTAAATTACTGATAATTTAATTAATTAATATCTAATTCCATGAGTAGTACCACTCAACCTTATCATCATGTTGGACTATGTCCACCTACAGGATTTAACATGATGAGCTTTATGACCTCCTCAAGGGGGCATCATCATCCTAACGCATTAGGACACGATTTTCTTCTATAATCAACAACACACCATGTAAATAATATTATTTCTCAATTTAACGGGCCTATTGATTTAACAAATAAATCTCGCCCACTTCTAAATCAAAGAAATAGATATTAAGTACATGTGTCCGTTACTATATCGGGATTAAGAGCATGTGCACTATAATATCTAAGGTCTAATTCAATTATATAGTCAGTATAAATTGAATCACCTGTATATCGGTCCTGCTCAATACACACAAAGTGTACTAGTGTAATTCTATGGTTAAGATAGATCAATACCAAATTACACTACAATCATGCCAATGGTTTGTCCAAAACCATCTTGGTTGTGAGCCTCTACTTATATTTTACAAGGGACTGATAACATGATCTTCTGTGTGATACCACACACCATGTTATCTATAATGTAAAGTATTAGATAATATGCACACATATTATAAATATAAAATGCAAACAATGATCATATGATTCTCATTCCAAAATGTAGATGTTCATACAAAAGCTAGGTTTTTAGTATACATTCTAACAAGAGTCATGTACCATCCCTGCACTGTTGCTTGTTGACGATCATCGGCATCCCTTATGGTCTGAGCTCATCATCAGTCTCATTCTGGATCTACACACACGACTACTCACGGGTTAGTGGATACCAGCGGATGTGTGTAGTACATATGTACTACTCGCTCGGGCACTCATGGGTAGTGGTTCCGGAGCGTAATAGTAGACAGGGATATTCCCTCCTCCTTCCAGTAATCCAAGGAGATAAGAGTGGTGCTCTTCCATATGACTTAGGGTAGGAGGATGGTCCTCTGTCAGCATTCTGTCCACTCGGTCACTCAGGGCAGTAATGGCAGAGTGCGTACAATTGTCACAGTCCTACCCACTTGATCATTCACTTATGACCTATGACGGTCGCTTGACTGGCATCACTGGTAACACATCTCATTACATCATGTACATATGATGCATTGTGTATTTTATTTATTTTTGCTATATTTGATTGTTGCATATGTTTGACATGCACATACAGAGGACTGTTACACATTGGATTGTGTTTTATACTTAATGTTATTTAGGGGTTGATTGTATCACCCCGCAGGATAGATGGATTCTGGTATGTATATTCATTCAGTACTTCAGTTTTGCATATTCTGATATTCCATTGAAACTGTATCATGTTGTTTCTTTATAGCTTGTATAGCTATTTATTTGTCATGCATGTCTATCTCTATACCCGCAGAGTTCGCTTGGACTCACCACCCCTTACCCTCTTTTTATTTTCAGGTTGATTGATTGCCAGGAGAGCCCAATTGCTAGTTCTAGGTCTCGACGACTCCGGCTTTGGATTTTCATCCTTGTTTATGATTTTTAGTATAGAATATTTCATACTCTGTATTTGTTTTTATGTTGTGGACTTATATTTGCATTGTATTGACCCGTAGATTATACTTTTGAGTTCTTTATTGGACTTCATGTGATGTGTTTTGCTACGCGTCTACCTGGATGGCATATCAGGTAAGTCTTATTGGATTTTATGCTATGGATGCATTTTCTTTTATATGCTTCGGCTAGGATTTGCCAATATATTTTTATTTGAGGTCAAAGGTCATATCTTACATGTATATATGTATGAAATATTCCATATTGTCCGTCGTTAGGGGAGATGTTGTCCGATTGTATATTGGACCAGAGGCTCCTCTCCGAGGACATGACAATTTACTTTGGTATCAGAGCCCAGGTTTGCGATACCTACCTATTTTCAGGTTATGGATTTTTCGAAGTTCCATATGATACCAATTTGGTAGGTATCATAGCTCAGATTTGATGAGATCTACCTGTGTACATTTCGGATCTTCGAAGTCATTTTCTCGACATGTTCGTACTTTGGGACTTGGCGGTGATGGGACTTCTCCAGGTGACAAGAGGTATATCTTTCTGGAATTATCCTACCTTTAGTATTCACTATTAGACTTAGGATTGGTTTGATTTTCCCAGCTTAGTGGGATCGTATATCCATACTAGATGGATAGGTATTCATAGACTTAGTTTTAGCGGATTGATATGTAGTCAATCTATCTTATTCGCGATTGTTCATGAGAGTGATTAGTTGACACATTACAGATGAGACCTTGGAGCGAAGAATGTTAATTCTCTAATAGCACCAATTATTGAGTTAGAAAGCAAGGTCGAATCTGTCAATAACCTATTGGAAATTAAGGATTTTGGTTTTTCTTGGACCTTACTATTCATAGTACTTGTACCAACTACTATCAACTAGGCGAGGACTAGGGTTGCCTACCGTAGTTAACTCGATCAGTATAGGATCGACTTACCCTCATTCAAGGAGTTTCAAACTTTTGGGTTGCTCGTGCCTAGTTAGGTGACATGGAAGGTATAGGTTAATAGATAGTCTTATGCCAATATGGAGAAGTGTGGAGAGAGTTGCTTGACACTTACGGGTTACCACATGCACTTGGTTTGGATAACCAAGGAGGTACCTACGGACTTATGATTTGCACTGACGCAAATCACTTACGAGATTATGCCACCTCTAGTTGGAGGATACCGAGGGCGATCTTTAGGGAACAAAGAATCACTTCGTAATTATTTTAAGATACTCCTGAGAGATAGCGTGTTTCTATCTCTTTGTTATGGAGTTAGACCTCAAAGGTTTCTGAACCTTGAGTGGAAGAATTAGACTCTATTGGATTATGAGCCGATGGTTGGTCGACTCGCTAGTCGCTATGCTATTCTATGAGGAATTTTAACTCATAGATTGGGCGTATGTGGTTGGATAATATCGACGGTACATTGGGATGTACGACCCACTAGGGTATGGAGAATGTGGAGTTAGTTGTGTCCTTACCTTCCGGAGAGGTATTGGACATTAATCAAGAGGTCAAAGATGTCCACTAGTTTTCAATTTTTATACCCCCACCATGAACCTAATAATTCCCGAGATGATAGAATTTGATATCATCCTAGGCAAGGATGGTTGGCGGTCAAGCATGCCACATTCAATTGCCAAGCGAGGGTGGTTACGTTTTGATTTCTGAACCAGCCCTCGTAGGGTATTATTGGCATCATGAATGATGGGATTTTCGGTTATCTCTGTTGGGACCGGGTGCATGTTGACAAGGATACGGGTTCGTAAAATTTTAAATTTTTACGTGCAGCTGAAGAATTAGCATAAAATAATTTCTCAAATTATTTTAACCACGTATCTAGCATGCAACCTTATGATGTGTAGACATGATCATAAATTACAACTTTGCGGAAAAGTAAACTAATTTACTTTGTACCTCGCGTAACTCGAAGAAAGGGACGAGATCCAACCGTAGCGTCCCTTGGAAGCTCCGCCTCTATTCGCGTCCACGCCGAGTTCTCTTCGGGATGACTTCGCAAAGCCACAAGTTTTGTGTCGACGAGAACTACTAGATTCTCCAAAGACACAACTAGAATATCAAGAGAGAAGAAAGGAAACTAACCACCAAGAAACGGAATCTAAATTCCGGGAGGGAAGGAGTTGCGATCCGCTTCTTCTTCTTCTTGGTTGGCTTCTCCTTGGTGATGATGACCCACGGCAACCTCAAGGGAGGGTGGTGCGCCGGCCCTAGGGTGGATGTGCGCCGGCCCTAGCAAGTAAAGGAGGGCGCCGGCCCTAGGAGGAAAGGAGAAGGAGAGAATAAGAGAGAGAGGGAGAGAACTACTAGATCTCTTGATTACTCAATTAGGAATTCAAGGCTTGCCTTTGGTTCCTTTATATAGTAGCCTCTCCCTTGCCAAGTCTCCTTCTTAACGGAATTTTCATAAGAAATTTATCCTATAAATTTTTCTTATGAATTATTCCGTTTAAGCCAAGTTTTATTATAACTAACTTTATAATAAAACAAATACATCTCTCCTTTTATTATGGAATAAATTTTTACAAGAAATTTATAAATTTTCTTATTATGGAAAAATCAATTCATAATTGATTAAAATAAACCATTCCATGGATCATTTTAATTTCCATAAAAAGAATAAATTTCTATAAATTTCTTTATATAAATTTCTTTATACAAATTTATTTATCCATAATTTATAAAATAAATCGCGCTAGATTTATTTTATTAATTAAACCAAATAAATTGGTTTTCTCCCCAAGTGGTGGCCGGCCAAAACAAAGAGGGTGGGCACCCTCTTTGGCCGGCCAAACCGAGCCGAGCCCATCGCGAATTAAACTCATTTAATTCGCTCAATAAGCCTTTAAAAGACTTAGCCATTTTTAGCTTCCGTTGCGCCTCTGATTAACTCAGATTCGACTTATTTCTCTTGATCGGTAAATCCAATTTTCAACTCGTTTTAAATCCCTCGGATTACTCGTAGTGCGTGTGACTAAATAGGCTTTCGATTTATGTTGGCCGTCTATAATCAACTAATTATAGAACGATCATGAGTGGCACCTAGTAGTACATCATGACCCCCAATTAATCGAAAGATCAACGGTTGACCTCAGAAGTAATTCTGAAACCCTTCAGCAGCTCTAATGAATCGTGCCCCATTCCCTTCACCATCTTATACCCACTTGGTTCAGGACATGGTCTGTGTGTGTCAGTCCCCACTAGGCTGACTACGTCACACCTAGCCCAAGTAGTGTCTTTCTCGTCCTTTGGATTTCTAATTACTCTCATGTATTTAAGAGACTCATACTCTAAACATGACATGCTCTGGCCAGAGGCTTTGAGTAACAATCCGACGATAGGCCTGGGTATACATCTCCTCGCAAGGAGTGGTGAATCCTTTGTAATCTGTTCAAACATCTTCGGGCACTTCAGCTTATACCCAATCATCATGGGTCCACACCTCCTTGGAGATGCTTGCTTAAGATGTTAAAGTATAAGTCTCCATGACCAAGATGACTTGAACACCGCAAGTCAAAGGAACATCGCACTTAAGCTGCAGTAAGAACTTCACTGACATATCTATATAGATTATCATATGAAGTTTTACAGCTAGTCACTCCAATGAACTAGTTCCCTTAACTAGCATCCATGTTTATCTCCGGACATCCCAATGTCACCAGCTAGTGAGAATCAGCTGATTAGAGAATAACCCATGCTAGTCTCAACAGAATTGATAGTGTCCGTTTTTATCAATTCATCGACTAGGGATATTTTCAATACTTCACAATTGCACATGTAGAGATAATCACTAGTTGTGATCTCATCACAAATTCTCTTATGCTGTGAATTGTATTGCAGACATTCAGTAGATGAGTTTAAGATCCCAATCAAATACACAAACATGTATACTCAAATAGTGAATTTTCATTTATTAAAATAAATGTTTACAATCATAAGGCGATTACCTTAGGACACTTCTCTCATATCACTAACAATCTCTGCGCTTTAGGCAGAGACTCCTATCACACAGTTGCCAGGGTTTTCTATGGTCACTGATCATAGTGGATGACAGTAGTAGCCATCGGCTCTCGAATATTTTCGTAATCCAAGAATGCCCAGACGTAATTTCGGAGGAGCGTTCTGGATTTGCCTCTAAAGAGGCAAGAGGATTTCACGATTGATATTGATTCAGGGGACAGTACCGACGTCAATGGCTTCGTATGGTATGACACTTAAGGAGATGGACGAGCTGAAAATCCAGTTACAAGAGTTGTTGGGAGACATTCATCTTGGCATTTCATCATGAGGAGCCCTAGTGCTATCTGTGAAGAAAAGACTGATCTATGGGGTTGTGCATCGACCACCAGTAGTTGAATGCACTAATCAAAAGGAATAAGTATTCCCACCCACTAATTAAGGATTTGTATGATCAGCTCAAGAGTACATCAGTGTACTCTACGCATGATCTGTAATCTGGATTATCAGCATATTGAGTTACATGAGATGATGAGGGCATCCTGTATGTTCGAGGGTGGATGTGCGCACTAGAGGCACATCCTATCCTGGAGGATCCACTACAGGAGGCTCATCACTCTCGATTTACAATTTATCCTAGTAGTACCCATACGTGTCGAGACTTGTAACATTCCTATTGGTGAAACGGTATGAAGAAAAATATTATGGATTTTGTAGCTAGATGACTGATATGTCAGCAGATGAAGGTTGAACATCAGAGATCCGCTGGGTTAGTCCAGAAAATTCTGATTTTCAAGTGGAAATGGGAGCATATTCACTTGGACTTTGTCATGAGAGATATTCATGGATTTGACATTCTACATGTGAGGATCAGATTATAGACTTAGGGTCAGTGACCTTAGGTTGGGTGCCCTAGATAGGTGTAGTGTTGATTAGTTATCTAGTTGTAGACTTATGTCGGTAGGTCTTGTTGATTGGGAGTATAGGGTGCGTGCTTCGCTTTGCGAACACCGATGGATGGGTTGTTAACTCTGTTCCAGGGTAAAGATGACTTTAGGTATTTGGTTAGAATACCTAGACTATGAATAGAGGATTTGTTGAATCTAGTGTTCATAGAGTATTTGGATTGGTTGATTATCGATCCCAGATGACATCTTGATATATTTAAGATTGAGAAAGAAGTTATTCCCAACTAGGAATCTGAGTACATATTGGTACTCTAAGTTACTTAGACACTTTTATCGACCGGATTAAGAAGACTCAGGCCGGAGGTTATTATTCTCAGATTCATAGTAGTAAAGTAGCCTTAAGGCATTAGACGGAGTTTTTCTCATGTTGTGTACAAAATATACTACAGAAAGTACATCGATTTAGATTTGTGATCCATTCAGGAGGTACCCGAGTGTACCAGGATTGGAAGCGTTCCTACTAGTGGAACGATAGGAGAAAAGATATGGTAGACGACCATGAGTCTTTGCATGTTACACCTACAGAGTGGGTTACGAGACTTGGATTGAAAGGTATGTTAGTCGTTGCTATAAGAGACTTTTCTAGGCATTTGGGAGGATAGGCGAGTTAGTCTATCAATTAGTTGGTGTTAACACCGGGCCTTGCTAATATGGAACTGAGAACTTGAATGGACGATTCAAGCACAATATCCCCACTTGTTTACTTATGGGCATGCAGGTTCATCAGTTGTTGAGCTGATTGAACAGGGTGTAAGTTTGTCTACCACACCTATTCAGTATTAGTACTGCATATGAGTTGTTAGAAGTTGCCAATTGTTAATGGTAAAATTTGGAGATCAAATTTTTTATTAGAGGGGAAGAATGTTAAACACAGTAAAAAATGATTCTAAAAATTTCGAAGACTCTTAGGGTTCATTCCGAAATCAGGGATTTGAGTTGAGAGTATAAGTTTGATAGCACAAACTATAAGGGGGAGAAAGGAATTAAACTATGAAATTAGGGTTGGGGTGTGAAAGGACAAATTTTGAGGGCTAAATTGCAAAGAGGCCAAACACATAAATCCCCCTTTTTGCTCACCTTCCTCACCCATTCCGCCCGAATCCTTCTTCCCCTATGTGAGGCCAACAACCACACCAACTCTTGTCTTTCTCCTTTTGATCCGGGTCTCGATCTCATCTCTGGTGGAACTCAATTGATCGGAGCGGACAGTTCTTGTGGTTATTACTCAAGTGGCAAACAGAGCAATTATGGTCCTCTCATGTTGAACAAAGGTGTTGGTGCGGAAAATTGACTGAGGAGTCTTCGCCGACCTTGTATCACTAGGTAGGTTTACAAACTTTGTACCCCTCGGATCTGATAGTTTTGGTTGTTTGAGCTTTCCATGGGAACCTTGATAAGATCACTGACACAAAGCTCATCCTGTGTTCCTCTTTGTGACAATTATGTAGGGGTGGATTTGAGGGAGAATAGGAGGTGTCGTGGAGTCTCCCGGAGTCTGAGGTTCTTCCAGTTGGTTGAGGTAAGGATTGCTTGTTTCCAAGTTTGGATTTTTGTCGTGATCTCATTTTGGCTTGGGATGTATTAGTTGTGCTCAAATCAGTAGAGGAATTATTTTGTTCAGTGTTTGTTTTTGGTTGATGAGGTTTCGGATGATGAATGGTATATAGGTGGTGATTTTGGTTGTTTTTGGTTAATCGACTGTGTTCGATTAAACTTTGGATTATGTGGTACTGATCTTTGCATTGTTTACCGGGAGATACCTATTGAGTAGCTAGATCTGTGATTAGAATTGAATCCTTGATGTCGTAGCTTTGGTTTGGTGTCTTGGATTGATGTTTTTGATTGCTGTTGTTTTGGGTTTAAAAATACTATCGTGAGCTTGCTTTTGGGGAATTCTGCTTCCACTAGGTTTTGGGTGATTCATGTATCACTTCTTGGTTAGGGTTTGAATCAGTGTGGTGGAGGACAAAGATTAGTTAGGTGGTGGTTGTGGTAATACCTTTGGTGTGCCACTTGGATTTAAATTTAGCTAGTTATCATTGTGATAGTAGTTGAAGCTAAATCTGATTTCAAGCCATTAGGTTGATTGGACTCGAAGATCTAGATGGGATCTTGGTTTGACACAGACTTTACTCTAGAAGTGGGTGCATCCTGCTTGTTTTTTGTAATACCACTTTATCTTATGCATGACTTATTTATTATTTGCAGAAGGTTTATTACCTTATATCTGCTACCATTGTTATCCTGCTTGATACTAATTGCTTGATCTTTGGGTTGATCAAATTCCTGTCTATACAGTCTCGTTATTTGACATCTGATTCTGTATAATATATACATGAGCATTTGACCGTAGATATAGAGGTATGTTACTTTGCATCTACATTGATTGATTGCATGGTATACTTGCATGTGTACGACCTCTGCATATTAGGTTGAGTTATGGATGATGACCTGGTGGGTGTTGCATGTGTTAAAGTCATGCACCATCCCTGCACTATTGCATGCTGACGATTATTAGCGTCCCTTAAGGTATGAGCCTAGTGTTAGTCTCATTCTGGATCTGCACACATGACTGCTCACGGGTTAGTGGATACTAGCAGGTGTGTGTAGGTGCTCTATACTGCTCCACTCGGATGCTCATGGATAGTGGTTCCAAAACGTGATAGCAGGTAGGGATCCCTCCTCCTTCCCGTGATCCGAGGAGATAAGAGTGATGCTCTCCCATATGACTTGGGGTAGGAGCATAGTCCTTCGCCAGCATCCTGTCCACTCGGTCACTCAGGAGCAGTGATGGCAGAGTGCGTACAGTTGTCACAGCCCTACCCACTCGGTCGTTCACTTATGACCTATGACGGTGGCTTAACTGGCGTCAGGGGCGACATATGTCATTGCATCATGTGCATATGATTCATTGTGCATTTTGTTTGTGTTTGCTATATTTGATTGCTGCATATGTTTGACATGCACATACAGGGAATTGTTACACATTGAATTGTGTTTTGTACTTGATATTATTTAGGGGTTGATTGTACCACCCCGCAGGATAGATGAATTCTGGAATGTATATTCATTCAGTACTTCAGTTTTGCATATTATGATATTCCATTGAGACTGTATCCTACTGTTTCTTTATAACTTGTATAGCTATTTATTTGTCATGCATGTCTATCTTTATACTTGCAGAGTCCGCCTGGACTCACCACCCATTATCCAACTTTTGTTTTCAGGTTGATTGGTCACCAGAAGAGCCCAGTTGTCAGTTTCAGGTCTCGATGACTCCAACTTTGAGTTTTCCGTCATGTTTATGATTTCTAGTATAGCATATTTCATACTCTATATTTGTTTTTACGTCATGAACTTGTAATTGTGTTGTCTTGACGTGTGGATTGTACTTTTGAGTACTTTGTTGAACTTTATGTGATGTGTTTTGCTGAGTGCCAACCTGGATGGCAGATCAGGTAAGTCTTATTGAATTTTATGATATGGATGTATTTTCTTTTATATGCTCTGGCTAGGATTTGCTGATATATTTTTATTTGAGATCAGAGGCCATATTTTTGCATGTATGTATGTATAAAATGTTCCATATTGTCCACCGTATATAGAAGATACTGTCCAATTGTATATTGGACCAACAACTCCTTTCCGAAGTCATTACAACTTTGCCACTTTTTCAATTGATTCTCCAACTAAGGTTTTTCTTTCTCTTATTTTTTTTAAATGAAGAGTCTCAGCAAGTCATGATTTTATTCGCAGATAACTTCCATTGTTGAGACGGTGGTATATATTTTGTTTTAGTCAAGGCTTAGTAAAAGATTTTTGAGAGGGTTACTTTCATACTTCCTCATAATTGAATTCGTATGCTTCTGTGCTATATTTTATAGTATTAAGCATTTGTACTATATTTTATATTATATTAGGATCCAGAGTAATTTTGTGTTTCTTCTTATACTTCTTGTGATTTTTTAATATTTTCTTGGTTCGATCATATATACTATATTTTTATTTCAGACATTATTTATAGTGTATATACTTTACCGTTTGATCTCAAATTTTTTTTTCATATATTTAATTAATAAAGGTAAAATTGAAATCTTTTACTTCATTCCTATTATTTTTTTTATTTATATCAAATAACATCTTTGATACTTATATAGGATATATACCAAGTAGCAACAATTTTATTAGTAATTTCCATTTCAATTAATCTCTCACTCAAAACTTATTAGCAAATGGATACCAATCGCACTTAAAATTTTATTTTTTTATTTTGAATGTTATAACATAAATAATAAATATCAAATTCGTAAGGTGTATATTATTTTTTTTTACTTTGGTCAATCAAACAATTTTAATTTGGTCGAATAACTTTAAATTGACCAAATAAAATAACTTTTTTTGATTGATCAAAAAAGATCATGAACTAGAACCCATTTGATCAAATTATAGTTGCTGCAAAGGATGAAGATCAGTTCAATTTGAATTTAGCTATTGAAAATTATTTATAAATAGTCTTTAGAAGTCCTTAGCTTACTAAATAATTTATATTTTCATGTGTGAGATTAACTGAATGTTATTTAATTTATATCTAAAAGTTTGATTTACGTATATCAAATGTTCACCTTGTAATGAGAGAAGAGTGCGTTGAACTTGGAATATTTTGAGGTTGTTATTATCAAATGTAAGACTTTGAGATTATTTATGAGGCGACAAATCCCGGGACTAACACAGAAGAAGTAAATCATAGAGATTATCAGCCCGAATGCTATAACTAATGTAGTAGTGCATGGGGAAGGCGGGTATATTAGTTTTCTCATATTTTGACCCTCAGACCTCATAATGGCAATACTCATTAGGGCTATAAATGAATCAAGCCGCTGAACTATTCAGAGCTCGATTCGATAGAAGCTCGTTCGAGCTCGTTTAATAAAGCTCGTTAATATAATGAACCAAATTTAAACTCAGCAGTATTCGGCTCGTTAGCTCGTGAACAGGCTCGTTAATAAGCTCGTGAGCTAGTTCGTAAAATATAAAATTAATTTTAACATTAAATATATAATTTTGACACTTTTACATTTAATAAATATAAAATATCCAATAAAGCTCATTTGTATGAATAAAATCATAGATTTTAGTAAATATTTTACTATTTTTTAGAATACATAATTTATTTTTTCAATAAATTGATGAATAATTTAATTAATAATTTATATTTGGTAAGTTCGTTTAGGGTTCGATTAGGCTCGAATATGCTCGTGAGCCATCACTATATTCGATAAATTAAGCTCGAGCTCGGCTCGATAATAAACGAACCAAACTCAAACTCTCATGTATTCGGCTCGGCTCGGTTCGATTACAACCTTAATACTCATATATTAATCATCAATCCATCTTATGAAAACACTCGACCAACCTTCTTGATTATAGAGTTAGTATTAAAATGAAATCCAAATTAACATCCTTAGGAATAATGACGATCGGGATCTTGTCGCCACGAAAAAGATGCACACTTTTCTTCCTACAACTTTGGGATGATGATCAATGCTTCAAGGAATTATTATGGAATGGAAATAAGATTGGTAAGGATAATAATAGAAAGAGTACATAATAAATGACAACAAATTGTATACATCCTCCAATTCAAACTACCTTACCAATAAGGTACATATAATTACAATATAATAAAGTATTTTCCTTTATGACCTTTTAGTGATCAACATCTAAAAAAAACTAAAGAGAATAAATGGACTCTTGGGAGCATTATAAATGCAATAGTAGTATGACATATTATGATTATTATTAGATTGTCTATCGAATAAATCCAAATATGATAATGTTATTTGACCGTTGAATGAGTTATTAAGATATGTTCAGAAGAATATATATATATATATATATATATATGACAACAATAAATAATCGAATGTGAATTGCCTGAAAATGGAAATATTGTTTTTTTATTGCAATAAAAATATCTCCTAAAATTAAAAATAGTTCCCTTTATCAACGTAATTAATTAATAAAAAAATATAATTTGAATTTGAAATCGTCAAAATTCTATCTTTCAAGGAATGTAACCAGATAAATTGGATCGTCCCATGGCATCGGCTATTCATTCTACTCCTCCTTTGCATCTCCTCTCTGACACGCAGAGGCAAAAAGGCCAATGGGGTTCGCCTCCGGATCTTTCTGGCATCGCTCCCTTGTCTGCCTTCCGCTGATACTGCTGGTGGCGGCGACGGCCGTCGCCGTCTCACCGGCGGCGCAGCAGGAGAAGGACAGAATCAGCCGCCTGCCCGGCCAGCCGCCAGTTGACTTCGATCAGTACTCCGGATACATCACCGTCGACGCCTCCGCCGGCCGCGCTCTCTTCTACTGGCTCGTCGAGGCGCCTGCAACCGCACATCTCAAACCTCTCGTCCTATGGCTCAACGGCGGCCCGGGGTGTTCCTCCGTCGCCTACGGCGCCTCCGAGGAGCTCGGCCCCTTCCGGATCAACTCCGACGGGAAGACCCTCTACCTCAACCCCCACGCCTGGAACAGAGGTGGCAGCTTTCCTCCCCTTCTCCAAGATTAGGTGTCGAGGCAATTACTCTTGTAAAAATCCTTCCTTTGTGCCTGTTATTGACCAGTTTTTGATGTTTACAGTGGCGAATGTGTTGTTCTTGGACTCGCCGGCGGGCGTCGGATTTTCTTACTCGAACACCTCATCGGATCTCACCACCGTCGGAGACCACAAAACAGGTCACTTCTCCCCCCATTTTACTTTTTTCCAAAACGACCTCTTTTCCTTCCAAAATTGAAACCAATACCTCCATATCTTGTTCTTAATCAGCTGTGGATGCATACAACTTCCTTGTGAGTTGGTTCGAGAGGTTTCCTCAATACAAGCACCGTGAATTCTACATCGCCGGAGAGAGCTATGCAGGTGAGCAGAACACTATGATCGAGCTTTTTTGTTCCAAACTGTCTTACTGGTGACCAAAATATCATTTCTTAAATTGTAGGCCATTATGTTCCTCAACTATCTCAGATTGTTTACGAAAAGAACATCGGAATTCAGAATCCCACAATCAACTTCAAGGGATTCATGGTAAGATCTGCAAGTAGCCTGCTAATTTGTCCCCTTTCTTATGATTAATGATGTTTGAACTCTAAATGCAGGTGGGCAATCCAGTTACTGATGACTACCATGACTTTGTGGGAACCTTTGAGCACTGGTGGACTCACGGCCTGATCTCTGACTCGACTTATCGAACTCTAAGGGTTCGCTGCGATAATGAAGTTTCTGAACACCCTTCGATTGCATGTGCACAAGCTCTTGATGCTGCCAGTGATGAGATGGGAAACATTGATCCTTACAGCATCTACACTCTTCCTTGCAATGATACCGGATCTCTTCGCCGCAACTTAAGGGGCCATTATGTGAGCATTTTGTGCTGTGCTTATCTATCTTCATAACCCCGTGCATATTTAGATATTACGAGTCCAATGCGATGAAACCTTTAGTGCTTATACAATGCAACCCCTCGTGTGTTCTTCCAAACTGAACTAGTGAGGTAGCTTGGTGAGCTATGCATTCATGGTTTTCAAATCTTGTGACCGACAACCTACCCTTGTTTTCATTCACAGCCTTGGATGTCCAGAGCATATGATCCGTGCACCGAACAATACTCAAGGATCTACTACAACCGTCCTGAGGTCCAAAAAGCACTTCATGCCAACACAACTAGTATACCATACCTTTGGGACACATGCAGGTGCCACTTCAAATGATCTTAAGCTCCATGTTCATGAAAGTATGCTTCAATTTCAAAGAGAGCTGATTGTCTTTTTGGCACATAACAGTGATATTGTAGGAGCATACTGGGGAGATGCACCTAAATCCATGCTTCCTATTTACCAGGAACTCATTTCAGCTGGTCTAAGGCTATGGGTTTTCAGGTACATTTAAACTCTGATACCAAAAGAACAACCATACATAATCTTCATGTCATGGTCAAGCAAGACCATTTGGTGCAGTTTTGTATCTGATTTCAGCTGAACAAAATCTTCTCGCAGTGGAGATACTGATTCTGTAGTTCCCCTGACTGCGACAAGATACTCCATTGATGCTCTCAAATTGAAGACTATTAAGAATTGGTACCCTTGGTATGACAATGGAAAGGTTAGTCGCGATGATCCTTTTCTTTTTTCTACTTAAGTCATGTTCATGTAGAAATTTCTTAGGAACAGTTGAGTTTATTTTTGTGCCAATTTCTTAGGTTGGAGGGTGGAGTCAAATGTACCAAGGCCTGACCTTTGTGACGGTAACAGGTGCAGGACATGAGGTTCCTCTTCATCGTCCCCGGCAAGCTCTCATTCTCTTCAAGCATTTTTTGAAAAATAAGCCAATGCCTGAAAGTTAGCCAAAATAAAAAGGAAAGAAAAGGTGGAATTAATTGGAAGCTGAAAAAAGAATAGCAAAGGAGAATAAAAAGATGGAGCTGATTCTTAGTGGATGAGATTTTTTTTTTCTCAATTCACAAGCATCATAGATAGATATAATTGATTTGATAATTTTATTGTTATTTTCATTTTTCTTGCAGTCTTCATATTGTGTATCGAATAATTCAAGGCTGCCTTGAATAAATAGGAAGAGTATGATTTCTGTATTTATAAACCATGGAATAAATCAATAAATGCTATTGAACATTAAACTTTGGCCATGATTCGAGAATTATACCATGGATTATCTTTCAGCTGTGTTAGTGATTTTTCAGCTAGAAGGGTTGTGTATCCCTTTTTACGAAGTAAATAAGGGAAAATTTTCCACCGTGAAAATCCTTTCACAAATTTATTTCCGTTCTCCAAAGTAAATCAAGCTCTATCATTTTAAAATAAAATCAGTCATTCATAGAATGATTACTATTGTTAGGATAATTACCAAATCAATAAGGATGATGGATTTGACTGTTCTTAAATTGCAACAATTAAACCTCCATATTCACAGATGAACTCATGACTGATGATTGTTCTTGATTTTGATATTTTAGAAGTAGAATATAATTTAAAGATTTCTTGGTAAAGAGATTTTACTTTGTTAAAAATATTTATTGATGGTCATGTCATGTTAGACTACTGATAATAATTCATTTTTAAGTATTTGCAATCTTATGTCATTCCTTTCTAAGAAGAGCTTTGTGAAAATCTCTAATGTGCTCCAACATATCTTTTTCAATTGTAATTTTAATAGCAAACATTACTATAACTTAAATTCCATCAACAATTTCTCGGAGATCTTGGCCTTTGGCCTTGTAGATATGATTCCATACAATTGTAGTTTTGATTTTTGAGCTTCGATCTTTATGCTTCTGGTAACTTAAAGATCATCCATTATGTAATGGTCGTCCAAAGACTCTGGAATACAAACTTGAACTACTAATGACAAGCCTAAATAAAATAATGCTTTGCTTATTAAGCATGATATTATGGCCTATGTATACTCCTCTATGTTAGATTTACTTTCTTCCGAGATCTAAAATATTCATAACTCCTACTTTACAAACTATCTGTTCCGATATGAGATGTGAACGAGTGAACCATCAGGGGAAGGGTGAGCTGTCCTTTGGGCGAATTGGTTTCAAACTGTTCAGTGATGAATAAGCTTCGGGGATCTCTAAAACACTCAACAATAGTTAGAATGGAGGCTATGACGGACCGCTCAAGTCAGACTCCAATGGTTAGAGAAGGAGAAAAAGAGTAAAGGTGTAGATCTTTTTTCTTCTATGCCCGTGGGATTGCGGGTTTGGGTTCTTTTTATACTACCCTAGAGGAGAGAAACACGATACCATGCTCCCTTATCCACGTCCCCAGTCACTCACATTTGAGTTGAGGGGATGCCACGTCGCCTCACGTTTCTTGCTTCTTCCACCACTCACGTCGCCCCACTCATGCTATGTGGTCCCACGTTCTCCACATGCTTTCCTAGTTATGTCATCCACACTTGGGTGTGTGAGGTGGAGGTACTTGGGTTGCTCGATTGTCGAGGAGCTGAGTCAAAAGTTTGAGGAAGTAAGAGCACGCTTGAGGAAGTAAGAGCGACCATGTTGAAGGGTCGGGGGAGGCCGAGCGTTGAGAAGTCGGGAGCAGCCAAGTGTCGAGGAGTTGGTCTTCGAACTGGGGTTTGATTTAGACCTTAGTTTTCTTTGACTAGGGTCAAGTTCCGTTTGTCTTGGCTCGGGTGCATCTTGACCCAGTCCTTGTTGATCTGGACTCGGGTGCGTCTTGATCCTGTGCCTCTTTGTATTCGGGAGCAGCTAAGTGTCGAGGAGTTGGTCTTCCAACTAGGGGTTGATTTGGACCTTAGTTTTCTTTGACTAGGGTCAAGTTCTGTTTGTCTTGGCTCGAGTGTGCCTTGACCCAATCTTTGTTGATCTTGACTCGGGTGCGTCTTGATCCTGTCCCTCTTTGTATTGACTCTAATTTACCGTTCAATTTGACTTTTGACTCCACTTAGTCTACATCACTATCCATTAGGAACTAGCACTACAATTCTGTGTTTCACTAAATAATTTGGCACAGAGGCAAGTTTCATAATTTTTCACTCGTAACAAAAACAATAAGAACAGAACAATTGAAATTTTCCTTTCCATTACGTGGATCTTGCATCCCACTGGAGATCAAATACAGTGTCTGGAACCGCATGCTTAATTTTGTCCGATCCTCAGTACTGCTCCATAAATTATTTATTATCTAACTTAAACTCCACACGCAAAGAATGGAAGAAGTAGTCAGACATCAGCATGATCTGATCATTGGTAAAGTCACTTTCAGCATGCAGGGCCTGGATTTGATGGATTCCTACGAGACCTGACCTTAACAATACTGTTCATCATTCCTTAAGCACTGGTGGCAGTTTTCTTTTCAGAGAATCTAAATTAGCATTGTCTTTGGGTTATGATACAGTGAGTATCATTATCCTACGAATTTACGATTCAATCCTTAATTATGATGTATTTATAGAAATTTTTTTTTCAAATTATATGTGAATCCTAGGACGCTGGACTTATAGATCATCTATCGCGAATACTTCTCGATTTATTCTGATGATTAATAAAAAATTTTATAAAACTAAATTAATCGTTCGAGGTTGAAAAATTTTTATTAATCATTTATATTAATTACTAGTGTTGAATTGCATGCTTTATTTCTGCTAGCTAGATTATATTTATTTTCCACGGGGAGTCGGATGATTGCTTGGAGCCTTGAAAATTAATCTTGTGTTTGAATTATTAATTGTCGGGTGGTATCGATCGCATGAGTCCAAACTGTCTGGATCTCTTCCAAATGTCTTTGACGTGACGCGTGTGATATCTCATCTCTCTCCAGCCAGGCGATATGTTTTCGATGTCTTTCTCTGCGTGTTGGTCACTGACACAAGGAAGGTGGTGGTGGTGTTTACGTTCTGGTAACGCGCTTGCTTCTGCGGCTTTACTTCTCAGGAAATATGAACCAGCCAAATTAGGCAATTTAAAGCTCCATAATTAACATTCTTTGTTTGCTTATCAATATGATGAAATCCGCCATCTACAAATGAATGAACCAACGGCAATTTACCAAAAGGCGCTCCTGAGAATTGATATTTACTAAAAGGTATACCATGGTTTCACTTTTACCAAAGGGTGTATTCTTTTTAATGAACTTCCGTTTATACCCCTTCCGTCAAAAAAAAGTCTTTCTCTTTCTTTTTCTCTTTCTCAGTAACAAATCCCGAAGTAACGGAATCTGCTTTTTCAGATTTATCATTTTAAAATAATATATTTAGGAATCGGCTAAAAACGTAAGGTAAAGAAGGAAAAATTTTCCATTAACGAAAGTTATCTTCCAACTGATTTTAAAAATTTAAAGTGATGAATTTTTATATTTGATTAATATAAATTAATATTTAAATAATATTTAATAAATATATTAATATATAACAAATATTTAAAATTAAAAAAAAGTCTGAAATCTTTTATTTCATTTCAGATCAAGCGTGGGATTGAAATCAAAAGATTTCAGGCCCACGTTGGGCCTGAAATAAAATATTTCAGGTCCACGTTGGGCCTGAAATAAAAATATTTCAGGCCCAGCGTGGGCCTGAAACAAAAGATTTCAGGCCCTGTATCGGCTTAAAATCATGTGTTATGATAGGGTTTTTTATGTAGGCCTGAAACATAAAGAAACATCTCTTTATATTTTTGAAATCACAATAAAAATCACTGAGAAAGATTATTTTACGTGAAAAATTCTAATTAATATAAAACGTACATTATATTAAAAACGAACATATATATATATATATATATATATATATATATATATATATATATATATATATATATATATATATATATATATAATAAAATCAACTTAAGGTACAGGGCCTGAAATCAATTGATTTCAGGCCCTGAGCAGGGCCTGAAATCTTAATTTCAGGCCCTACTTGATTATATATTATTAATAAATATAAAAAAATAATTAATAGGCATAATAATATATATTGATGGGTAAAATTAAAGATATAAGGATAATTTATTAAAATAAGCTATGATTCTATATTATTGTTATATCATTTTGTGTCAACTGATACAGTATGAGAACATCAGTGGGTTTTGACCAAAACCCACTGATGGACCTCCCATATCTGGATTTCTGAAAACTCTATATCAATAGACAGGGTTGACCTAGGAGAAGATGTTTTAGGTGTCCAAACATCTATACACTCTATATCACCAATGCAATATGAGTAGTTTAGAAATATCAGTGGGTTTTGATCAAAATCCACTGATGAACCTACCATATCTGAATTTCTGAAAACTCCATATGAATAGAGAGAGTAGAGATAGGAGATGATGTTTTAGGTATCCAAATATCTCTACACTTTATATCACCAATGCAATAAGAGTAGTTTAGAAATATCAGTGGGTTTTGACCAAAACCCACTGATATGGCTAAACTACTCCTATTACATTGGTGATATCTAATATATAGATGTTTGGACACCTAAAACATCATCTCCTACCTCTACCCTCTCTATTCATATGGAGTTTTCAAAAATTCAGATATGGTAGGTCCATCAGTGGATTTTGATCAAAACCCACTGATATTTCTAAACTACTCATATTGTATTGGTGATATAGAGTGTATAGATGTTTGGACACCTAAAACATCTCCTCCTAGGTCAACCCTGTCTATTGATATAGGGTTTTCAGAAATCCAGATATGGGAGGTCCATCAGTGGGTTTTGGTCAAAACCCACTGATGTTCTCATACTGTATCAGTTGGCACAAAATGATATAACAATAATATAGAATCATAGCTTATTTTAATAAATTATCCTTATATCTTTAATTTTACCAATCAATATATATTATTATGCCTATTAATTATTTTTTATATTTATTAATAATATATAATCAAGCAGGGCCTGAAATGAAGATTTCAGGCCCTGTACCTTAAGTTGATTTTATTATATATATATATATATATATATATATGTTCGTTTTTAATATAATATACGTTTTATATTAATTAGAATTTCTCACGTAAAGTAATCTTTCTCAGTGATTTTTATTGTGATTTCAAAAATATAAAGAGATGTTTCTTTATGTTTCAGGCCTACATAAAAAACCCTATCATAACACATGATTTCAAGCCGACACAGGGCCTGAAATCTTTTGTTTCAGGCCCATGCTGGGCCTGAAATATTTCTATTTCAGGCCCAACGTGGGCCTGAAATCTTTTATTTCAGGCCCAACGTGGGCCTGAAATCTTTTGATTTCAGGCTTACGCTTGATCTGAAATAAATTAAATCTTTATTATATATTAATATATTTATTAAATATTATTTAATATACTAATTTATATATACTGTTTACGTATAATATATATATAATATATATTATTATTATATATATATATATAAATAGGAAAATCAACTTCAGGCTTAGGGCCTGAAATCAATTGATTTCAGGCCCTGAGCAGGGCCTGAAATCTTGATTTCAGGCCCTGCTTGATTATATAAAATTAATAAATATAAAAAAAATAATTAATAGACATAATAATATAAATTAATTGGTAAAATTAAAGATATAAGGATGATTTAAAAAACAAGGTATGATTCTACATTATTGTTATATCGTTCTGTGCCAACTGATACAGTTTGAGAACATCAGTGAGTTTTGACCAAAACCCACTGATAGACCTCCCATATCTGGATTTCCGAAAACCCTATATCAATAGACAAGGTTGACCTAGGAGAAGATGTTTTAGGTGTTCAAACATCTATACACTCTATATCGCCAATGCAATATGAGTAGTTTAGAAATATCAGTGGGTTTTGATCAAAATCCACTGATGGACCTACCATATCTGAATTTCTGAAAACTCCATATGAATAGAGAGGGTAGAGGTAGGAGATGATGTTTTAGGTGTCCAAACATCTATATATTAGATATCACCAATGTAATAGGAGTAGTTTAGCCATATCAGTGAGTTTTGGTCAAAACCCACTAATATTTCTAAACTACTCATATTGCATTGGTGATATAGAGTGTATAGATATTTGGACACCTAAAACATATTCTCCTATCTCTAACCTCTCTATTCATATGGAGTTTTCAGAAATCCAGATATGGGAGGCCCATCAGTGGGTTTTGGTCAAAACCCACTGATATTTCTAAACTACTCCTATTGCATTGGTGATATAAAGTGTATAGATATTTGGACACCTAAAACATCTTCTCCTAGGTCAACCCTGTCTATTGATATAGGGTTTTCAGAAATCCAGATATGGGAGGTCCATCAGTGGGTTTTGGTCAAAACTCACTGATGTTCTCAAACTGTATCAGTTGGCACAGAACGATATAACAATAATGTAGAATCATAGTTTGTTTTTGTAAATCATCCTTATATCTTTAATTTTACCAATTAATTTATATTATTATGTCTATTAATTATTTTTTATATTTATTAATTTTATATAATCAAGCAGGGCCTGAAATCAATTGATTTCAAGCCCTGAACCTGAAGTTGATTTTCCTATTTTTATATATATATATATATAATAATAATATATTATATATATATATTATACTTAAACAGTATATATATAAATTAGTATATTAAATAATATATAATAAATATATTAATATATAACAAAGATTTAATTTAATTCAGATCAAGCGTGGGCCTGAAATAAAAGATATCAGACCCACGTTGGGCCTGAAATAAAAATATTCAGGCCCAGCGTGGGCCTGAAATAGAAATATTTCAGGCCCAGCGTGGGCCTGAAACAAAAGATTTCAGGCCCTGTATCAGCTTGAAATCATGTGTTATGATAGGGTTTTTTATGTAGGCCTGAAACATAAAGAAATATCTCTTTATATTTTTGAAATCACAATTAAAATCACTGAGAAAGATTACTTTACGTGAGAAATTCTAATTAATATAAAACGTACATTATATTAAAAACGAACTTTTATATATATATATATATATATATATATATATAATAATAATAATAAAATCAACTTAAGGTACAGGGCCTGAAATCAATTGATTTCAGGCTCTGAGCAGGGCCTGAAATCTTAATTTCAGGCCCTGCTTGATTATATATTATTAATAAATATAAAAAAATAATTAATAGGCATAATAATATATATTGATTGGTAAAATTAAAGATATAAGGATAATTTATTAAAATAAGCTATGATTCTATATTATTGTTATATCATTTTGTGCCAACTGATACAGTATGAGAACATCAGTGGGTTTTGACCAAAATCCACTGATGTACCTCCCATATCTGGATTTCTGAAAACCCTATATCAATAGACAGGGTTAACCTAGGAGAAGATGTTTTAGGTGTCCAAACATCTATACACTCTATATCACCAATGCAATATGAGTAGTTTAGAAATATCAGTGGGTTTTGATCAAAATCCACTGATGGACCTACCATATCTGAATTTCTGAAAACTCCATATGAATAGAGAGAGTAGAGATAGGAGATGATGTTTTAGGTATCCAAATATCTCTACACTCTATATCACCAATGCAATAAGAGTAGTTTAGAAATATCAGTGGGTTTTGACCAAAACCCACTGATATGGCTAAACTACTCCTATTACATTGGTGATATCTAATATATAGATGTTTGGACACCTAAAACATCATCTCCTACCTCTACCCTCTCTATTCATATGGAGTTTTCAGAAATTCAGATATGGTAGGTCCATCAGTGGATTTTGATCAAAACCCACTGATATTTCTAAACTACTCATATTGTATTGGTGATATAGAGTGTATAGATGTTTGGACACCTAAAACATCTCCTCCTAGGTCAACCCTGTCTATTGATATAGGGTTTTCAGAAATCCAGATATGGGAGGTCCATCAGTGGGTTTTGGTCAAAACCCACTGATGTTCTCATACTGTATCAGTTGGCACAAAATGATATAACAATAATATAGAATCATAGCTTATTTTAATAAATTATCCTTATATCTTTAATTTTACCCATCAATATATATTATTATGCCTATTAATTATTTTTTTTATATTTATTAATAATAATAATCAAGCAGGGCCTGAAATTAAGATTTCAGGCCTTGCTCAGGGCCTGAAATCAATTGATTTCAGGCCCTGTACCTTAAGTTGATTTTATTATATATATATATATATATATATATTCGTTTTTAATATAATGTACGTTTTATATTAATTAGAATTTCTCACGTAAAGTAATCTTTCTCAGTGATTTTTATTGTGATTTCAAAAATATAAAGAGATGTTTCTTTATGTTTCAGGCCAAAGATTTCAGGCCCACGCTTGATCTAAAATGAAATAAAAGATTTCAGACTTTTTTAAATTTTAAATATTTGTTATATATTAATATATTTAGTAAATATTATTTAAATATTAATTTATATTAATCAAATATAAAAATTCATCACTTTAAATTTTTAAAATCAGTTGGAAGATAACTTTCGTTAATGGAAAATTTTTTCCTTCTTTACCTTACGTTTTTAGCCGATTCCTAAATATATTATTTTAAAATGACAAATCTGAAAAAGCAGATTCTGTTATCTCGAGATTTGTTACTGAGAAAGAGAAAAAGAAAGAGAAAGACTTTTTTTTGGCGGAAGGGGTATAAACGGAAGTTCACTAAAAAGAATACGCCCTTTGGTAAAAGTGAAATCATGGTATACTTTTTGGTAAATACTAATTCTCAGGGGCGTCCTTTGGTAAATTGCCGATGAACCAATTGTTTTGCCCAATCCGCTTGGCTTAACTCAGTTGAAAAATTATGAAGCTAGCTTGCCTCCGTGCCAAATCATGGTGTCGATGTGTTCCATTCATGGGCTTCACGTAATTATGAAAAAAAATGAAGAATTAGGCAACAGATAAATTAAATCTGGGGATGATCGATTCGACCCTAAGAAAATTTTCCATCGGTCATCAGGGTAAATCGGGAAGCGCTCGCGGTGACAATCTAGAAGCCCAACGTTCCAGGGTTCGCGTCCCATTTGGAAGAAAAATCTTTACAAAATGCGTCGTAACTGGGGATCGAACCATGAATATCTAAATTAATAATTAGGTATTTTATCATTGCACCATATTCCGAGGGCATCACGTAATTATGAAAGAGATGGTGGGAGAAGGGCATATAGTACGGAGTGATCGATGTCAATGGAATTGAAGATTCACGGACTTCCACTCAATCGATTGATTGTACACATGCGCAATGACCGTTTTTCAACAAAGGAATTATACATTTTCGAGGAATACATGGACACTTCATGATGGCGGTAAATGGATGCATCCCCCTGACGTTACGGTCCAACAGTCTGACCTTTTCAGTGGTTAATTAGGTATTCGACATTATGATAAATTTGAGAAAGTTGGTTAGGGATGGCAATGGGACGGGTCGGGGACGGGTTTGCCGTCCCCATATCCGTCTCCAAAGTAAATCTCCATCCCCGAATCCGTCCTCATCCCCGCCTCTAGTTAATCGGAGAATCCCCGTCCCCGAACCCGCGGGGAGTAAATCTCCATCCCCGTCCCCATCCCCACTTGAAATATTCATTTTTTTTCCAAGTTAAAAAAAAAAAAATTTCCCAAGCATGGTTGTAAAAACAATGGGATTTCCAACTTGTGGGAGGCGGCGAGTGACTAGTGAGCGATACTTATTAGGATTTTCACACATCTTTAATATTAATATTATTGAATTATTTTAATAATTATTAATATTTTATTATTATTAAAGATATCGGGGCGGGTTCGGGGATGGAGATAGCATCCCCATACCCGTCCCAATTTATTTCGGGGATTTTTAAAAATCCCCGAACCCAAATCCAAACTCGATAATACCTTCCCAAACCCGCCCCATTTCGGATTTTCCCCGCGGATATCCAAATCCGCGGGGAAAATTGCCATCCCTAAAGTTGGTCATTGAATGGGTATGTAAGAATATTTTTGAATTTATGTTGATGATTGATAAATTTTTTTATTATAAAATTGATTATTTTTAAAGTTAATTTATTTCAAAAATTACATATCTAAATTATAAAAACAAACCAGCAGTGTCTGTCGGTAGAATCATTAAAACTCGATTCATTCTTTGATTTCTTAATTTGAATTTAAGTTTGATTAGGGATAATATAATCCAGTTTGTAATATAATTGACGTAATCCAAATTATATGTTATTGGCATTATAATCCAGATTATACCACTTTAACTATTTTTTGTAATACAGATTATATTATATTACAATTTTAAAACTGTATTAAGCAAAGTAATCAATCTTGTAATGTAATCCTGATTACATTACAATGTTGATTACCCCTTATCAAACGTATTAGTGAACTCAATCTCCAATCGAATTAATATGAGAGGGATTTGCACAACGCTTTTCGTGAGAGCTCATTTGTCAACGGTTGAATTTGAACAGATTCAATCATTCAATCAAGTTCGAGATTGAATTCTACTGCAAGAGTGACTCAGATTTTGTCGATGCTGGGTGAACAATTATAATTTAAGATTTTGATATATAACTAAGATTGAAATTAGACTAGTTATATTTTAATCAGTTGTGTTAAGTTTGTAAGTGAATAATACTTGAAAAGTATTGAAAGAGTTTGTAAGTGAATAATACTTGATAGGTATTAAAGTCCTCATTGTGAACTACACAGTGATCAAGTCCTTGTAGATATAGACATCTAAGTCTTGGTTGTGAATCAGGCATGAGCTAAGTATTAATTGGAGACCAAGCAGACAAAATTCTTAATTAAAGACTAGGTGAATAAAGTTCAAGTGTTTAAGATTTGGCAGATAAATTTCTATCTGAAGACTAGGCGAATCAAGTCCAAGTAATTAAAGTTTGACAGATAAATTCCAGTGGGTGGTAGCTAGGTGACCCAACTCCAAGTGTAGAATCAAATGAGAGTTGATTGCTTGGTAAAGAGTCTAAGTGTGTGAAATCAATTAGAGGCCGAATGATTAACAAAATCGAACTAGACGAGTTAATCTAGTCAAGTAAATTAATATGAGTGACTTCACATTCTGTATCATACTCATTACGTGTAACAACAGTAGGAAACCATGTTTAACGGTTCTAGGCAACCGAATGGAGTTCGGGTGCCACTAGCTAGTGATAACTATCGACGAAGATATTTTGGAGGGTCTAGGTGATTGTAAAGGATCCAATCAATCAAGTATACAAGCGATCGAATATCATTCAGGTGGACAGAAGACAACATTATCAACAACCTAAACATAGCGATCAAGATGAAAATTGGCCCCTACCCAGGTGACATAAGGGTGTATAGGCGACTAGGAAGCTTCATTAATGTTATCTTACGAATAGAAATTGCAACCACGTCAGCACTTATACAGTTGATCGAGAGAGTGCTATATAAGAGCTTCAAGGTAAAGATTGAAAATAATCTTTTGCTCAATTATCTAGTTCTGTTCTAGTGCTCTGAGTACTCTTTCGCCTTTTGTGTTGCGAGACGCTACAACACACACTTCATTTCCAATCGACAACATCTAAAGTAACTTTTTATTTGTTTAAGTGTTGTCTTAATTTGTTTTATTGTGCTTAATTTTTTAGATTCTTTTTCTGTAAGATTTCTTCATGCAAGAGAAATTAGAAAAGATATTATTATTGTATTTCTCTTACTTAATTGAATCAGTCTAGTTAATTTATTATTTCCACTTTGCTAATCTTGATTGATTCAATTACTATTTGTTTATTATTTTTTTAATAAAAATTCTTAATGTTATTCATCCCCTCTAGCGTCGATCTCGATCCTACAATTTGGTATCAGAGTCGGTTGAGCTTATAGAAACTAGAAAATCTTGGATAGTCGCATGTCTAGGTTGGGTTTCCCAACCTGGTGCATCTAGTCAAGTGGAACTAGTAGACATTATCTCACCTCACTCTAAAACAATTAGACTAAGACATTGTATTAAAGTTAATTTAGCTTATGATTCTCAAATAGACTTTGTCTAGGAAGTGGTCGTTGCCCCAATACTCAAGAAGACTGTTGTGTCTCACCATGTCCTATAGGCTAATTTTTGAAACTCTTGTTAAATTCGCCCAAGACAAAATCCGAATCTAACATACGTCGAACTTTATGCTCAAAATCAGGGACAAATAATTAATTGATTAATAATCTGAGTCTAGTCCATACCTAAATTCAAACCCTAATTGCAACAATACCAAATCCAAATAAAACACATATCCTCTCCTAAGCCCTAATATAACTTGAACAAATACTTGTTTGTAGAAATGTCTTTATAGGAAGAATACATGACAACCCACCTGTCGCTTTTCAATAATAATAATTTCACCTATTGGAAAATAGAATGGAATATTATCTGATAAATGATATAGAAAACTATCTTATCATCAAAATGAGCTTTAAGCTGCATAGATGGCACGCTAGTTCATTTTTCAAAACTAGACAAGCGACGATGACAAAAAGGCTCAAGTCAATGCTAGTGTAGGATCGAGAGAAAATGCTGGGGAGAGGGTGAGTAGCTTTCTTTGCTTTTTCACGGGTTCGTAAAACTCAAGAAAAGATGCAGTGGAATTAAAATAAAGATGAAAATAAGCTAACACTTTTCTTTTATTAGTTCAAAGCCCGTGACAACTCCTACACCAAGGCCTGTGATCGTTGATGGCTTTCGTTGGGAAATTCACTATCAATCCAGAAGATTACAATAATATAAACTTGAAAGTTCAATTAATTATAAAATTATACCAACAAATAATTTATCCGGAGAGGCATAACTATCGGAGCAGTGTCGTAGCATCGTAGTCAAAGTTTGAAGTAGCAAGCAGTTTGTTTGATCGTCACAAGAGTAGTCATTAGTGCACTATTCTAATTCCCTCCTTATAAAGGAGAATCCAGGCGCCTCAATTGGATTTGTTCTGATCCTAAGTCATCGTAGCTTATCCACGTCTAGACGCCTCAAACCCTTTGAGGCACTGTATTGCTAACGTGGCAAGCACTGACTGTAGCTCCTCTCGGTAGTCTCAATATCCCATCCCAGGTGCCTCAATCCCATTGAGGCACCTGGATCTGACTGGCGCAAACCAACCAGAAGCTACCATGTTGCCTCCTCTGTTGCGTGCATTGAACTGATACAGGTGCTTGAACACCTTTCAGGTGCTTGTATCAACTTGAGGCGCCTAGATCAGCAATTCCAAACTTAATCAATTCTGGATCATAGAGTTAGCATAGATAAAAATAGATATAAAATTAAATAAAGTGCAATTGATAGTCTCGGACTGTCCGATTCTGATATTTAGGTTTCAACCAAAATCCTAGGTTGGGCCGACATGTATTGTTCCCTCAATGGAGAGCACATCCTCACCTACTCATCTCAGGAGAAATTACCTTTTGCCAAATACTTGTTTGGGCTTTTCCTCAGCATTCGATCTTCGACTTTTGGGACTTCTGCTAGACGTTTGATTCTCGACTCACCTAGACCTTAACCTAATGCCCACAACCCCTAGGATTTTCGTCTGTCATCCCCGATTTGTCAAGACATCTGCTAGGTCCACACGACGTGGATTTCGTTGCCTAATTCACACGACCAGGACTTCGTGCCCAATCACCCAAATAGGTCTTCATTGCCTAATCTATATGACCAGGACTTCGTGCCCAATCACACGACTAGGACTTCGTTGCCTAGCATCAACTAGGATTTTCCTGGACACTTAGTCAACTTTGTTAGAACGCAACAAACCTTAACTTTGAACCTTTGCAAACATCAAAACTAGATTCGATTATATGGTGCTCCTTGAGCACCAATAGCTAGAGGCACAACTACATTGCAGTGCGGGCTAACACAATAACAGCTGACCAAAATCATCCAATTCAGCGATGTTAAACAACTCTGGGAGAAATTAATTGAACTACATGAAAGTTCAGTTGACTCAAGAACTACTACAAGGGCTTATTACTAGGACAACTTCAAAACATATAAATGAAAGAAGGCGAAATGATAAATCAATTATACGACTGCTTTAAAGAGATATTAAATAACATCCATGGAATCAGAGAATAGGTAGACAACCTCGACTTAATCAAGTATGTGCTTAAGGCATTTTGAAGGACCACCTTATGGGCATCTATAGTAGATGCGTACAAATATCTAAGAACTTGTCTATTATTAAATTAGATAATTTTTTGTGATTTTAAACTTCATGAACTGACTAATCTTAATCAAAAGGAGAAGAGTAGAGTTTTAATTGCAGATAAATCCAAGCCAAGATATAAACTCAAAGAAGAGACCGAATCAGAATCTAAACCTAAATCAATTGGTTCAAAGAATGATCTGTCAGAAAAAATTCACTCGAAGATTCGTAAAGAAAGATATTTTGAATAAGGATATAGCAAGTGTTCGGTGTTTAGAATGCAAGAAGAAAAGACACTTCAGAATAGATTATCCTCTACTAGAAAAGGAGAAATTAAGAACCTAAAACCAAAAAGAAGAAGAAGAAAGCTCTAAAAGCAACATAGAATGAGCCATCATTAGAATTTGAGTCAGAATCAAATCAAGTTAACTTACTAACACTAACGATAATCCAAGAAGATTCAAGTTTAGAATCAGAGTTAGAGTACAACTCAACATCAGATTTAAGTCAGGTCAGTGACTCAAACGAGTCAAGTCAGTGACTCAGACGAGTCAACTGACGAGATAACAAATCCAATTACTGAAAAATTATATACTATTGTTGCCTATTATTGACTAAGACTCTAGCTAAATATAAGTGCAAAGTTAAGAATTTACTTAAGAAGGTCAAAGATGTAGGACCATAGGAGTCGAGGGAGGGGGTGAATCTCAATCGTTGAAAACTTTCCTTTTCTTTTTAAAACATAAGAGATATTGCAACAGAAATAATACTAAGAATAAGGACACGATTATTTTTTACTTGGTTAGGAGTCTTCGTCGACTCCTACTCCAAGGCCCATAAACCCTTGGAACGTCACTCCTACTCTAAGGCCCATAAACCCTTAGAACGTATCTGTTTGACAATCTACTAAATATCTCCTCCAAGAACTCTTGGAAGGAGAACATCGAATACAAATAAATGAAGTAGTAACAACTCTACTACTTTCCTAATAAGTGTATATGCAATAATAAAGGTTACCGACAATATAATAGAAGATGAAGCTTCATTGTTGGAGAGCTTTTTGGCACAAAGAATTACTTTGAGTTGATCTTGATGGAGAGCATGAAGAAGCACAAAAATCGATCAAATATGAAAATTTGTTACAAAATTAACTTTTGAGCATGTTTTTATAGCTGAACAAATCTGTGAATTTTTGGAAGTTTATGTTCAGTCGACTGAACCTGGTTTTCCCTCGATGGAACCCCAGTGAATCTGCTTCCCAAAGCGTCTGGGTCTATAATCCAAAATATCCTTTTTCTGTTGACTGAACAAAGCTTTTCATCGACTGAACCAGACTTTCCTCTCTGATGGAGCTGCTAAGCTGGCTGCCGCGTCGAGTTAATAAATGATTCATTGATGGAAAACATCTATCTGTCGACTGATCTATGTCCTTCCATCTAAACTCCGAGTTGAGTTGGTTGCCGCGTCAAATTCAAAAGATCCATCGATTGATAAGGCCTACCAATCGGCGGAACCTCTCTTCCCTTTATTCCTGAATGATCTATCTTACCGTAAAATTATGTATGTTACGTCGACGAGAGAACTTTTAAGTCGACGGAACCTATTTTCCCGTCGATGGAACAAAGTTTGTTTCTGCTTAGTACACACATATATTTTACCCTACAAAATAGAGTTAGAACAGTTTTATGCATGAGAAAATCTTCATTCGGATTTTAATTTGATCTCAACTTAGATTTCCAAAATGGCCCTAAGTTGGATTAGTGCCTAAGTCTCAATTGAGACTAGTCCTCACTGGTTCTCTACACTCTATATTTAATGAGGTTTTTCCAATCTCGAGCGACCGACCCGACTCCACGGAAGTTTTCCACCGGCCGCCCCGGTAAATCGGGAAGCGCTCGCAGTGGACGGTCTAGAAGGTTCTCTACACTCTAGTAGCTTACAATAGTAGTAATCAAAAACTGTACTTATGTTCATCAAAATTCACTGGTCTGGTCACCCACACACGATCGACTGGAAACACTTCGAATAACCTTACTTGGAGTTCATTCTTCCAAGGCCTAGGGTTCACTCTACTAAGGTTTTCTCTTGCTTAGAGTTCATTCCTCCAAGACTTCTCTTCACCTAAGGTTCACTCCCTTAGGATTTTTCTCTTGCTTGGACTTCACTCCTCCAAGACTTCTCATCACCTAAGGTTCACTCCCCTGAGACTTTCTCCTTGCTTGAAGTTTACTCTTCCAAGACTTCTCATCGCCTAAGGTTCATTCTCCTGGGATTCTCTCCTTGCTTATAGTTCACTCCTCCAAGACTTCTCATCATTTAAGGTTCACTACCCTAGAATTTATCCCTTTACTTAGAGTTCACTTCTCTAAGACTTTTCACTCTTGCTAGTCATCTGGTCAACCCTGGCTTGACTAGAATCCATTAAACATATTGTTAACAAAATATCAAAATATTGGAGGTCGATTGCACCAACAAAAGACCTTAAGGAAAGGACTAACTTAGACTCATCAACTCAGGTTAGTTAAGTTGGAACCTCAACTTAGGTGTCACAAATTGAGAAAGAGAATTCTAATATGAAAAACCAAGTAAATGAATTAAAGTCTATTTTAATCAAGTTATGTCTAGGTCTAAATATTTAAATATGATGATTGAAACCAAACAAGCTGTATACAACAAGACTGGACTTGGATTTAACTCGGTCAAACCATATTTCATATATTACGTTAGTCAAAAGAAATGTTAGAAATAAGATTGCTTTGGCTCCAAAATTGTGCTTAGTTAACCAAGTAGAAAATAATTGCTATTGGGTAAAAATAATATATACTTGTGGTAAATACTAATATTTCTTATGCTAACTCAATTACCAAATTGAAATACATTAAAGCTCCAACTTAAAGAGAGCTAATTTTTAAACAGTTAGACTAGGATATGTTCTATTCATGTTTATATGTTTATTATTTTCAAAATATGATTTCAAATTAATAATATTTTATCTTAATAAAAATCTTGTTTTTATTTCTTATTATACATAGAGTTATGATACACTAAGTGAAAAAACTCAATGAAACGCTCAGTGAATGACATGACACTTTGCATGTACACGTCCTATTATCGCTCGGACACCATCGCGGGCCTCCGGCCCCCGCCCCGAATCAAACTATACCCTGGGGGCCCGGTGAACCCGTCAAGGATCGCTGCATGCAAAGTGTCACGTCATTCACTGAGCGTTTCCTTCAGATTTTTCATAAAACATACCTATAGATCTAGGCAGCTAGCGTCTCATAAAACATACTATGATATAACTTGCTTGTGTTTGTGAAACATAGAATGATGTGAGATGCATAGGGTCACAACCTCTAAATTATAAATGTTTATATTAGTGTATCAACATGAATTGGGCTAAAAAAACTTTTAAATTGATCAAGTTAAGTAATTTCTATATGTTAACAACTTAGTTTTCATAAGATTGAGCTGGAAACTCTAACTTAACTTGACCAACTGATTATTAGCTTCTATCCAATAGCTTGTCAAGCTAGCAATCAAGTTGGACATTTCAAAAAGGTTTTTAAAAACTTATTGCTGATAAAACCTAGTTATTTTCCTTAAAACATCACTTGTTTCATTACATGTTGACTCGCTTTCATAATTTTGACTAGACTCAGACTATTTATTTCCACTGTGTCTTAGTAGGGTTTACTGATTGAGACTATGCTAGATGCAAGTTAGATAGAAAAAGTATTAGTGGTTTATCAATTTTTAAGACAATCTCTAATTAGTTGAAGTAGTATAAAATAACATTGTGTAGCCTTATCCACTACCAAAGTAGAGTATGTTGCTATAAGTGAGTGTATCGCTCGATTACTATGGATGATGAATACATTAAAAGACTATGCACTTAATTACAAAAAGATATGATTGATAACATCAGCTTCATCAATTTGACTAAAAATCTCGCAGATCATTCTAGAATTAAACACATAGAAGTTAAATATCATTTTTTTAATGAACACATATCAAATGGTGATATTAAACTCAAATACATTGAATCCAAGTCTCACTTAGAAAATATCGTCACAAAACCATTAATTGAAGTCATTTCAGTACATTTAGAAGAAGACTTAGCTTATGTATAATAGATTAAACTTAACTTATGCTTAATTTATAGTTGTCTATGCATGAACCTTCTTTTGACTTACAGTTGACTTATCATCTAACTTGTGTTGATTTTTATCTAATTGCTTGCATTTTTGCTAATAAAACTTGAGTTATTGTTTTTACTTGTCTACCTTATTTTATCTTTGAATATACTCTCATATATTGTACTAAGATTGCATATATGTTATAGTTTATTTTGTGCTATGTTTATGACTTAACCCATTTTGATATATGAAAAAAATAGAAAAATATAAAAGGGTTAATTATTTTAAAAAAATACTTTCTAATTAGTTAAGTTTAATCTGATTAAGGGAGAACAATAATTAAGAGGGGGTTATTTATTTAATATATTCATGTATGATCACACTAATTCTATTTTCTTTCATAAGTGAATATAACCTCTGTTAAATCCGACATTTTTATCTCGCACCGGAAAATTTTTCGAAAATTTGCCGAGAAAGATTTAGGGTTTTCAAGACCTAACTTGAAATTAGAAGGTTAAATTACTTTGAAACTTAAGTTTTGAGGGCTTAAGTGTGAAGAAACCATAAGAAAGGGACTAAAATGGAAATTTAAACTAAGTTAAGGGCTGATATGTGATGGGTCAAAAATGAGGGGCTTAGTTGTAAAATGACCACTTATATGGATCATCCTTATGTTGCGCTGCCCTAACCCGCACCTCACTCGACGCCAGCCGCCCGACTCCTTTCTTCTCCTTCTCCCGATCGCCCCTCTTCCTCTGAGACCGAAGCTCCATCTCTCAGGCGAACCCATGCGCGATCGGCGTCCAAGCTTCACCGACGCGGTCAGTTCCAGACGAGCGCTGGCGATTTAAGGCGCGTTAGCCTCTCTTCCTCATAGATCTATCCGTGTTTTCTCAGAGCCGAGGAGTCCTCTTACGAGTTCGCCGGACCTCACCGCTTGGTCCGATCACAGACTTGGTTTGCGGTTGAACATCAGCGAGGAAGGAGAGATCCAAGCAATGGAGTACAAGGGGCTGAGGGGTTTCCAGCGACTATAAATGCAGTGCGTACTTAGGTAAGGTTCATATATTGTATAGATTTTGTTTTGATTTGGATTGAGATTAAAGATGTGCTGTGAAACTAACCGTGCTAGGTTTTGAATGGGTTCAGATGTGAGCTTCTAGTTTGGCATTGTTGTTTGGGTTTTTATGTGCAATGGGAGGTCTATCTTGGATTGCCGATCAAATTTAATCATGTGGGTGTTGACATTTGATCTGTTCTTGTTTTCTATCCCTACTGTGAGCGTTGATTGGATTGAATCTCGAAGTGATTCTATTATGGATTTGGTTTTTGGTTGAAATTCGAATATACCTTGGTATTTGGTATTATACGTGATTTTATTATGGAGATTTTAAGTAGGAATTGATTTGGTTCGTGTCCTGAGCTTGGTTATTGAGATTCTTGGGTGAATCATTGTTGATTGGTATATTAGTGGTGGATTGTGAAAGGTTGCCGTGAGCTGTGTGATTGTTTTTGATGTAAATCTTTGTTATAAATTAGATGGCTCAGTTGTAGGATTTGGGTCAGGTGTGTGGTGGTGAGTTTGCGCATGAGTTCTTGCATAGGGATTATGTTTTGGCTCTGTTTTCATATTTGTATCGGAAATAGTGGCAGTTCTGATCTTAAGTTGTAATTTGAACATGGATATATTGAGGATTTTGCTTAGATCAGTATATATAATTTGGAATTCCTCTTGTGATCAAATCTAATGGTGATGGCAATTGGTTTTGGATTTTGATATGGAGTTGTTATCAGGTGACACATCTTGTTGTAAATCTGAATTGGCTTTTGATTCTGACTTGTGCCATGAGTAGCTTCCAACCTTGATTGGATAAGGGTTAGTTAAATAGAGGTTATTAATTAGAACGATCCTAATTATTTGAGGTAGCTTGTTTAGCTAAGTATCATAAGTATTGTAGCTAAGCTTATGTCCTTTGATACAGGACACTGATCGATTTGTGCTGGACTTCTTGGATGGGAGGTTCTCATCGATACGAACTTCTTCCACTTGGAGGCGGGTACTTCTTGCTTGCTCTCTTTAGATCCACGTTATCTTTATGCATGGCTATTTGTTATTGATGCAGTAGGCTGATATTGACCTTTATCTGCTACCGTTTTGTTATCCTGCTTGATACTTATGCTTGACCTTGGATATGATCTAAATTTTCTTCTATACAGTCTCGTTTATTTTGTTATCTGATTCTGTATAGCATGTGTATGACATGAGTATGTAGATGTAGAATAGCAGACCACTGCATAGTCGCATTGATTGTGTCCAATCATACTTGCCCGTGTGTCTAGGTATGGACTGATTGGGTTATTGTTGCATGTCACCTGACATTTGCATTGGTTGATTCCAGTCATACTTGCACGTGTGTCTAGATATGGACTGATTGGGTTATTGTGGTAAGTCACCTGATATTTGTATTGGTTGATTCTGGTCATACTTGCACGTGTGTCTAGATATGGATTGATTGGGTTATTATGGCATGTCACCTGATATCTGCATTGGTTGATTCTGTTATGACTTGCATGGCCACTTGGATGCATGATGGTTAGGTTATTATACCTGTGATCGACCTGTGTATGTTAGGTTGTGTTATGTATGATGACTTGGTAGGGGTTGCATGTGTGAGAGTCATGCACCATACCTGCACTGTTGCATGCCGGCGATCAGCGACTCCCTTATGGTTGAGCCTATCGTCTTCCGGTACATGATATGCACACACGGCCACTCATGGGTTAGTGGATACCGTTAGGTGTGTGCATTTGCTCTGTACTGCTCCGCTCGACCGCTCAGGGGTAGTGGCTTCGGAGCGTGGTAGCAGGCGGAGATCCCTTCTCTTTCCATAGACCAGAGGAGATGAGAGCGACGCTCCCTCATATATTCATGGGATAGGGGGCGGTCCCCCGACAGCATCATGTCCACTCGGTCACTCAGGAGCAGTGATAGCAGGGTGCGTACAGTGTCACAGCTCTACCCACTCGGCCGACACAGTATCGCCTGTCTCGGTGGCTTGACTGGAGTTAGGGGGTGACCATGACATTGCATCATGTGCATATGATGCATTGTGCATTTTGGATTGTGATTGCTGCATTTATTTGCTGCACTTGTTTGACATGCATGTACAGGATATACTTATGTGTGGTTTGATGACGTTGCACTAGCTCGTGTGGGACGAGTCCTTTTATGGTATGGATAGACTGATTTCTGGTATGTACAGTCAGTTAGTACTTTTAGTTATGCATATTCTTCTATTCCTATTGATACTGTATCCTGTTGTTTCTTTATAGCTTATTCAGCTATTTTGTTCAGCCATGCATATCTATCTATATACCCGCGAGTCCACTTGGACTCACCACCCGTCGTAATATTTTTGTTTTCAGGTTGATAGCTCGTCGGAGGAGCCCAGTTGCCAGTCCCGGGTCCCCACGACTCCATTTGGATGGATGCTTCCGCTGATTTTGTTTTCTTTGATAGAATAGTAGATGTTTTGTATTCGTTTTGTTACCGTGGGCTTGTATTGGATTTATTCTTGCGGTATTGTATTTTTGAGTCCTCTGTTGGACTACGTGTTGGTTGTTTTACTGCGCGTCTGCCTTGGGGGTAGCTCAGGTGAGTTTTACGATGTTTCATATTTCGTTGTTATCATTTTTCATATATTATATACCTGTTTTGAGGCCTGAGGCCTAATTATAAACTGCGTGTGTTGTATGTTTGTGTAAATTGTCCGCCGGACAGGGGAGATGCTGTCCGATTTTATATTGGATCAGCGGCTCCAAGGGTCTCGGGGCGTGACAACCTCAAATTCAAATTTTTTATTACTAACTTTAGTTTAATTTCCATATTATTAAAAAGAAAAAGATTATTGGTGCATGGCGCACAACATGTAACCTAAGGTATTTATATATGATTAATGTTAAAGTTAGATTAGTTGTGAGCTAACCAGTTATGTTAAGTTTATAGGTCCAAGATACTTGATAGGTGTTAAAGTCATAGTTGTAAACTAGGTAGTGATCAAGTCCTAGTGGTTCTATGCATCTAAGGCCTAGTTGGGAATTAGTCACGAGCTAAGTCTTGGTTGGAGACCAAGTAAACAAAATTCCTAGCTGGAGGCTAAGTAAATCAATTTTAAGTGATTAAGGCTTGACAGACAAATTGCTAGTTTGAGATTAAGTGAATCAAGTTCAAGTGATTAATACTTAATAGATAAATTTTTAGTTGTGTAGTAGGTGACTCAAGTCTATGTGTGTGGAATCAGCTGGGAACCGACTGCTTGGCAAAAAGTCCAAGTGTGTGGAATCAACTAGGAACTGATTGTTTGACATAAGTCCAAGTGTGTGGAATTAGTTGAAGGCTGATTACTTGGCAAAACTAAATTAGACGGGCTAATCTAGTTAAGTGTGAGTTACTTCATATGCCTGGGTATACGAGCAACCGAGCAGCGTTTAGGTGACCAGGAGACGATGTTATCAGCAACACAAACATAGAAATCAAGATGAAGATTAGCCTATGCGCAGGCGACAGGAGGTTGTACGAGCGATCAGGAAGATTCGATAACATTATCTTATGGATAGAAGTTGCAATTATATTAGCACCTGTATCGGTGATTGGGAAGGATCCAGGTGACCAGAAGAGTGTTATATAACGAGCTTTAAGGTAGAGCTCGAAAATTATTCCTTGCTCAATCATCTAGTTCTGTTCTAGTGCTCTAAGTATTCCTTCGTCTTCTGTGTTATGGCACGCTATGATAAGTATTTCATTTTCAATCGACAACACTTAGAGTAACTTTTTATTTATTTAAGTGTTGCCTTAATTTGTTTTATTATTCTTAATTTTTTTAGATTTTTTGTAAGATTTTTCCACCTATGAGAAATTAAAAATAAGAATCAATTTTTTAAACTATTACATGTCTATATTTCTGACTTTGTTAATCAATTTACTTGCTTATACTATTAGATATTATTACCTTTATGTTACTTGATTGAATCAGTCTAGTTAATTTATTATTTCCTTAATGTACTAACCCTGATCGATTCAGTTACTACCTATTCTGTTCATTATTTTTTTTATAAAAAATCTTAATGATATTCAATCCCCTCTAGTATCAATCTCGATCTTACAAATTTGACAACCGAAAGAAAAGGATATTCCCTGTTTATATAGGTTGGCGATGTCTCTCCGTGAAACTAGAATTGTTTCCTATGAACGTAATCTAATTAGTACTGAGTTGCTTATTGTTCTCCGACATTAAAATAAAAAATATCATAATTTAGATTGAAAATCATAAATTAATTTTAGTAGTCAAAGATTCAACATATTTAATATTATATATAGTCACATTATTATTATGTTATTTTCATAATTTTTATTACTATAGTTTGTAAAGGATAGTAAGCCGACTAGAGGTGGAGTGAATAGACGTTGCCCTCATGTTGCAGTTCTCTTCCTACACTTTATTAGTTGTGCAAATGGAATAAAAAACAAACTAAACTAACAAAGAAAACAAATTGTTAACACACGTCGATTTACGTGGTTCGGAGATAGTGCTTCTATTCCACAGTTGTTCGTAATGTGGATGACTCCCCGGAAGACCTCTAGCTAGCTCGTGTCGTTTCTTATAGGTGGAGAAACCTCAATAGGACCTCTAAGCACAAAGACTACTAATTGACCTTTAACCAAAGCCAATTTCATCAATCCTAGCCAACCAAATTGAGCTCCCTTAAATAGAGCTCATGGCTAAACTAGCTGTTACCAGTTAATTGCCAACACCAATCGATTGCTCCACCCGAATTCGAATGTTATAGTCTAACGTTCGAATTCTAGCCGACACCAGTCGACTGCATAGAAGATTAGTCAACTGATCTTTCTATAACCTCTACTAGTCGACTGCTCCCAGCAGCAGTCGACTGCCCGAACCCTAAACTTAGGGTTTCCCTTCCCAAGTACTTGACTCTTCGTTTGCAGCCTTGACTCTTGCCTTCAAGCCTTCTTCAACTTTGGCTCTCGTCTCTCGGATGCATACAAGCCCGCGGCTTACCTCCACATGTCATCCTTTGCGTATGTCTCGAAGTGCGCTTCCCTTGGCTCATCGTTGCTGCCTTGTCCACGATCCCTCGAATGCATACAAGCACATGGCTCGTCCTCATGCCATCCTTCACCAGATCCAAAGATGTCAAGTTTAGTCTATGTGTATCCTGCAAACTTACACATTCAAATGCACATATCAAATACAAGGGTGAACCTAACTTAAACTCTTTGCTCAAACATCCAAACACATGGTCTCATGAACCATAGATTACCTCAACAATCTCCTCCTTTTTGATGTTTGACAATACGTTTAAGTTAGGAAAAAAATAGCAAATAAACATGCTAATAACCAAATGGACTTACGTTGTCAAAGTTACATCTTGGACTTATACATCCGATGCATGTGCAATGCAAATGCAAATATGCATGGAATCCTATCATAAGGTTTCCCCCACACATAAATTTCCCATGAGTTAGGATTTTTACCAAACATGCTTTTTAAGAACCTCTCCAAGACTCCCCCTACATTGGACTTACAAAATCTTTTTAAGAACCTATCACAAGGCTCTCCCTTCGCCAATAAATGAGCAACAATACTTCCTCTTCACCTAAGCTCCCCCTTGAGATAGGATTACTTGCAAAGGCGTGTTTGGTTTTCCACCTAAACCTAACACTTCTTCCCCTTTACCACACATAAAAAATACTCCAACAATCTCTCAATTACTGTATTCTTAATCCTCTAATGATCATAAACATTATGTAATAACCCCCATAAGATTATACACATGTTTTGTTGGGGCAATCTATGGTCCAGAGTGACCATGTATTTTGATGTTTGGGCAAAGGGTTTAAGTTAGGTTCACCCTTGTATTTGATATGTGTATTTGAGTGTGCAGGTTTGTAGAATACACATTGACTCAGTTGGACGGCTTCGGGTATGGTGAAGGATGGCATGGAGGCAAGCCGTGGGCTTGTGTGCGCATCCGAGGGACCATGGATATAGCAGGGATAATGAGCCGAGGGAAGCGGACTTCGAGGCATACGCGAAGGATGGCATGGGGAGACGAGCCGTGGGCTTACATGTATCCGAGGGACGAGAGCCAAAGTCGAAGAGCGCTTGAAGGCAACAGGTCAAGGCTATTGGTGAAGAGTCAGCTGAGTCGTGAGGGTCCGAGTGTGAGAGAACAGTACTCGGGAAGGGAAACCCGAGGTTTAGGGGTGGACCAGTCGACTGGCCCTGGGGCAGTTGACTAGTGTATGACACAGAAAGATCAATCGATTGCAAATGGGGCAATCGACTGGTGGCGGCTGGAAATTCGAACGTTAAGCTATAACGGTCGAATTTGAGTAGGACCAGTCAATTGGTAATGGACCAGTCGACTAGTAACGATCATTTCAGCCAAGAGAACTATTTAAAAGGGCTCAGTTTTGGCTGAGAGTTCTTGACGAAATTGGCTTTGGTTAAAGGCCAATTAATAGTCTTTGTGCTCAGAAGTGTTGTCCGGATTGTAGTGAGATTTTTCCACCCACAAGGAGCTACACGAGCTAGCCGGAGGTCTTCCAAAGAGTCATCCACTGACGGATCGGGATCGTCCACCTTACGGACAACCATGGAGTAGGAGCTTTATCTCAGAATCACGTAAAGGTGACGTGTTAGCGATTGTTTGATTTTGTTATTAGTATTCCCGCTTGCGCACGCTAACATTATAGGTAGAGGAATCGAGAATTGCTATTTACCCCCTCTAGCAAACGACAAGGTCCTAACATGTTTGACATCATTAGGACACTTTTCGACTTTGCTAAAAATAATTTCAGCCTATATCAGTCTGATAGGATAACTCGGCGTGTTTCTTAAGCGAATATGGGGTTGAACATGAGAGACCCCTCCATGTCTACGGATTAAAAATTTAACCCGAATGGAGACCCGTCTCCCAAACAACTGTCTCGTCATCGTATTAATTGATTCAAGCTACAACTTAGTCAAAACCAAGAGTAAGACCTTGTAACTTTCCGAATCAATTGACCGCGGAAAAGACGACGAGCGGATCATCGATTTTTGTGTTTATCTTCGGAGTCCATGACATAATTAATTATCATACAATTAATTGACGAATAATTAACGAGCAATGATAATTAATTAATAATACATGCAATAACAAAATATCACATGAAATAACAAAAAGAATGAACAAGGAGCCAAAGAGAGATATACCTTGTCTTTTACCACGCAGTCTTCTATCGTATGACCCTCCCTTCTTGGATGTCGGGTGGGCGACGATCTACCAAGACGCGGAGTCACCAAGGCTCTAACAATACCTTCTCCACCCTAGCTTGGCTGAAACCCTAGGGTAAGGTCTTCTTCTTCCTTCTTTGCACTGGACACAAGAGAGGAGGAGATCTTCCTCGAATTTGTGCCGCTAATCCAACCAGCCTCTCCTTGGCCCCATCGGTCTTGCTTCTTGCTCCGAGGAAGCTCTGACCACAAGTGAGAAAGCAATGGAAGAGGAGGATGATGAAGGATCCAAACCCTAGCCAACCTTCTTCCTTCTTCCACATGTGTCGACCACAAAGAAGGATGATGCTCCTTCCAACTTACGCCGCCGGCAACCCAACCCTTCCTTGGAGCCGCCGGACCTGCTCCTTGTTGCAAGAAGATTCCGGCCATAAGAAAAGAAGCAAAGGAAGAGAAGGAAGATGGGGAAAACCTAAACCAAACTACTCCTCCTCCTTCTTCCTTGTTGCGGCGACAAACACCACCAACAACCCCTTTTTCTCCTTTGTTCCACCGGTTCCTGCTATCTCAAGGATTGCTCCGGCCAAAGGGGAGAAGAGAGGAAGAAGAAACCAGTGGAGAAGAGGTCTCTCCCTTCTCCTTCTTCTCTTTGTTGCTGCCGACCACAATAAGGGTTGCCGCAACCCTAAGAGAGAGAAGGGAGAGAGGTTTTTGGTTTTTGGCTTGTTGGATGATTAATTCATTAGCCTTGGTTTCATGACTCATATGGGGTATATATAGGACTACGATAGGGACCATGAGTAGGAGTTATGTCACGCACCCAAGACCTAGGAGTCGCTGATCCAATAGAAAATCGGACAGCACCTCCCCTGTCCGGCGGATAATTTACACATACATACAGCATATATGATACAACCACGTAGTTTAAATGGGTCTCAGGCCTCAAATCCAAACAGAACAACATATATATGATAATATAATCACAAATCCAAAATACGAACTTACCTGAGCTGCCAGGGGGTTGGAACGTAGCAAAACCACACACATAGTCCAACATAGGACTTAAAAGTACAATCCCGTAAAGAAAGTCACATACTACAAATCCACGAAAATCCAATGTAATGAAATAAAACATAACATGGTCTAAAAACAGAAAGTAAATCATAAAACCAAATCAGGTGTAGTAGCAAGCACGGGACTTGCGACTCGGACCCTCCTGGCAGATATCAACCTGAAATCAGGAAAATATGGCAATGGTGTGAGTCCAAATAAACTCAGCGGATACCCATACAGATATGCATAGTACGTTATACTAACAATAAAGTCTACGCTGACACAGTCTCATATAAATAATAGGACAGGGATACACTGAAGATACTGAATGAAGGTACATACCAGAATCCATCTATCCTGCAGAGGGGTGAAATAAATCCCTATGGAACAAGTATAACACATAATCCAAAATAAACAAGTCTCCAGTATATGCATGTCAATTAAGTGTAGAAATCAAATGCAGCAAACAATGCACGATGCAAAATATGCACATGGTGCAATGATATGTGTCACCCCTGACACCAGTTAGATCATCGTCCACCTGTCATAAATGGACGGTTGAAAGGGTAGAGCTATGACAACTGTACGCACCCTGCTATCACTGCTCCTGAGTCACCAAGTGGACAGGATGCTGGCAGAGGTCACTCTCCTACCCCCAAGCAATGGGGGAGTCTAGCTCTCATCTTCTCGCGTCTCAGAACGAGAAGGGATCCCTGGCTGCTACCACGCACCGGAACCACCCTCCAAATAGTGACCGTGCGGAGCAATATAGGACAAATGCACACACCCTATGGTTAGCCACTACCCCTGAGTGGATGTGTGTGCATATCCTCATGTAACTGATGATGGGCTCAGACTACATAGGAGCCGATGATCGTCAGCATGCAACAATGCAATGATGCTGCATGACCCAAACACATACAACACCCACCAAGTCCTCAACTAACACCTCAGTGTGCTAGGTATAGGTTTGAATCCTATATCATGGGATACAAGTAACCTACTAGGTATATTGACAAAATAACCAATGATCCATCAATGTCAAATGCAAGAGAGCATATCACTACTATGCACAAATATATATACACGTAACCACTACTGAGACTGTATGAAGCTAAAAGGGAGATAACCTCAAAGATATGCAACAAATATCAAATACAGGTATACTAAGGCAGATATAGCATATAAACTTACTGTTATCTATAACAAACCATGCATAGCAATATGACAATATCTAAAAGATAAGTCAAGGATACCCGCCTCAAATAGAGAAGTCCGTAACGAAGAGAATCTCCCACGATCAAACACATGCAACTGATTAATGTCCTGTATCAAGGACACAATTTAGCTATTTATACAATCAATAATTAGCTAAATTAAACACTAATTTGTATTAGGATTAAACCCTAATTATCTTAAATGATTATAAATTTCCTTCTTAACCAAATCACCATTTTCATATCATGTACAATCATTGATAGCCCTGGGTTAACTTCGCCCATTCATCAAATCAAATCCATCCCGTTCGTTAACCCTAAGTTAATTAATTACCAAATTAATTAAGTCTATCCATCAATTCATCCACCTACTGTTTTGAAATACAATACCACTGATCCAACCTAGAATTAAGCCCAAATCTACACTTAATTCAAAACAACAATTTATCTCTACTGATCATTATTAATCCTATTACAATGATTTTTCAAAACCAAATCTCAAATACCCAACCTTACCTGAAAGTCCACGCAGGAAGACCTCTCCAGTCGTTTTTCTATTTCGATATGGTGAAATCAGATTATGATCCGTTGAAATCAGCCTTCGGGAATAAGAGGATCAACAAGATACCCGATTAATCTAAAACCTCGAATCCTAGTTACCCTTCATTCACTGATCTAATGGAAACATATTGAACTAGAATCCTTACCTGTGATTCGCGATCCCAAACAGATGCGATCGGAAGGAGCAAATAGAGATCCTCGGAAGCAAACAGGAAATCTCAGAATTCTAGCATCGCAAACCCTTCTCCGATTGCAGCCTAACCTCGTCCTTTGTCCGCGTGTGTAAGGTCAGCAGAAGGAGTCGTCGGATGGAGATAGGCTGCGGCTAGGGTCCACGAAAGAAGGGAAGAAGAAGAGAGATCGTGCGTGGCCGTGGCTAGGGCACGCGGAGGAGGAGAAAGCAGGAAGGAGCGGGCGACACGGTTTATTGCTCGCGAAGGGAGAGGAAGAAGGAAGGAGCCGGCGCTGCGGCTAGGGCACGCGCGAAGGGGAGGAGAAGAAGGAAATCGGGTCGGGCGGCTGTGGCTTTGGCTGCGGCTAGGGCACGAGGGGAGGAGGCTTTAATTAAAGGGAGGGGGTCTTTTTACAGAAAGGTCCTCTAATTTTCAAAAATCTAACCCTATACTTAGGGTAAGAGTTTTAGCCATTTGACCCTCCTATTTAATATAATCCATCTCAATAAAACTTTAAAGATAAGTTAATTAAGTTTTTGAATTGCCGTATTTTACAGAAGGATAGGTGAATTAAGTTCAAGTAATTAAGACATGATATCCAATTCTTAGCTGAAAGCTAAGTGAATCAAGTCCAAGTGATTAAGACTTCGCATATAAATTCCTAGCAAGAGACTAGGTAAATTAAATCGAAGTGATTAAAGCTTGGTAGACAAAATCCTATATGTGTGTTAAGTGAATCGAGTTCAAGTGGAGTCGGCTGGGAGCTAAAGGCATGACAAATAAGTCCAAGTGGAAGCAGTTAAGAGCTATGGCTTGGCAACTCAGTCTCAATGAGTCAACTAGAAGCTAAACTTTTAGACTCAATGTAAGTACATGTAACTTTATATTCTATATCTTACTCATTACGTGTAACCACTGCAGAAAAACATGTTCGACGATTCTAGGCAACCGGAAGGGAGTCTGGGGGTGACTGGTTGGTGATAACTCTCGACGAAGGGATTTCAGAGGGTTCAGGCGACCGTATTGGGTCAAAACGACTAGAGAATAATGGCAACTGGAGCAGTTTCCCAGCGATCAAGATATGGCGTTATCAACAATCCAAGCGAGCTGGGTCAAGATGAGATTTGACTCCTACCCAAGTGACCAGAGAAGTCCTATATAAGGAGTTTTGAGGCAGAGTTTGAAAATAACTCATCTGCACAGAATTTACTCTTATTCTCATGCTTTAAGTGCTCCTTCATCTTTTGTGCTATAACATGCTGCAATGCATGCTTTATTTTTATCAGTAACAACTTGAGTACATTTTCAATTTTGTTGTGTTATCTGATTTTGTTATTGTTCTTAATTTTTAGATATTTTTTGTAAAATTTCTCTACCTAGGGAAAATTTGGAAATAAAAATCATATTATTATTGTTGTTGTGTGTGTCTACTTCTGGCTTCGGTGATCAATTGTGTGCATACTTAACTATTAGCTAAATCTTTTACATACTTATATTGTCTTACTTGATTGAATTAGTGTAAGCAATTTTTATTTTTCCACTGCGCTAATCTATTTGATTCAATTGTTATATTATCTGCTCATTGTTTTAAAAAAATCAATAACACATTCGCTTCCCCCCCCCCCCCCCCCCCCCCCTTTCTAGCATTGAGTTTGCTTCTACAATAAGTGCAATGCTAAGTCTATGATATTTCTCCTTATTTATATGGATGATATTCTTTTAACCGACAATAATTTAGAAGGCATTACTACTCTACTTTGTTTTCTTAATTAGGAATTCCTTATTAGAGTTCTCAGTATGACTTATTTTTTTTATTGAGCTTTTCTCAAATTTAAAAGGTTGTCTCCTCTCACAAAAAAAAAATACATTACTAAAATTCTCCAATGGATTAAAATGGATAATGCATGTCCTATTTCTACATCTATTTTTGTAGGTTACTTATTTTTGCACCTTCATCATTTAATACTATACTTAATTCTCAAGTATATTGGTGCATAGTTGGAGCCTTATCATATGTCATTATTACATGACTTGACATCGTTTTTGTTGTCAATCAAACTTGTCAATTTATGCATGCCCTCACTAAGCAACATTAGGAATGTATTAAGAGGATCATTCGTTATCTCAAATATACTATTTTTCATTATCTTTCGAGAATCCTAACGAGAATTAAATGCATATGGTGATATAAATTGGACCGACTCTTTTAAAAATAGATGTTCTATTGACGGATATATAATATTTTTTTTGGATGAAATCTTATCTAATGTATTCTAAAAAGTAACCTATTATATCACGATCAAGCACCGAAGCTGAATACAAAGTTATTATCAATGCAACATTTGAAATCATTTGACTCTGATCTTTTTTTTTAAAACATCTTTCTATTAGTGCTATATCTACTTAAAAGATGTCCTGGGACTATGGTGCAATGGAAGAGCTACTAGTTGTTATCCCAAGCATTTGCGGTTCGATCCCCAGCTATGATATATTTTATAGAAATTTTTCTTCCAAATGGGACGCGAACCCTAGGATGCTAAGTTTCTGGACCGCCCACTGCGAGCACTTCCTGATTTACCCTAGCGACCGATGGGAAACTTCTGTAGGGTCGAGCCAACCACTCGAGATTGAAAAAACTTCATTAATTATTTTTTAAATATCTACCTAAAATATGGGCCCCAGGGCTATGATATAATGGAAGGGCGATTAGTTATCATCTTAGGTATTTATGGTTTGATTCTCAACTATGACATATTTTATAGGATTTTTTTTTAAAATAGGATATGAATTCTGGGTCACTTGGTAACCTCGTTAATAATTTATATCTATATGAGATAATATTAGAGCAGCATATATTATTGTAAATTCAATTGTTCATGCTCTATAAAACATGCAGAGATATATTTTTATTTATATAGAAATGTATAACGGCCAAACAACTTATCAATCTCCTATATTCCTCTACTCATCCAGTTGAGTTTGTCAAAGAATAATAAACACACAAATAACCATCCAGGATGATAATCAGAAATTGATTTCAATAGTCAAAATATACTGTATTAAACGTTGCAGCCACATCCTAATTGCTATAATTTTTATTACTATAGGTATCATATTATTTTTTATATATCAACTAACTAAATTATATAAATATAATTATTAACTACGATAATAAATTAATAAAGTAATTATTGTTTTTATTTTTGACAATTTATAAAAGCTACACAACTTTTTTAATAGGCCAAAAGACAAACCACACTTTAGTAATTACTATAGGACGTATTAATTTGTCTAGTTTTTCCATTCTATCCCTCCTACTAACCACATACAATCTCAATATCTCTCTCCCTCTCTCTCTCTCTCTCTCCACTTATAAAAGAAATCTCTCTCCTATTTTCTCACTATCAATTTTTATTCTATTCAAATTTATTTATTTTAAAACCTCTCAACCATCATTAAGAAAAATCGAAAACAATTATGGATGACATACTTGAACTTCTTGCAACTTTAGAAATTCAAAGGACTTGAAATGAATGTAATCTGAGGTCTCTAGGTCAATCAATAGATTTCAATCAAAATCCATTGATCGACCTAAATGTCTCTAATTGTATCCATTTTAGATCCGGTGGGTTTCTGAAATTGCAATGAATCTAAATATGTCATCCATTATTATTTTTTATCTTCCCTAGTGGTGATCCAAAAATTTTGAAAAATTAAAAAAAAAATCTACTTGATCCTAATATGCTCTTTTATCAGGATCACGCTAGCCTGGTATAGGGATACTAGGCTCAATGTATGAGAAAACAAGAAAAGGAAAAAAAGGAGATATATTTTTTTTCTTCAAATTAAACCTCCAGATCATTATTAGAGAGCATATTTGGGTTTCTTGCAACCTTAGAAATGTTGGAGCAATCGCCCTAAGATGGTCCGGAGTGACCATGGGTTTTGATGTTTGGGCAAAGGGTTTAAGTTAGGTTTACCCTTGTATTTGATATGCGTATGTTGAGTATGCAGGTTGTACAGGTTACGCATATGGACTTGACTGGACGACCTCGATACGGTGAAGAATGGCATGGAGGCAAGCTGGAGGCTTGCGTGCGCATCCGAGGGACCTTGGTGAGCAGGGACGATGAGCTGATGGGCGCGGACTTCGAGGCATGCGTGAAGGATGGCATGGAGGCAAGCTGGAGGCTTGCGTGCATCCGAGGGACGGGAGCCGAAGATGAAGAGGGCGCGAAAGCAACAGTCGAGGCTGCGGAGGAGGAGTTAGTTAAGTCGTGAGGGTATGAGTGCAGTGTGATTGTACTCGAGAAATCCTAGGGTTTGAGTGCGGAGTGGAATGTACTCAGGATGGGTAACCTTAGGTGGGTGAGTAGACCAGTCGACTGGCCTGGGGGCAGTCGACTGATGGAACTCACAGAAAGGTCTCAGCCTGGGACCAGTCGACTGCCCTGGGGGCAGTCGACTGGTAGGTGGCTGGTGAGCTGGCAAATTCGAACGTTGGGGGTGTCAACGGTCGAATTTGGCTGGCACCAGTCGACTGCCCTGGGGGCAGTCGACTGGTAGCGAGAAATCAGCCCCGAGTCCTATTTAAAGAGGACTTCGTGGTGGCTGAGTTTCTTGACGAAACTTGTCTTGGTTAAGGGCAAGTTAGTAGTCTTCGTGTCCAGAGCTTTGTATGGTGTTGTGGTGAGGTTTCTCCACCCACAAGGAGCGACACGTGATAGCCGGAGGTTATCCGGGGTTTGATCCGCCGAAGGATTGTTGGAATAGTCACCCGATCGGGGTGGATACCAACTAAATCAGGTTGTTAGCATTGTTATTTATTTTGCATATTATTTCCGCTGCGCTAACAGTTTTGTAGAGATCAAACGATCCGCAAAAGTGCGCTATTCACCCCCCTCTAGCGTACGGAACGATCCTAACAATTGGTATCAGAGCGAAGGACTGCTCTTGATCGGACTAACCGCCGAGGGAGCATACGCTAGAGGAAATGGAAGGTGAAGGTCCACTTGGGGACGAGATCTACACACCACCGGCCTACGACAATGAAGATTTTGCATATTGGAAGGCGAGGATCGAGACGTGGTTCGGAATGGATTGGGCATGCCGAATTGTGCTTGAAGAGCCCTTCGAAGTTCCAAAGGACAAGCACGGGAAGAAGCTTCGTTCTAGATATTGGGACAAAAAGCAACAAGAACAATTCCGGGCCAATGAGAAGGTAACAAATATTTTGGTTGATATATTACCTAACGACATCTTGAGTTGTGTAGGGTCATATCAAAGTGCATGTGAATTATGGAGCAAGGTGAAAGAGTATCATGAGACTCCTACAAAAATTCAAGAGCCTAAGGAGAAAAACCCCGTGATTCAAGAAGAGAAAGAAGAAAGTGAAGAATCGTCAACCTCCTCAAGAGAAGAAGAGGAAGAGGTCTCCACCTCAAGGATTGAGGGGGAGGAGAGATCCACTTCCATGCCGGATCAAGAGGAGGCATCCACATCATCAAAAGTTGAAGAAGTCTCAACCTCCACCAAAGCAAGGAACAAAGATCACATTATATGCTTTGGTTGCAATGAAAAGGGGCACTACAAGGATAAGTGCCAAAAGGTAAAAAGGAGGTACTCTCTAAACCCGGGTCCATTCGATTAAAATCTAACATGAATTATAGGAATGGAGGAGCCCAAGAGAGAAAAATGAAGATTAGATGCTTCACATGTGGTGAGCTAGGGCACTACCACACCAAGTGCCCAAAGAAATGTGAAATAAAGAAAATGGAGCATCTAAGGAGATGGGAGAAAGAAGAAAGAAAGAAGAAAAGAAGCCCACATCAAGGAGGGACTACAAGGGTAAGGGAGGTAATTCCTGACCCTAGATTAAATTGTCATTCATATTTAAGTTCCTCCATAAATGCTAAGAATCATGCCAATTACCCATCCATGAATATTAGAAATAATGCAAATCATTCATCCATGCATGCTAGATTTCATGAAAATTATCTTTTTGTGCATAACCATGGTTTTAAATATCATGATAGGAATAAGGATAACAAGGTAGATACATATCCTAAGAAAAGCATGCATCATGGTAAATCTATGACCTGTGTATCCAAGGCTAAAGGCATTAACCCCAAGGGAGGGAAACAAATGCCTAAGAAAATGGGTAGTTCTAGGAATGTCCAAAGTGGGCATATGGACTACAAGGTTAAAGGTCTAGAGAGGGAAAATCAAGTCTTGAGGGCAAGACTTGATACATTAGAAAAAGCCCTAGAAAGATTCACGGTTGGATCTAAGGGCTTAGACATGGTGTTGGGTAGCATCAAACCCAACTATGATAGATCGGGATTGGGGTACCGATCTAAGACCTCCAAGGGCAATGGAAAGAAGTATGTTGGGAAAACATACAATCTTAGTAAGGAGAGAATGTCCAAGGATGGCAAGGGGGTGCCATCCAAAGGGAAAGAGAAGGACTTAACCAAAGACAAGGTGTCTAAGGTTAAGAGAGTCCGTTTTGTAGGCCAAGAATCACCGAAGGCACACCGGTGTGGTCTAATGTGGGTTGAGTCATCTAGGGAGATGGCTAGGGCTCAGAGCTCAAGGGGGAGGTCTAGGAGTCTTTGGGGTCCATGGTAAATGGATCTCAAAAGTTTCTCCCTTAGGAAATTAGGTGAAATGTGCCAAAAAGAGTTGGAAGACTTAGGTAAGTTTTAATTCTAGATTTTGGCACATCAAAAGGAGAATTTAGGGAGAAAAGGTGAAAAAGGAGCTATAATTCACAAAATTGAGGTTTAACGGTGGAATACCATGTATTTCAGTGGTAGAAATGAATTATGATCAAGGATAAGAAGAAACACTGAAGAGAAGTGAGAATTAGAACTTTTAGGATGAGCTCATTTGATACTTTTTAGAAGAAGTAGGATTTCGTGCCAATCATGGGATTTGGAGTACATTTATTTGGAAACATATTTTTCCCAGGTAGATATTGGCTTCACAAATCTCCCCACGAAATTTCATAATTTTTGGAGATTTGTAGAATTAGTTAGGGATTTCTGAAATTGGGCTGGGAAATCTGAAATTCAGGTATCAGTCGACTGCCCTGGGGGCAGTCGACTGGTAAGAGCCCAGAAACATTCTGCGACTGGTGTGTAGGCTGAAATGGAAATAGGTATATTGGACAATTAGAAATTGCAAATTTGGATTATAGGGTAAGGCCTTGGATTAAAAGACTTCATAGTCCTTGAATAAAGTGTTATCCCATGATTTGATAAGAATTTATTGGATTTTATGGAAATCAAGAAGGATTGATAAGGTTCCCTAGGTATCTAAGATTTAGAGATTAAACAGGGAACATTGAGGACAATTCCATGTGTCGAATTATGATGGGTAGATTTGACAAACACATGGAATTAGAAACGAATTTGAAAGCTGATACTTAATGCAAAATCCTTAAGAAACTTAGATGTGTACCAAAAGTCAAGCACACTTGATATTTCCATGATATCATATTTTTCTAGGATAGGGTATATCCTAGCAAGTGTGCTTGCAAACTTTAGGGATTTTTTTTTTTACTTTTGTTGAGTTCTTTTTGGCACTTAGGGAAAGATTGCCTCGGGCAATGCTATAAGAGTGTCAAAGGGGGAAAGAACTCGGGTGTTGGGTTGTGTATGACTCAACGTGGTGTCTAGGAGAACTTGACCTGGGAAAAATGAAAATTAGGAGAAGGCATGGGTTAAGGGGGAGGTTGTCTCCTATTTGCCTTAATTTTCATAAGAAAACTTTTGGGTTTTGTATCAAACTTGGGAATGGGGATAGATACATGGTGAAATGTATTTTTCCCAAGTAGGTATGGGTACCACAAAGTTCTCCACGAAATTTGGGAATTTTTGGAGATTTGTGAAATTTCTGGCGCGTTTCTGAAATTCGGCCAGAAAACTAATTATCAGAGTATCAGTCGACTGCCCTGGAGGCAGTCGACTGGTCAGGGCTGGTGTGGGTATCCAGCAGCTGACTTGGGTCCAAGTGATAAGAAACATGTGTATGGGGGTCTAGTACACATTGTTTATGGTCATTGGGGATTAAAAGAACCAATAATTGGGATATTATTGGGGTCTTTTTGATGTATGGCAAAGGGGGAGAAGTTTGAGTTTAAGTTGGGAAACTAAACTTACCTTTGCTAAAAACCCTAGGTTTAGGGCGAGCTGAGATTAAGGGGGAGCATGGTTGCTCCACATCTTGGCATAAGGGGAACCTTGGAGAGGTTCTTAAAAAGCCTTTGTAAGTCCAATGGAGGGGGAGCTTTGGAGAAGCTTTAAAAAGCCTGGTTTGGTAGAAAATCCTAACTTGGAGGGTTAGGTGGGAAAAGTCCTAGCTTGGAGGGCTAGGTGTTGGAAAAGTCCTAGCTCGGAGGGTTAGGTGGTAAAAGTCCTAGCTCGGAGGGCTAGGTGTTGGAAAATTCCTAACTTGGAGGGTTAGGTGTGGGATGCCTTGGGATAGGATCCAGTTATGCATTGCATATGCATTCATTTAGCATTGTTTTTGCTATTTACTACTATCTTGCCTTCCTAACTTAAACGGATTTCCAAACATCAAAAAGGGGGAGATTGTTGGAGCAATCGGCCCTAAGATGGTCCGGAGTGACCATGGGTTTTGATGTTTGGGCAAAGGGTTTAAGTTAGGTTTACCCTTGTATTTGATATGCGTATGTTGAGTGTGCAGGTTGTACAGGTTACGCATATGGACTTGACTGGATGACCTCGGTACGGTAAAGGATGGCATGGAGGCAAGCTGGAGGCTTGCGTGCGCATCCGAGGGACCTTGGTGAGCAGGGACGATGAGCTGATGGGCGCGGACTTCGAGGCATGCGTGAAGGATGGCATGGAGGCAAGCTGGAGGCTTGCGTGCATCCGAGGGACGGGAGCCGAAGATGAAGAGGGCGCGAAAGCAACAGTCGAGGCTGCGGAGGAGGAGTCAGTTAAGTCGTGAGGGTATGAGTGCAGTGTGATTGTACTCGGGAAATCCTAGGGTTTGAGTGCGGAGTGGAATGTACTCAGGATGGGTAACCTTAGGTGGGTGAGTAGACCAGTCGACTGGCCTGGGGGCAGTCGACTGATGGAACTCACAGAAAGGTCTCAGCCTGGGACCAGTCGACTGCCCTGGGGGCAGTCGACTGGTAGGTGGCTGATGAGCTGGCAAATTCGAACGTTGGGGGTGTCAACGGTCGAATTTGGCTGGCACCAGTCGACTGCCCTGGGGGCAGTCGACTGGTAGCGAGAAATCAGCCCCGAGTCCTATTTAAAGAGGACTTCGTGGTGGCTGAGTTTCTTGACGAAACTTGTCTTGGTTAAGGGCAAGTTAGTAGTCTTCGTGTCCAGAGCTTTGTTTGGTGTTGTGGTGAGGTTTCTCCACCCACAAGGAGCGACACGTGATAGCCGGAGGTTATCCGGGGTTTGATCCGCCGAAGGATTGTTGGATTAGTCACCCGGCCGGGGTGGATACCAACTAAATCAGGTTGTTAGCATTGTTATTTATTTTGCATATTATTTCCGCTGCGCTAACAGTTTTGTAGAGATCAAACGATCCGCGAAAGTGCGCTATTCACCCCCCTCTAGCGTACGGAACGATCCTAACAAGAAATTTACAGGACTTAAAATGGTTACAATATGAGGTCTCTAGGTTGATCTGTGAGTTTTGACAGAATCTCACTGATGGATCAAGACAGGAAAGATTGGACCCATTTTAGTTCTTGTAGATTTCTAAGGTTCCAAAGATTCCAACGATACCCTCTATTGCTTATTTTGACTTCTTCGAAAATGTTAAAATATAAGTGACAGAATTAGTCAATGTGGGCATGATATGATTCATATGAGACCCAATGACAATGAAGGGTATCGTTGAATTTATTACAACCTCAACAACTTATAGGATCTAAAATGGATGCAATCTAAAGTTTCTAGGTCAATAAGTGGGTTTTGACAAAAATTTACTGATGGACTTAAACAAATCTGATTGGAGTCATTTCAGGTCCTATAGTTTTCTAAGTCTACAAGGAAACGATGCTCTCTATTTCTTATTTTAGCTTCTCCAGAAGTATTAAAATAATATTGGAAGAATCAATCAATGTGAGCTTGATATAACACATATTAGGCCCACATAGATTGATTCTTTCAATAGTATTTTACATTCGAAGAAATTGAAATAAACAATGAAAAAATATCGTTGGACTCTTTGCAACTTAAAAAATCGATAGGACTTGAAATGGGTCCAATCAGACATATCTAGGTCTATCGGTATATTTCAGTCAAAACTCATCGATTTACCTAGAGACCTCAAATTGTAATTGTTTCAGATCCGATAGGTTTTTGAGATCGCAAAGAGTCCAAATATGCCCTCCATTACTATTCGTCTCCCTTATCGGTAGTAAAAAAAAATTGAATAAAAAAGAAATCTCTCTTTTTTTTTTCCTTTTCTTGTTTTATCTCCGTACTAAGCCCAACATGATCATGATATGGGAGCATATTAGGATCAAGCAAAAAAAATTTAATTTTTTCAAACCTCTACACCAATATTATGGAAGAACTAAAATAGTAATGAATGATATATTTGAACTTCTTACAAACTTAGAAACCCACAAAATTCAAACTCAGAAACCCATAAAATCTGAAATGAATGCAATATGAGATTTCTAGATCAATTAATAGGTTTCGATTAAAACCTACTAATTAACTCAGTAGCCTCAGATTGTATCCATTTTAGGTCCATAAATTTTTAAAATTACAAAGAGTCTAAATATATCATTCATTATTTTTGAACTTCCTTAGTGATGATTGAGAGGTTTCGAAACAAATAAATTTGAGTTCAATAAAAATTGCAAGGGAAGATCAGGTAAATTAATATATTATTTGATAATTATAAAAAATATGATGTGTGGTTTTTTTATAATTCAAAAAATTATTTACGCTTTTGATAAATTTTAATTTTATTGTGGTTTCATGTGTCCGCACTCTGTTTTATATCAGTTAGGCCGTGCACGAAAAAGGAAGGCGAGCACTGAAACTGAGGGTGGGTGCCGTCGTAAGCGTGATGGCACCCTCACGAACGCCGCGCGCTAGTTCTCTCGCCCTGCGCTTCCTATAAAAGCAGTGGGAAACCACCAGCTCCCCTTTCCGCGTTGACAGAGAGTCGCCGACCCCATCCGATCCTCACTTCCTTCCCCATATCTTTAATTAATACGATTCAATTCACACCTTCATCAATTCTCTCCCCATCTCTATCCCCCTGCCTGCCTGCCTGCCGCTCCTACTTCTACTCGCTTCCCTTGATTATTCCATGGAGCATCACCACAGCCACCTCTACCACCACCGCCCCAACCCTTACCAAACGCTGAACCAAGTCCCAGTGGCAGCGGCGCAAGACCCCGACGGGGGCGGAGGAGGTGGCGCTGACCAGCGGCTCCCGCAGTGGAGCCACGAGGAGACGCGGGAGTTGCTCTCCATCCGAGCGCAGCTCGACAAGAGCTTCACCGAGACGAAGCGCAACAAGCCGCTTTGGGAGGCTACCTCCTCCTTGCTCCTCCTCAAGGGCTTCTCCCGCACACCAGAGCAGTGCAAGTCCAAGTGGAAGAATCTCGTCACCCGCTTCAAGGTCTTCATTTCTTACATTTAATTAGTTCGTCCTGCGTTGGTTAGTTGGTGTTTATTTGGTGCAAGTGAGTAGCAGGGGAGCGAGTCGTTGACGGAAAGCGAGAAGCAGCACTTCCCTTTCTACGAGGAGATGAGGAGAATATTCTCCGACCGGGCGGCGGCGGCGGCGGCGCCGTCGCCGTCGGAGAAGGGGAAGCAAGCGGTACTGCCAGTGAAGGAGTTGGACGAGGAGTTAGCGTCGGAGGAGGATAGCGGGAAAGCGGGGAGGAAGAAGAAGAAGCGGAAGCTTGATCACCAAGTGGCGGCGGAGATGTCGAAGCCCACGGCGGCGATCAATGTGGCGGTGCGGGAGTTCATGCGGCGGCAGATGGAGATGGAGGCGCGGTGGCTGGAGGAGACGGAGTCGCGGGAGGCGGCGCGTCGGGCCGAGGAGGAGGAGTGGCGGCGGCTCATGGAGGGGCTGCGGGCCGAGCGGGCAGAGATGGACCGGCGGTGGTGGGCGAGGGAGGAGGAGCGCCGGGAGAGGGAGGAAGCTCGCGCCGAGCGCCGCCACCAGCTCCTGGAGGCCCTCCTCGACAAGCTCATCTCTCAGAAGGATTAAGATTGCTCTCGATCGAAATGTGCGAGATAAACTGAAATGGATGAGCAAGCACATTGAGAGAGGAAGTGAAAGAGAGGAGAACAAGGTTAGTATGTTCTATAAACACATACAAGAAGCTTTACTCCTTGTTAAACATTTTTAATTTTTCGAAGAAATTTTATCTAAAGAGCCAAATATGAAGATTTTTGATTATTCTGGTCGAAAAAGAAGATAAAGATTTTGAGTAGCTTTTGAAGATGCTTTGCTTTCCAGCTTACGATAGGTATCAGTACATTAACATGCAAGAAAATGCTTCATCTGGCAATGTAATCAGCTATAGCTCTTTAGTCTTTTCTCACTTTTGCTTTGATTACAATTGTTCATCTACTTCCATGCTAGTTAGCAACTTAGCCAATCTCAAATAGTTGATGTTTCAAATTAAACACAAACTTGAACTCAACTAGGATATATTACATACATATGAATACACATTATAGCTTTAATATTGAAAGACTTTTTCAAAGACTTTTTTGCTTGTTTGCTATTTTTTATTGAAGACAAGAATCAATTGCTCAGTTTGATCCGTGATTTCAGTAGTAGAGTACAAGAGTTAATGATCATTGTCTCCTTGTCTAATTGATCTTACTGTTCAATATTAAGATCTGTTTTTGGAAATACTGCTAATAACTATTCCAATTTCAAAATAGTAGATAGACCCCTAGAGAGCCTTCCTCCATAATTAAGATCTGTAACCCTCATTTCAAGCTGGAGATTCTAAAGGAATCCAGTAGTTCTTTCCTTTACATCTGTTCATAGAGGAGAGAACCAGATTCAGTGCTGATCACGCAAGACTTTTGCAGGCTCTTTGCTATATCTTCATTCTCAATCCTGTAAATATCATTTTACAGAATTGCAGTTCTAGGGCTTAGTCCTGTTTTGGTCAGTAAGGTTTAGCCCTTTCCACATTGATATTTACAGGATTGCAGTAGTAGGGCTTAGTCCTGTTTTTGGTCAGTAAGGTTTTAGCCCTCTCCACATTACAATGATAAAGCTTCTGATCATCTGACAGGTTGAAGAGCCGCAGCTTTCAAGAGAATTAAGGAACTTGTGATCTGTGAAGAATGGAGCAACAGAGAGTGAATGCTCTTGTTGACTTTTACTGCAAGTTTCAGAGCATTTGGCTGACCTTGGAAACTTCTTGGGAGTATCACATGGTGTAGAAGTCAAGGAATTGTACAAACCTTGATTATTGATCCTGTTGTGCAGACAAAAGTTATAAAAAAACAATAGTAATAATATGAGGTGTATTTTTAATCTTTCAAGATTGATATTCAACTTTTACTGATGATTGCAAATGAAAAGGACGAAGCCTATCAACAAGAAACGAAAATATAGACTGCAAGTTTCAATTGCTTGACCTTCTTGACAAAGCACACAAATCAGAAACACCTTGCTCAAGAGATTCTCTAGAATTTAGTTTGCTATGAGGCACTTCCCAGTTTGAAATCCCAAGTAGATAATCTTATGGAGCCATAGAAAAAATTGGTCTCTTTGTATGATCTTATTATCTTCATGCTTCTGTTTCTTACTTCTTTAGAAGAGTTGTAAGAGACTCAGTTTGCCCATCACTGCATTCCCACAGCTTGTGTAAATCAACACGTTTGATCCCAACGGAGACTAGGCGTATAAACACAAGTAAACGCTATTAAATGCAATCCTGAAGAAGCTATATTTTAGTTGATGAAGTTGTTTGGCTAGAATAATCTGTCCTAACTTTCTTTACACTTTTCGTATCCAATTTGTCTCCGCTGAAGTATGATGTGTTATGAACAAACAAAAGGAACACAAAAGGAATGAGGGACAAGTGATCCAGTCACTAATCACTAGTTCTTGTGGCATGTGATGGTAACACAAAAAAAAATGAGGGAAAATATCTTTGCTTCTTCATTATTCATGCATATAACTATTTTTGATACATTATTCTGTATACATTATGAGTATAGTCAATTAGGAGGGCAATCTCTTCAATGAATGCGGAGGAAAAAAATTAAGTAAAGGTGGACTAAAGAGAGAAACAAAAATGATTAATGAGTTGGATACCGTCGAACCTCGGGCGACGGCCCGGCCCCATGGAAGTTTCCCACCGTCTGCCAAGGTAAATCGGGAAACACTCGCGGCGGATGGTCCAAAAGCTCAGAATTCCAAGGTTCACGCCTATTTGGAGAAAATTTCCTGCAAAATACACCGTAACTAGGGACCAAACCGCGGATGCTTAGGATGATGACTAGTCGCCCTTACGCTGCACCATAGCCCAGGGGCACGGACTAAAGAGAGAAGAACCATGAATAGAAGCTTGTATCATCGCACAGCGATAACTCAGTCCTCTGATGCGTGTAGTTCGTACCATATATACTTCAAACATGACTCAATTTCTGAAGAACTGCGTGAGTGATCATCTGGTTGATAATACACGTTGTCTCCAGTATCAGGTACAAAGTGATCATGATTCAGACTCCTTGATAAGGCTCCAAACATAAGAGTGGCAAAGGACCAGATTGTTCAGGTTCCCTATAGTATTTTCCAAGCACTAGTTTAGCTGCTTCAGTCTGATGCAATAGAGTGATATCAAACTTCTATTCGTCGACAAAGTTTCCTCTAGTAGGAGGGAACTAAAATGAAATAGCAAAGTACTACTTACAGCTTCCACTAAATGGTAATGTGGTATCTGGGGGAAGAGGTGATGTATGACATGAGTTCCAATATCATGGTGGATGTTGTGAATCCATCCATAATCTTTTGGAGCAAAAGGGTGATACCGTTCACCTGTCCAATATCGAGCAGATAAATCACACGAGGTATTTTGCTCTAACATTTACATGGGAGAGGTCTAAGCCATCCATAATCTCGATCCAACATATGAGGACATATGAGGAGCCACAAATTTAATTAGACTATTAGATAGCAATTCAAAGCAAATTTACTTTTGGCAACTAGGAAGAATTTGTTCCAATCATACCTACCTTTGAGCGATACCAGGGAAGCTTCTCGTTGTGCCCATGGTGATGCAACCACAACCACAACCACATAACAAAGAACTATAATTGGAACAAGAAGCAGGTGTTGTTACTCCCATCAACGCATAAGACAGGAGGAAACAGATAGGATTGAAGAAGATACCAAATATGGGATTCCATAAAGTTTTAACATTTGAATGGGGCCGCAAGCATGAACCCTGTGAGCAGCCCAACCATGGCAATCCAGCAAACAGTGGGCGTGATAACATCCTTATTTTCACTAGGAAGGAAGAGATCACTGGCTGGATGAAAGTGCGTGCCACTCTTCCCTGGACTTCTTGCAAACTGCCATAACAATGTGCGTTAAGATTTAGCCAAAGAGTGTTTGAAAATATTAAGTATGATCCTTCCTGTGAATAATTTGGTGTAGCTCACCAAGTACAATGGGAAAGCTAATAAAGGGAATGACATGCTAAACCGAAGAACCAGAGTTAAGTGTCCAAACCTTTGTACACTTTTTCTGACAGTTCGACATTAAGAAAACCACTCAATAGTAGTTGAAGTGCGAGATTTATTCACCGGGTGTCAGGATTTGTCCTTCTCGACATATCCATGATTCTGTTGATGAGTTCTATGACTAATTCTCCTGCATGATTCTGATAAAGAACGTCTGCTTACCAGTTACCACCCATGGAAAGGCACAGGAATGGAAGAGTGGAGCAAATGCAAGCTCCGGACTTTGATGAGAAGAATCAGCTGCAAGACTAAAAGGAAGAAGCGACAAAATATTCCTGTTTCGATATTCAGATAATCGAACCAATCGTGGCCGAGAACGAAGAGGGCCCAGAACATGGTTCCCTAAGCTACTCAATAGAGCGGCCACGCGAACCAATTATCGAGCCTCGCCGCCGCCACGGCGAGCCCGATCACGACGGCTACGTCGCGGACAACGTAACTCATCGACCTCCAGGAGTCCTTCACCCGGCACTGCTTCGGAATGGCGGCTCGATCTCCGACATCCCGAACGGCGGCGACACTCTGGGGTCGAAAGCCTCCGCCTTTCCTTCCCCATCGTTGCTCGGTTCCCTGTTCGCCACCGCCTCCTTCACGATCGCCATCCGAGCCGGTGCGCTCACTTACAGCTCCCATCCGCTGAGGCGGCCGAGTCCAACGGGTTGAAAGGGATCAGGAAATCCGTCGCCACTGGAGATGTTTCTCAAGTGCGCAATACCAACGGGAAAACGGAGATCGGATCTGGAACGATGTAAGGCGGAGGGGAGGGGTCTGAAGCCACTGCATCGGAATGAATACCATCTATCCGAGTCGGCTTCATTCTTCTTTTCGCCTTTCAAAATTTTACAAAATTTGTTTTTTTAATAATAGTCTTAGTTAATTATAATGCTAGCATTAAATATAATAACGATCAGATCTTGAATTTTAAATTATTTGAGTCAGTAATAAAAACTCTATATAGTAAATACGTGATATTTGATAGGATTTAAATAATATTAAATTGTTTCAAAATATAATGATGGATGAGAAACAACTCAATATTATAATTTATGGAAATTATAATTTTGAGGAACAGTTTGAATTAATTATAATGATGGCATTATACATAATTTAAGGTCGGACCTTGAAACTTCAAACTATTTGAGTTTATAATGCTAAACAGGTCTATATTATTTAGTTTGTAAATTTAAAAGACAATGTTTTTCAACAGCACAAAGAGTAATGCGATTGAGAAGTTACTTTTGTTGTTAATCTTTGTTTAACAGCAAAATTAGGTGATCCTGTCGCGAAGTAAGGTGGACTCCCAAGAGTACGTGATCTCTCAAGGATCACGAACCGCTAATCCTGGCTCCACTACTAGCTTCGATCTGCAAGACAAAGACCGTTAGAACCCACCGGGAAAAGTACCCGGCAAAGTACTCCGACGGTCAAGTTAGTCCTTGATGGTGGAAGAGCAGCAAAGGAAATAGAACAGTAGCGAAAACACTATTGTGTGTACCTGGGGTATGCGGAGTGGAGAGGCTTATATAGTCGGGAAAGCTGACAGCTTCTGCCCAGGGTGGCAGGGTATTGTGTCGCATACTGGAATAAGGAAAGGGGCGTTGTCAACTTAAGGGCGAGCGCCGTCATGCCCCGCTCAGCCTGACACAAGCGTATGTGGCCGTAGTACAGGAAGGCCAGGGTATGGCAGGAAGATCATAACGTCAGCGAGATACTCGCGATTCGGCCGGAATAGTACCAGACTTGCGCTGAGCCTGTACTTCTTCTGCTAGGCCTGTGTCAGGGAATAGTTGTTCTGATTAGTCACGACAAGAACCTTAGACGACTTGGCTTCCCAAGTTGAGGAAGGCTTCTCGAGCGAAGTTATGCTTCCTGAGTCGTGGTGAGCGTGGTTCGGGATGTACGTCCGAACTCTGCTGACTCGAGGATCTCCTGATCTCGTGATACTCTGAGTGAAGACTTCCCTGGCTCGGGAGGGCCGCAGGAGCGTGGGCCGCCACACGTCTGCTGGGCCCCGTGCCGAGAAGTGTGCGGGGGCGTGCCCGCTTACGACTCGTACAAAGGTGAGAATTCAGACCATTGGTCGGATTGTACCCAGGGAGCGTGGGCCGCCACGCGTCCGACTAGGAACCAATCCGAGAGGTGCTTGGGAGCAGATCCGCTTATAACTTCAGGATACTTTGAGTTAAGACTCCCCTGACTCGGGAGTGCTAAAACTTAGGGATGTTGTGAGTCGGAACTTCTCCGACTCAGAACTCTCCTGATTTGGAACTCCCCTAACTAGGACTTCCTAGACTCGGGGGCCTTCGGGGCTTCTAGCCCTCTTTGCCTCGGCCAGGGCCAATGTTTCCTCATGTTCGGGGGAAATGGGTTATCCGCCTGTATGGGCCCTATGTTCGACGGGCTCCTGGGGCCCACAAACCTATCCCCTCCTGACGGGTTGTCAGGCTGCCGGGCCAGGCTACATGCAAGCTGGCCCGGGATCATAAGCATCCCCCTCGAGTATAGTCGAAGGAGGCACACAGGCCGACTAACTGGACCATTGCTCCTGCATAAGCCTGGCAGACCCGAGTGGTGCACTCTCACAGCCGACCCCTGTGGTCGACCCCAAGTCAGCGACTCACCCAACCAGTAAACCTTCCCATCAAACGTCTCTTCGATCTTCCCACGCCGAATCATCCCGTATCTTTCCATTAATTGTCGCTTTAATTACCGGGGCCATGTGTCAACCAGTCATTCGTCTCCCGAGCAACGATAAGTACGCCGACCCTCCCTGCGAATGTCTAATCCGCACGTGCGCATTATTGCTTCGGGAGCCGCCTCGTGCCTGATCGGATGGTCGAGGCTCGATCCCGCCTTTTTCCCAGTCCGCCATCGGACGGCCGGTGTCGTTCTTCGGAACCCTATAAATAGGCCTTTTACCCCATAGCTTTTACCATCACGTTTTAACTTCGACCCCGTCCTGCTGCTACTTCGAGCTCTGCTAGGATTCCGGCAAGTTCGTCCTTCCGACCTTCTTCTCCGGCAGTTTTCTTTTTCCCCGGTTAGTTCCTTCGCCCTTGTCTTTTCTCATGGAGTCGTCCTCGTCATCTTCTTCACCCCCTGAGCCATGGTATTCTACCATGGTCACTGACCTCCACGCTCATGAGCTCGACCAAATCCAGTCGGACTACCAAATTCCCTCCGACCATCGACTCCGTTTACCCAATTCGACCGACCGACCCGACTCCGCCCCTTCGAGCTTCGTTACCTTATCTCGAGACCACCTGCAGGCCGGTCTTCGACTTCCCATCCATCTTTCATTTCTTCTGTTTGAACATACTTCCGTATACCCTTGTCCCAACTAGCCCCGAACGCCATCCGTATGATGTGCGGCTCGGCTATCATATTTGCTCTGTACCAAATTCCCCTCCAGCCTAAAACCTTCCATTATTTTTATTACCCTAAAAAACAAGAGCGGGCGACTTCTTCTTTCAAGCCCGAGCCAAAACTTCCTTCCTATCGAAGCTTCCTTCCTCCAATAAAGGTTGGAAGGAACGATATTTCTTTGTTAAGCCTATCTCGACCCCTAGCTGGCCCACAACCTGGGTCGAGGATCTTCCATCCTCTCCTCCCCTTTCTAAATATTACCACACCTCCGCGGCCTACCAGTCGGCGCTGTCCAAGCTAGGCAGTAGGCACTTCTACGGAGTGAACCTGCTGAAGGAGGAGCTCCTTTCCGCCTTCGGCTTCAATCCCGTGCCGATTCCACAATCGATTTCATTCGCTAAGCATTGTGATATTTTCTCAGAATATTTTTTAGCTCTAACTAAGATCGTGTTGTTCTTACAACCCCCATAATGTTGGCAGCGACCTTAGCAGAAGGCTTCGGCCTAGATGACGCTGAGCTGGAGGCTCGAGTCGCCGCCAAACTGCAGGGGAGGGAGGGTGCCCCACTGAGGCCACTCTGGTGGATGCCGGTCCAGCTGCCTCAGAGCAGACACCTGCAGCCCCTGGCCCCGAGATGGCACCGCCAGTACCGGCCGAGCAGCCTACTTCCTCCAGGCGTCGACAGACTGCTTCCCCGACTGGGGACTCGGCTGGCCCTTCTTCCAGCAAACGCCTGAAGAAGAAGAAGAAGAAGAAGAAGAAGAAGAAGAAGAAGGCTCCCGACTTGGGAGCCCCCCGGACGACCCCCGCCCTGGTTCTTGCCGCCGCCCCCTCGGTCTCCTCCGACACTCTCGACCTCCCGCTACCAGAGGGATCGGGATCTCCGCCGACCGAGGGTCAAATCAACCGCACCCCTGCATCTTCTAGTGCCCACTTGGTCCGACGGCCGTCTGGGCATGCCGCGGGGTGAGGTACCCGAGCGGTGCCAAGAACTGCGGCTATACGAGCCCGTGGCCGATCGCTACATACAAGGGCTTGAGGGTTCTTACTACCGCGGGTCGGATAGTAAGACCGACTCCTTTTTCCTTGACGCCACTCAGGTATGCTTGGAATCAACCTTTTTCCTTTGCTTGTTATCTAACCTCAAGGTCTTATGACCTTCATCTTTTTGCAGTTCTGGGGGTCATGCCACAACCTTTCTATGGCAGTCATGACCCACTCCTCAGCCCGGGCGCGAGCCGAGCAACGGGTGGAGTTCTTGGAGACCAGACTTAAGCACACTCAACTCGTCTCCAACGAATCCACCCTGAGCGGCTTGTGAGCCGAAGTCGCTGCCCTCCAGGACTGCCTAGCTCACTCCGAGGAGCAGCTGGGGATTGCTCAAGGCCAAGCCGAGACGGCGAATTTGGCCATCGCTCAATCAAACGTCCAGATTTCCACCCTAGAGTACAACGAGTGGAAGGCTTGGGCTCTCCAGGCGAAGACTCAAGGCAAGCAGACAAAAGCCGAAGCCGATCTCCTGGAGTCCGCTGGAGTTGTCGAGTCCTTCAATGCCCAGCTCGAGGCCAAGGAGGAAGAGGCGATGGCTCAGGCGAAGTGGGCCGAGGAGTTGACAACCGAGCTGACCTCCCGAGAGTAAGAACTGAACGATCAAAAGGAGGAGCTCGAGCGGCTGAGGGTCGAGAAGGCCGAGTGGGAGGCAGCCTAGGCGGAGCTGGGGGAGCTGTGCTCTTACAAGGAGGGGGAGACCAATCGGTGGGACGCCCGTAGAGTTGAGTACATCAACTCTGCAGAGTTCACCCAACAAGTCTCTGAGCGGATTTGGGTTATGTTGAAGCATCAGATGCTCAACATGTTCGAGCAGCTTAGGCAGGGCGGGCATGTCCCAGAACCTGCCCGAGGAGGTTCACTGGCCATTCAAGTAAGGGTCGGGTTTTTGTCTTTTCATTTCTTCTTTCTTGGAGAGGCTTGCCTATAAATTTTGTAATGCATTTGCTTTTTCAATATAACCTTTCTATTGCTCATTCTTTCTCGAATGTGATTGTCTTTCGAATGTTAACGACCCGGGCGATTGTTAGTGGGAGTGACTCGGGTGAGCAAACAATCGGTCCCTTCAGCCTCACGAGTGGCTGGGTCTAACACTGGAGTACGAGAGTTTCTAAGTGTTGACCACTAGGGCGAGAGCACATTTAAGCGATTCAGCTCCTCAAGTGACGGGGCTAAACACTTGAGCGCAATAACATCTAAGTATTGGACACTCGGGGTGATCGACAAAGAGTTCGACGACCAGAACTGAGCATAGTACGTAAAGCTGCCGGCTTAGGTGGTTCAGAGCCTTGTCATTGAGTTAGCTTGATCTTGGGAGTTAGGTCGAGGAAGCTGCAAGGACTTTCCTGCTCGTAGTCAGCACGAAGGCGAGAGAGTAGATATTCGGTCGGATAACTCCCCAGGGGCGTGGGCTGCCACGTGTCCGACTGGGAGCCGAGCCGAGGGGTGCGCAGGAGCAGACCCGCTTATAACTCATGTGGGGACGAGAGTTTGGACACTCGGTTGGATAGTACCTAGGGAGCGTGGGCCGCCACGTGTCTGACTGGGAGCCGAGCCGAGGGGTGCGCGGGAGCATGCTCGCTTATAACTCATGCGGAGACGAGAGTCTGGACACTCGGTCGGATAGTACCTAGGGAGCGTGGGCCGCCACACGTCCGACTGGGAGCCGAGCCGAGGGATGCGTGGGAGCATGCCCGCTTATAACTCGTACGAAGACGAGAGTCTGGACACTTGGTCAGGTCGATTCTAAGGAGCGTGGGCCGCCACGCGTCCGATCGGGGACACTGAGCCGAGTGGTGCACAGGAGCTGGCCCGCTTATAACTCGTTGGCAAGGCGAGAGTCTGGACATTCGGTCGGATTGTACCCAGGGAGCGTGGGCCGCCACGCGTCCGACTGGGAGCTGAGCCGAGGGGTGCGCGGGAGCAGGCCCACTTATAACTCGTGCGGGGACAAGAGTGTTGGTGTAGGAAGCACCATATTGAACCTTGTTTCGATATTGGCAAAGGATTCAAAGTTAAGTACTATTTGTGATCTAATAAAGTTACTCAAGTGTGCAGGAAAGTCCTAGGTAATCTAGGCAATAAGTCCTAGCCGTGGGCTGGGCAACTAAATCCAGACATAAGGTTGGGTAATAAGTCCTGGTCGTGGACTGGGCAATAAGTCCTGGCCGCGGGCTGGGCAACTAAGACCTGCTCGGAAGGTGGGCACTAAGACCTGGCCGAGGGCTAGGCACTGAAGACCTGCTCGGAAGGTGGGCACTAAGACCTGGCCGAGGGCTGGGCACCGAAGACCTGCTCGGAAGGTGGGCACTAAGACCTGGTCGCGGATTGGGCACGAAGACCTGGTGAGTAAAGCTGGGCAAAAGTCCAACCGGAGGAGCCATTTGGCAAAAGGTAAATTCTCCTGAGAGGAGTAGGTGAGGACGCGTTTCTCGTCGAGGGAACATAGGCGTCGGCTCGACCTAGGGTTCCATTTTGGAGACCCAAAGTCAGAACCAAGACAGCTAAGGCTGTATAAACCTAATACTTGATTACTTTGTGTTGTTTTGGACTAACCCTGGATGCAAGACCGAAGGAATGAGTTTCTGCAGCTCAGAACGCCTCAAAGGAGAGAGGCAACAGCTGAGTAGGGTGCCCTCAGTGTCCCGAGCGCCCCCAAGGTCAAGGCAAAACAAGTTAAGCAAACATGTGCTTCGGCAGTTCACTGGGCGGGGCACCCCCATGCTCCCGGGCGCCCCCGTGCTCCTGGGCGCCCCGGATGTCTCGGGCGCCCTAGGCTCAAGCCAACGAAGCGGATAGAATCAAGCCAGCGAGAAGCCAGCGGAACGAGTCAACCCGGGCCCCCCTGCGTCCCGGGTGCCCCTGGTCAAACCTCAGCTCGATCCTGGAGGGATAACGGCTGACTGAGCCTTGTCCGGATCGATTGACACGTGGGGGGGGGGGGCGCCCCCAACGTTCAGGGCGTCCCGGGAGGCTATAAAAAGCCCCTCGACCCCAAGGCTTCAAACATCACTGCTTCCAACGCCAATACGCTCTTCTACTCAAGCACTCTGTGTTAGTGATATGAGAGAAGTGTCCTAAGGCAATCGCCTTATGATGTAAACATTTATATTAATAAATGATAATTCACTATTTGAGTATACATGTTTTGTGTATTGATTGGGATCTTAAACTCATCTACTGAATGTCTGCAATACAACTCACAGCATAAGAGAATTTGTGATGGGATCACAACTAGTGATTATCTCTAATGTGCAATTGTGAAGTATTGAAATTATCCCTAGTCGATGAATTGATAAAAACGGACACTATCAATTCTGTTGAGACTAGCATGAGTTATTCTCTAATCAGCTGATTTTCACTGGCTGGTGACATTGGGATGTTCGGAGATAAACATGGATGCTAGTTAAGGGAACTAGTTCATTGGAGTGACTAGCTGTAAAACTTCATATGGTTATCTATAAAGATATGTCAATGAAGTTCTTACTGCAGCTTAAGTGCGATGTTCATTTGACTTGCGGTGTTCAAGTCATCTTGGTCATGGAGACTTATACTTTAACATCTTAAGCAAGCATCTCCAAGGAGGTGTGGACCCAGGATGATTGGGTATGAGCCGAAGTGCCCGAAGATGTTTGAACAGCCTACAAAGGATTCACCACTCCTTGCGAGGAGATGTATACCCAGGCCTATCGTCGGATTGTTACTCAAAACCTCTGGCCAGAGTATATCATGTTAAGAGTGCGAGTCTCTTAAATACATGAGAGTAATTAGAAATCCAAAGGACGAGAAAGACATTACTTGGGCTAGGTGTGACGTAGTCAGCCTAGTGGGGACTGACACAAATAGACCGTGTCCTGAACCAAGTGGGTATAAGATGGTGAAGGGAATGAGGCACGACTCATTAGAGCTGCTGAAGGGTTTCAGAATAATTTCTTCTGAGGTCAAACCGTTGATCTTTCGATTAATTAGGAATCATGATGTACTACTAGGTACCACTCATGATCGTTCTATAATTGATTGATTATAGACGGCCAACATAAATCGAAAGCCTATTTAGTCACACGCACTACGAGTAATCCGAGGGATTTAAAACGAGTTGAAAATTAGATTTTCCGATCAAGAGAAATAAGTCGAATCTGAGTTAATCAGAGGCGCAATGGAAGCTAAAAATAGCTGACTCTTTTGAAGGCTTTTTGGGCGAATTAAATGGGTTTAATTCGCGACCGGTTCGGGTTGTTTTGGCCGACTAAAGAGGGTGTCCACCCTCTTGGTATTGGCCGGCCATTAAAGGGAGAAAAACCAATTTAATTGGTTTAATTAATAAAATAAATCTAGTGTGATTTATTTTATAAATTATGGATAAATAAATTTGTATAAAGAAATTTATATAAATAAATTTGTAGAAATTTATTCTTTTTATGGAAGTTAAAATAATCCATGAATTGGTTTATTTTAATTTTATAAAATCAATTATGAATTGATTTTTCCATAATAAGAAAGTTTATAAATTTCTTATAAAATTTATTCCATAATTTAAAGAGAAGAAGAATTTGTTTTATTATAAATTAGTTATAATAAGACTCGGCTTAAACGGAATAATTAATAAGAGAATTTATAAGATAAATTTCTTATAACTAATTCCGTTAATTCCGTTAAAGGCAAAAGGAGTTGCTACTATATAAAGGAACCAAAGGCAAGCCCTTATTACGATTTACTAATTGAGATTAGTGACTTCCTCTCTCCCTCTCTCTTATTCTCTTCTCCCTCTCCTTTCCCTTAGGGCCGGCGCCCTTCTTGGAGAATTAGGGCCGGCTCCCACCTTCCTTGCTAGGGCCGGCGCACCCTATCAACACCAAGCAAGGTTGCCGTGAGCTTCAAGAAGAAGGAGAAACGAAACAAGAAGAAGAAGAAGCGGATAGCGACTCCTCTCTTCCCGGAATTCGATTCCGTTTTCTTGGTGGTTAGTTTCCCTTTCCTCTCTTGATCTTTCTTGTTGTGCCTATAGAGAATCTAGTAGTTCTCGTCGGCGCAAAACTCGTGACTTTGCGAAGTCATCCCGAAGAGAACTCGGCGTGGACGCGAATAGAGGCGGAGCTTCCAAGGGACGCTACGGTTGGATCTCGTCCCTTACATCGAGTTACGAGAGGTACAATGTAAATTAGTTTACTTTTCCACAAAGTTTTATTTTATGATTATGTCAACACACTATAAGGTTGCATGCTAGATACGAAGTTAAAATAATTTAGGAAATTATTTTATGCAAATTCTTCCGCTGCACGTAAAAATTTAAAATTTTACGAACTCGTATCCTTGTCAACATGCACCCGGTCCCAACAGTGGTATCAGAGCCGGTTAGTGTTCGACGTAATCATATAATTGTTTTGCGGAAAACTTTATCATAATCTCAATTTTGGAAAAAATTTTCAATTATGGAAACTTTCCAATTATAATAAATTTTAGATTTAGGAATTTCAAAGTTTGGAAATCCTCATGAAATTTCGCAAACTTTTGAAATTTTCTAGTTTCTGAAATTTTATAATAATTGTGAAAACTTCCCATCTTTGGAAACTTTCCAATTTTGGAAAATTTTCTATTTTAGAAATTTTCCAATTTTGGAAATATGTAAGTTTTCTTTGTACCAGAAACTTACAATTATTCTGAAAAACCTATTATGAAATCTCGCAATTTTGGGCACTTTCTTTTAAGAAAGTCTAGACAAATTCATGGAAAGTTAATTGACAATTAAATTTGAATTGGTTTTTAAATTGACAACAAAATTCTTTATTTTGGATTGAGCCTCGGGGAGCCGTCCAATTTAAAGTTAGTTGTTGTAATTTAATTTCCCAATTTTAAATTGAAATTGTCATGTTTAATTTGGATTGAGCCTCGGGGGAGCCGTCCAATTGGATTTACGACAAATTACTTTTCTTTGGGTATCTGAGCCTCGGGGAGCCACCCTTAGAAAACGATTT